>BSBM01001201.1:8520000-8959230 GCA_027924585.1 Larix kaempferi | reverse complement strand
AGAGAGGGAGTGAGTGAGAGAGAGGGGGAGCGAGCAATATATATATATATATAGAGAGAGAGAGAGAAAGAGAGGGGTAGGGGGAGGGATGGAGAGAGAGGGGGAGAGGGGGAGGGGGATAGAGAGAGAGAGAGAGGGGGGGGGAGCAAGAGAGGGGGAGAGAGAGGTAGCAAGAGAGGGAGAGGGGGAGTGAGCGAGCGCGCGCGGCCGCGCGAGAGAGAGAGAGAGGGGGGGGGGAGAGATAGGGGGGAGAGAGATGGAGGGAGTGAGAACACACTAGGGGGAGGGGAGAGAGAGAGAGAGAGAGAGAGAGAGGGAGAGAGATAGGGGATGAGAGAGAGAGAGAGAGAGAGTTTTTAGGATGAATTGTGATAACTTGTAGATGAGATCATGTTGTAGACATGACATGAGAGAGAGAGAGAGATAGAGTCTCTCTCTCTCTCTATATATATATTATCTTTCAAATTTTCATAGGGATGTAGTTTGGGTTCAGGTCTCTCTCTCTCTCTCTCTCTCTCTATATATATATATATATATATTAACTTTCAAATTTTCATAGTGGATGTAGTTTGGGTTTAGGTCCAATATTTCTAGGGAATTCATTTTTTTATGCGAAGTGTCACAAAGTAGGACATCTATGGAAAGAATGCAGTGAATTTATTCCTTAGTGGTATCCTTGGCATAAGGATTGGGTTCACAAGCTCTGAAACTCAAAGGATGGCGAGTCTTGGAAGGAATTTTTAAACATTAGATCTAATAATGAGCCTCTAATCATGGTTCCAAAGGAGCGTGATCCAATTCAAATTTGATTGGAGTCTAAGGATGAGGCTTCCCCGGAGGCTCAAATGGATTCCTTTGATAAAGGTAAGGCTCACAATCCCTCTTCCATTTCCCACCACAAGGAAATTTTGGGTTCTTCCTCTTTAGTGGGTGTGTCATTTGTGGGGGCTAAGAAGGTCGTTCCCACTTCTTTTAACTCATATGAGAAAGTGGGTCCTCATGCTTCTCTGTTTGGAGTTTCGAGGGAATCTTGGGGTATGACTGGAAGGTTATACCATGCTTCGAATATCTCACCCTATATCCCTTCGCTTAACCTCTTATCCTCTCTGTCTACCCATTATCATCTGCGCTTGAGAAAACAACTTATTGAGGATGGTGATGAAGGGATCAAAGGGGGGATTGTTGCGTTGACTTCTAATCCTAGCATAGTGGGTTGCAAGTATTTTTTTTCTAAATCCAACTTGAAATATTCACTTGAATTTAGGGAGGGGAAACAAAGAAACATCAATGGGGTCCTTAGAGCATATGATAATCTGCAGGGATCTAGCAACTGTAACAAATTCACAATCCAACTCTCAAGATTATTTGCAAAGAAGAAGAAGCATGCATTCAATAATCACTCATAAACACAGAATAATGGATAATGTCAATATCATACAATGAATAATGAATGTAGAGAATGCGTTACAATGAATTGCAAGGAGCATGATATAGGATTTGAATTAGCCAAGTAGGGCATTCAAATCTCTAAGCTCAGAGTCTAGCATGAATAACTATGGAGATATCATCCAGTCGGTAGTATCAGTCATAAATGGTAAGAGTCAGTCAAGTGTGTCCAACTAAGTCTAACAGAACCATCTAGCCATAAATCAGGGAATGGAGACTCCAAGTGGGGTGCATGAGGCTGTCTAACTCAAAGTCTAGCTTGGATAACATTGGAGACATCATCCAGTCAATAGTATCAGTCATAAATGGTAAGAGCCAGTCAAGTGTGTCCAACTGAGTCTAACAGAACCATCTAGGCATAAATTAGGGAATGAAGACTCCAAGGGGGGCGCATGAGGCTATCAAATAGTCAAGTGGAACTCCAGAACTAGCTAACTAGAAGCTATAAGCAGTCAGCATGAGCAATCAATGGAAGAACTACTCAATCAATGCACTAACTGAAGGATAAATCCCGGTAGGTGAGATAAGGCGCCCTAACTAAGTGATAACTGAAGGTAGGTGAGTAAAGGTGCTCTAACTGACAGTGGTAGGTGAGAAAGGCGCACTTGCCAAGCAAAAAAGTCAAAGAGGGCACATTAGGTAGGTAGGAGGCTAAATGAGGGCTAAAGACAGGCTCTGGAGAGCTAGAAGAAAGCTCTAGGTGCTGGGGAGACAACCATGATGATGACTAGATGCATGCAGTGGCATGGAAATGCATGCATCATGCAGATTTGTATGTAAGCATGAAAAATAAAAAAATGATGGTGTGAATATTCCAACACCCCCCCCGCAAGCTATACTATGAGAAAATAACTAAAATCTAAAAATAGGTCCCTGGTGACTAAGACCAAAGGTCACCCCATACAATCAATCTAAATAAACTAAGTGAGGAAAGAGGGAAAACCCAGTGGGAAGAAATCCCTCCCTCAAAATAGACTGAAGGATGCTAATGTAGCATATCATCACTCACCCCAGAAGGAGGTAAGTGTCCTTCCTTTCCGAAGAAGGATCGATCAATCTGAAATGGATCAACAATGTGAGAAGGATGAAGCCTTCTATTTTGAAATCTGATCTGGTTCTTCTATGATCATGTGGATCACCAACCAAATCACCGGCAGATCGGAGTGTAGTGGCTTCCCATTGAGGGAAGAGGAGGAATATCAGGTGAGAGATCTTCAGGTTCTTGTGGATCTGGATCTCCCATTCGCTCATCTTCATCACTAGTTGCTAGACCTTTAGGTTCTTGTGGATCTGGATCTAGCATTCCATCATCATCATCTCCATCTTTAGATTCTGAATCTGAAATCTCATGTGATGATGCATCTCTCTCTTGATCATCAATCAAAGGAGGAGGTATCTTCTTTTTGGGAAGAAGTGGCTCATGCTGCAAAAACATAATATGAAGATCATCATGAAGCATGTGATTTGAACCAACTGAGGTAGAATCAAAACCATGAATGTGTAGATAGTTCCTTGATATCTCCTTCGAATCAACATAAGTGAGATCATAACCAAAGAAACTAAGACATTATGATGGTAGATATTCAACAATATCACTGGTGGATGCAACAGTAGTGGTGGCCCATGAACCAATATGTGCTAGATCTTCAGGTTCTTGTGGATCTGGATCTAGAATTCTCTCAAAAAGAGTTATCTTCCTCTTGGGAAGAAATGAATCATGCTCCAAAAACATGTGCTTGAGTTTTCCAACAGTGGATGCAAGAAAATCAGATCCAAGACTTGGAAGATGGTTTCTCATGATCTCCTTTGAACCGACAAGGGTGAAATCAAAACCAAAATCACAAGAAGGTGCATGAGTCATGAACCCAAGCGAATTATAGAGTCTTCCATCGTCAGTGAAACTCTGAAAACATGTGCTAATGACCAAATAGGAAATCAAAGAAAGCATATGATGAGGAAGAGCGAATGCATTACCTTCCAAACCTGTTTTTTTCTTCAAAAAACTCAGTAGGTCATCATCTTGCACATCAACAGGTGCATCAACTCCATGAAAGTGTATGTAGTTCTTTGATATCTCCTTTGAACCAGTAGGGGTGAGATCAAAACCACATGAACCATACAATGGTGATGGCTTGAAATTCAAATAAGATCCAAGATTCAGAGGATGGTTTCTTATGATCTTCTTTGAACCAATGGTGGTGAGATCAAAACCAAAATCACAAGGATATGTATGAGACTTGAATCCAGGCGAATGGTAGAGTCTTCTATCTTCGGTGAAGTTCTGAAAGCATGTGCCAATGACCAAGTAGGAGTCCATAGGAAGATTTTGATCAAGGAGGGTGAATGCCTTGCCTCCCAAATCTTCCAAAATGCTCAATAGGTCATTATTTCGCACATCAGCAAGCTCACAGGAAGTAGAGATTTCAAAGATCTCTTCAACTTCTAGAGTAGTAACTGACATCTTTTGCTTAGAAATCAAATAGGAAGATGGAACAACTGAAACCATGTGTTGTACTTCGACTTCTTCTTGAACAACTTTATCATGGGAGATGATGGAGGTCGAGTCATGAATAGAGAGAGCACTGTAGGAAGTATCACTGAGCTTGCTTTCCACATGGCTAGCATCAACCTCTTCCTCCTGACTTCCAAATAATCTGTCCAATCTAGTCCATAGATCACTTGGATGTTCATAAAGATCAATGTAGTATTCCATATTGGAAAACATAGTAATACATATGCTTCCCGAGGCTCCGTCACAAGCATCAAGCCAATCTTCTTTCTCTCCATCGGAAGAAAAATCTCTCTTAATAACAGTACAAACATCAAAAAGACCATGTCTCTTCAAATATGATGCCATCTTTGGTTTCCCCTCATCATAGTTGAATGGAGTGAGAGAAGGAACTCCTTCCAGATACATAGAAGATGTTGTTCAAATCTACTGCTGCAACTGTAAAAACTGTTGCAACCTACAAAACAAGAAGAGTTTTTGCTGATGGAGAATGCTACACTTTGACTGAACACTACCTTAAGAACACTTGGCACATAGAATAAGTCCTTCACACATGGCTAGACCTCACTGGATTTCTCCAATGAATTCAAGTAATAGCACCAGGATTTGCTATGGAAACTCAGAGGCTTCTAGTGCACAAGTGAAAGATAGATGCTCAAAGAAATGCTGCAACTGCTGCAATGGATGCAATTCGAATAATTGCTGATTGTTATGATACCATGTGATAATCTGCAGGGATATAGCAATTGTAACAAAATCACAATCTAACTCTCAAGATTATTTGCAAAGAAGAAGAAGCATGCATTCAATAATCACTCATAAACATAGAATAATGGACAATGTCAATATCATACAATGAATAATGAATGTAGAGAATGTGTTAGAATGAACTGCAAGGAGCATGATATAGGATTCAAATTAGCCAAGTAGGGCATTCGAATCTCTGAGCTCAGAGTCTAGCATGAATAACTATGGAGATATCATCCAATCGGTACTATCAGTCATAAATGGTAAGAGTCAGTCAAGTGTGTCCAACTGAGTCTAACAGAACCATCTAGCCATAAATCAGGGAATGGAGACTTCAAGTGGGGTGCATGAGGCTGTCTAACTCAAAGTATAGCTTGGATAACAATGGAGACATCATCTAGTCAATGGTATCAGTCATAAATGGTAAGAGCCAGTCAAGTGTGTCCAACTAAGTCTAATAGAACCATCTAGGCATAAATTAGGGAATGGAAACTCCAAGGGGGGTGCATGAGGTTGTCAAATAGTCAAGTGGAACTCCAGAACTAGCTAACTAGAAGCTATAAGCAGTCAGCATGAGAAATCCATGGAAGAAATACTCAATCAATGCACTAACTGAAGGATAACTCCCGGTAGGTGATATAAGGCGCCCTAAATGAGTGATAACTGAAGGTAGGTGAGTAAAGGCACTCTAACTGACAGTGGTAGGTGAGAAAGGTGCACTTTCCAAGCAGAAAAGTCAAAGAGGGTGCATTAGGTATGTAGGAGGCTAAATGAGGGCTAAAGACAAGCTCTGGAGAGCTAGAAGCAAGCTCTAGAGAGCTAGAAGCAAGCTCTAGAGAGCTAGAAGCAAGCTCTACATGCTGGGGAGACAACCATGATGATGATTGGTGTAACGTACCCACCCATATATCCAAGGCAAGGGAGAGTACATGATGGCAATCTCTGGGGCTTTTCATAAAAATTCAGCCCATTCATTAGATTCACACCATTAAAAGAGATGTGTGCAGATGGGAAACAAGAAATTATGCACAACGAAATTTAAAGCATTACCCATACACATATCATATGCATACAGCATATCAAAATAGTCATCCAATTAAACATTGCAGAAGTAAATCACATAGACAAAGAAACACTTCTCTTTATGGTAGAATGGTCCCCAAACAACTAGCTATGTCGCTGCAATGTTCCACCCAACCATAGGTATTTGCCCAGCCTGTATTATTTCAGCACTCAGAGACCACCCCCGAGCTGGGCATGATTCTCACAAGGAAAAGGGGACATTCAAGTTCACACACAACCCATTAACCATTTCCTCTCAGCCAAGCAAGTCCAACTGGGTTTATCAAGCTACACTTGAACCCTGGATGCTTACTCTCAAGCTCAAGCCAAAACAATGGATTACTCATTACCCATACCCTAACACATTTACAATAGAGGTACTCACAACACAGGGACCACATTGGCTCTCCCAACTCGTGGTTCACCCAAACGAACTATGGAATTTCGAATTCAACCCCAGGGAGCAAAATCGATTTCTCCCACTGGTTATGATCCTTTCTAATGGCCTAAACGATCTCCAGGAAGACCCAAAAACGTTATGTTCTCTTCCCCACTGGTAATCAACACAAAAACGCCCCTTCCCAGCTAAAAGATGAAGGGCAACACAGAAAACCCAGGGAGGAAAACGCCCAGGTAGCCAGAGTTGCGTGAGAGAGCAAGGAAATGGTGAATAATGGCTTAGAGAGTAATTTCGTGGCTCTTTTCTTGCCCAAGGAGACAAACACGATTTTCCATGAAGGGTGGCTTTCCCATACCTGAATTTGGACAACCATACCTCTCCATTCCCAAGGAATTAACTACCTCAACCAACTCTTGGGAGAAATCAATGATTGGGTACAAAAGTCAACATGGGTAGTTGAGGGTTTGATTGGTTCTCTCATTGACACTTGGCTTGACTGGATAGGCTCCAAGGGTTTGAATGTTTTTCCTCCCAATTCCTTGTAAAATCATGCCCCCATCTCTTTGTTGCATTGCATAGCTAGTTGCGGGCATTTTTATTAAAATGCATATTACATGATGTTGAAATTCCAATGTGCCTGGCTAGCACGCAAACCATATGCATCAATAAATCGATGGCGGGGCCTTAGCCTTGAGCTCCTCACCATGATTTTATAACAATATTACATCATTTACATTTTAATGCCATGGGTTCAAACTAGGGACGTTACAATTGGATGCATGTAGTGGCATACAAATGCATGCAACATGTAGATTTGCATGCAAGCATGCAAAATACAAAAATGATGGTGTGAATATTCCAACAGAGCAGACTTTCCCTAAATGATGAGTTCATCATGATAATTTTGTCTTTTAATGTTCGTGGGTTGGGGGAACCCTTAAAAAGACTTGCCCTCAAACAAATGTATTTGGTTTATCCTCCTGACATGTTAATGTTATGAGAATCAATGAGATGTAGTGAAAAAGGCTATTGAAGTTCTTTATTCGTTTCTAAAGGACTAGATTTTTTTTGCAATTGACACAAATAATCTCTCAGGGGGACTTATGACTGGATGGAATGTTAGTTCTGAAGCCTCTGATACAATGTGTCTTTATGTAGGGATCTTTATTGAAGGTGGGGCAAAGGAAATAGATAAGGTGTGCAATATAATGAACAACTATGCTCCTTACACTGGTTGTAAGGAGTTTTGGGACAAATATAGACAAACAACTTGTTAAGGATGATTGCGTGATTGTGGGGGATCTAAATTTGACATTGCACTTGAGAGAAATTTGGGGTGAATTTGTGAGACTATATCCTCTTGTGAAACAGTTTCAACAAATGCTCAAGGATCTTTCTCTAATTGATGTGGAACCCCACATGATCATACAAACTTGGAGGAATTCACGTTGTGGTAGAGAGGAGATTTCTAAATGGATCGACTAATTCTTGGTGGTAGAGAAGTTGTTGGAGGATGTATAGAGATATAATTGTGGGTTGGATATGGTGGATTAATATATCTGATCATGTGTTGATACTTCTTCAGATAGAAGGTGATTTTTAGTCGAATCAGATTAAATATTTGGGTTTTTATTTAAAACCAAATATTTACAGAAAGGTGAACTGAAATTGGTTGATAAATTATTTTGAAGACATAATCTATTGTTGGTGTCATAGGGAGGGTGCATGGTATTGGTTAAGTTGGTGCTTGAAAGAATTACAATTTATTGTCTCTCTGTAGCTTATATTCCCAAGGGTATGCAAGTAATTCAAAGAAAATATTTCAGCTTTCTATGGTTACGTAGAAAATATGTGGAAGGAATTCCATTAGTTAAATTTCTGATTATAGCTACACCAAAAGAAGATGGAGGTTGGTATTTAAATAATGTATTTGCATTCATGCAGGCCCTGGCGACATGGATAATTTTAGGGGCTAAATTTATCCCATGGGCTATTTTAAGGGGGTTACATAAATTTAGTGGGCTATTTTCTTATATGGAAATGATTTTTTCAGTAGAAATATATTCGCTCAATAGTTATTAGAAAATAAATAAATCCAAAATGAGTAGCATCTGATATATTAATAAGGAAAATGAAAAAAAATATTTTCACCCTAGCAAAATATCCCTCCAATTTATCTTTCGCCCCCGATTTCTAAAGAGATTATAGTGGAATCATTCCTTCGCCGCTGATTTTCAGTAATGGAGGTTCCCAATGGTTATTTCACCCTCCATTTTCCCTGTAATTTAGGCATATGGTTGCATTCACCCAAATTTTTAGTCAATTCCATGTTGATACCTTCTTTGATACCTTGATTTCCAGTAATATAGGGAAATTCGATGGTAATTTTTTCCTATATAATGGTGACAACGATTCATGGCTCACCCACATCGGATTGCACTTGCAGGGTGAAGGTTCCAGTTTATGTGACTCCACTTTTCATTCTTAGTTTTCACGACATTTTTATCTTCGCACAACATATCCATTGCCGAAAGATCAGGTCTTGAAGGGGCATACCGCACATGCAATTTATCAGAGAATACAAACTTGCATCATACTTTTTATCCAATAATTAACACGATATGCTTTTTATGTTTTTTGATCTATTATTATACTATAAATTTTCCTTTTATCATGGATGTTTTTTAAGGCCTTTTGAATTCTAGGGTGCTCTTGATTCTTAGGTCTCATTCGATGTTGTTAGGGATTTTATCTATCCTAGGAGTATTGGTTTCATGAAAGCGTTATAGAGCTCAGAATATATGATTTATTTTATGCCTTGTCATGTTTAAACCATTGACTGACATTTATACATTGTTAGTGGTTTCTACTCTTGATGGAGAGATGCCACATGGTTTTCATATATTCAAACTAAATATGACCCAGTTGTTTAAAATATGATTTTATTAGGATCTTGCTCTACAATTATTATTGGACCCGAGGTGTTCATGAGAGTGTGTATGTTCATTTTTTTGTCTTTTTTTGTTGATTTTTGGTACATTTATAATATAAATGAATGCACACTAATTACAATGGCGGGGCTATAGTGGAATGGTAATTATTTTATCACTGTCTTCATGTAGAGTTATCCAAAGTGTTTTAGTAGATTCTTTTATTTGTATTGAAAAGTTCATCATCGCTGGTAGATTTTTTAATATTTTTTGCATTTCCAAGTTGGTCAATTTTATTTGTAACCTAAATTTGTTGGGTTTGGTATTTGTTTTACGGTATTGTTTTTTAAAGGTCATTTAGAAGTAAATGTTTTTTGTTGATTTTTTTTTATGTGTAATTGCTATCATCATCCAGAAATGGATGTAGTTATGTATGATGAATATATGATTTAGTTGGAACACAATACTTCATTTCCATCATGATTTTATATAAGATGTACAAGACATAGTTGACCTGAGATGTAGACATTCTGCTATTTGATATATTGTATTTTGAATTCAATGATGGAGCTAAACCAGTTTTACAACATTTTGCATGCTTTTGAAAATTTCAAGGATATGGATATAGAAACCACCTTAGTTTATTTGAGAAAAAGTAGTCTTTAACGGAGTAGTTCTAATGATATGCATGATGCCGCATTAATATGCTTTCTATTCCTGTTAGTGTATGTTCTTATTTATAACAACCCTTTCAATTTTCTAACTAAATCTAAATTTTAAATCAAATGACATAATTCATATTTTGATTGTCAAAAAAAGAAAGGAAAAAGTGGTATTTGTATCCCTAAATAGATAATCAAATTATTCTTTTTCTTATAGGATAGATTAAAAATGGGAGGTTTGGAAAATTAGCTAATTGGGAATTCATACACTATAATAAGGTTGTGGGTCTCGATAAGACTCCATGTTGTAATAATGGTACATGGGTGCCATAATCACTCCACAGTGTAAAGTGTTCAAATATATCAGTTTGTCGGTCTATCAAGATTTGGGTCCCCACATGTCCGTTGAACCATTAAGGGATGAGATAACAAGTGGAGTCCCCACTTTCCATGAATTCAGTTAGTGCAGTTGCATTTCACCAACACCTTTAGTTATGAGTGGCTGAATACTACTTGTGAAATGTATAAATAAATCCCTCCTCTCCTCATTCATGCATTTGTTCATTCGAGAGTTTAAGAGTCAAGAGAGTTTAGAGTTGAGATATGGTAAATGCTCTTTTATTGCACTACCTTAGTAATCTATAGAATCAAAAGCTGAGTCTTCCTAGAAAAAGATTCACCAAGACCTTAGAAGGTTTTATAATTCAAAGAATGATTCACCAAGTTTTTACAATATTTCATAATTCAGTGAAATATTCACTGATATTTTACAATATCTTATAATTTAGTGAAATATTCTCCAGGAGTTTACACTATTATATAATAGAATGAAATATTAGCCAAAAAATTATATATGCATATTATATCATTGATAAAATAGCCTTCAAATTTTCCTATATATCAAGGAAATTTTTCCCATTTATTATACATATAAATTTGGGAGGGGTTCTTAAAATTATCCCTACCTGGCGACTAAAAGTCTTGGAGACTTATTTTTAACTAGGGGACATGGGTAAGGTTATGAGGGCCAAATATATGGAGAATTATAATCCCATGGATTGGAGTATGCATGGTCATATATCCTTTGCTAGTGCATCTAATGTTTGGAATAGTCTCTTAAAAGAATTTAATATTCTAGGCTCATGGGTAGCATGGGAAATTGGGATGGAATACTGGCTTCTCATCGGTGAAGATCCTTGGATCAGTTGTTGTGATAATTTCAAATTTTTTGATCCCCTTTCAATTTTTCTCCATCAGAAAGTTATCTCCAGGCTGGTAGATGCTTCTAGTTTTGTCATTCAAGGTGTGGGAATTCAGGACTCGAAGTCAGCAGAGGTGTTAGGGTTGAGTGATGATATAATGGTGGAATGGTCTCATTATAGTAATATATTAAAGCATAGTTCCATTAAAATTCGTGATGATCATGGTGACATGCTTCATTGGTCTGGAAATAAAGTGATTGGTGAGATAACGATCAATCTTCGCTATAAGAGAAAAATTAACGAAGATCGTGTGTAGGTATGTTGGTTGTGGTGGTTGGTAGTGTGGAAATTGAACTTTCCTTTAAAGACTATAAATTTTATATTGATTACTTTGGATAATAAGATATTAACATAGGATAATGGCCAAAAGCGCAACTAGACTAGTTTGGGCTGGTGCTATTTGTGCAAGGAAACTAATGAGTTTGTTTTTCATCTTCTAGTGGAATGTTCTTTTACTCAAGTTGTGTGGAGAGAATTGTAAGGATTCTTCAAGACTCAAATTACTTGTAACAAACCAAATTTATCTGGATGTTTAGAATGATGGCTCCTAGATAGATCAGTTTTGAATTTCAAATCTCTACTAGTCTATGTTTCATGGGAAATATGGATGATTAGGAATAAGAGGATATTTGAAGGAGGTTGATGTTCCCATTCTTGTGTATCATATTCGGGTGTCCTTTAGAGAAGGCTCAAAGATTCAAAAGGATGGGATTTCTAGAATTGGTTACATATTCTTAGTGTTGATGGTGCATTTTGTATAAGGGCCCTACTTTACACTCATAACCTAAAAGATCTAGTTTGATTAGTCATGGCACATCATTGATGTTTGAATTCATCTTGTTCCAAATGATGTCAATCCATATTAAATTGGAAACCCTTGTGTCGAAGGATAGTCAACCAAAAGTAAGAAGAGGTTGTGGGGGTGACAATGGGTAGGCTTCCTAAGTTTTTCTAAAGTTGCACTTGTGTTTTAGGGATTTACCATTTGAAGTGATGGTTTGGGAGGTAACACACATTTTAGTAAAGAAGTAATATTCTTATGTAACAACAATATGTAGCCTCTAGTTATACACCTCCCTATTGTGTTCCTTAATCCAAAAATATAGTCACCGACAAGATAAAACTCTTAAATATCCATAAAATAATGAACACCAGAATAGGGAAAGAATCCTCAAGCTAGGGTAACACCATTGACATAATTGAAAATAATTCTTCTTCATCTTTCTCACATTAAATTAGTTTATGCACTTTTGGACCAATTATAGTTTAAGTGTTGGTGCCATAGATGTCAAGAGTGGGAAGATTCTTTTTTCAAGTTTTGTAAAATATTCATCTCATTGTGGTTCATCTCTTCACATAAAATATCCTTCTATGACAAACCATATTAAATTGGGATCTTATCTAGTGTGCATATGTTTTATATTAAAAGTAAGAACTCTCTCCCTCTCTCTACAATTTGAAATTTAATAAAACTTTATATATATATATATATATATATATATATATATATATATATATATATATATATATATATATATAGATATATAAAGTTTTATTAACTTTCAAATTTTCATAGGGGATGTAGTTTTGGTTTAGTTCCTTCACTACTGGAGAATTCATATGTGAAGTGTCATAAAGTAGGGAACCTATGGAAAGAATGCATTGAATTTATTCCTCAGTGGTAGCCTTGGAACAAGTATTGGGTTCAAAAGCTCCGAAAATCAAAGGATGCTGAGTCCTTCAAGAAATTGTTAAACACTATATCTAATGATGAACCTCTAATCATGGTTCCATAAGAGCACAATCCAATTCAAATTTTATCATAGTTTAAGGAGGAGGCTTCCGTGAAGGCTTAACTGGATTCCTTTGATAAAGGTAAGGCTCACAATCCCTCTTCCATGTCTCACCACAAGGACATTTTGGGTTCCACCTCTATGGTGGGTGTGGCATTTAGGGGGGCCAAGAAGGTCCTTCCCACTTCTATTAACTCATATGTTAAAGTAGGTCCTCATGCTCCTCTGGTTAGGGTTTCGAGGGAGTCTTGGGGTGTGACTAGAAGGTTATCCCCTACTTCAAACATCTCACCCTGTATCCCTTTGGTTAACCTCTTTTCCTCTCTATCTACCCATTATCATTTGTGCTTGAGAAAACAAATTTTTGAGGATGATGATGAAGGGGTCAAAGGGGCATTGCTACATTGAATTCTAATCCTAGTCCAATGGATCGAAATTATTTTATTCCTAATGCAAATTTGAAATATTCACTTGAATTTATGGAGGGAAAACAAAGAAACATCAACACGGTCCTTAGAGAAGACTTGTCTCGAATGATGAGTTCACCATGATAATTTTATATTTTAATGTTCATGGGTTAGGGGAACCCTTAAAAAGAACCTCCCTCAAACATATGTGTTTGGTTTATCGTCTCAACATGTTAATGTTATGCAAATCAATGAGATATAATGAAAATTCTATTTATGTTCTTTATTCGTTCCTAAAAGACTAGAAATTTTGTGCAATTGACACAAAAGGTCTCTTGGGGGACTTTTGATTGGATGGAATGTTAGTTTTGAAGCCTCTAATATGATGTGTCTTTATGTAGGGATCTTTATTGAAGGTGGGGATAAATAGATTGATAAGGTGTGCAATATAGTGAACATATGTGCTCCTTACAAAAATTGTAAGGAGTTTTGGGATAACATTATAGACAAACAACTTGTTAAGGATGATTGTGTGATTGTGGGGGGATCTAAATTTGACATTGCACATGAGATAAATGAATTTCTCTAATCAATGTGGAACCCCACAAATCATGCCCACTTGGAGGAATTCACGTTTTTGTAGAGAGGAGATTTCTAAATGGATCAACCGATTCTTGGTGGCAGCGAAGTTTTTGGAGGATGTGATCTATAGATATAATTGTTGGTTGGCTATGGTGGATTGTATGATCATGTGCCAATACTTCTTTAGATAGAAGGAAAGTTTTAGTCGAATCATATTCCTTTCATGTTTAATAAATCGTGGTTAAATAATGGCAATTTTTAGTCTCCAGTCTTATCGAATTGGAATAAATTTGATGAAGGATGTGGGGAGTTAATGATGCTCCAGTTTTCAATAACTTGATTTCTATAAAACTTTTGGGTGCCGCATGGGACCATCAAAGATAAAATAGTTACAAAAATATTTCTAGGAAATTGAGATGGCCTTGTAGAGTCTCTTTGCTCATAATGCTAGTGGTATCTTCTCGGAGGAGTAGGATTTAAGGATGAACACCCTTGAGGGAAAAAAGAGTTTTTCTAGAACATGAGATGAGTTGGTGGTTTACGAGTTGGGAAATATGGTTGGTAGAAGGAAACAACAACATAAATTGTTTTTTCAAAAGTATGCATCCTATTAGAAAAAATTCAACACTATTCGGGATTTGGACGATTCACATGGTAATCAAGTATCATATTTTTTTTGATCTAGTGACCTTGGGTAAGCAACATTTCCATTGTTTATTTAAGAAAAACTATGTTTCTAACATAGTGGAGATTATAAAGTTTGTCAACTTGTTCCCTAGTATATTTAATGATGATATGAATTCCAAAATAGAAGTCGAGGTCACTAAGGAAGAGTTAAAGAGGCCACTAAGGAAGAGTTAAAGAATATATAGTGGTATTTTCAGAAGGATAATATTCCTAGCCCCAAAGGATGGATGGTAGAATTCTATTTGAGATTTTATTATTTACTAGATGATGATATACTTAGGATGGTTGAGGAATCTGGGTGATCGAGTAAAATTTTGCGAGCATTCAACTCTACATTTATTTCCTTAATACCAAAGAAAAATGTTCTAACTACTTTTGAGGAATTCAGGCCAATCTTGCTGTGTAATCTTATTTATAAGATTATCTCAAAAATTATATTGAACATATTGAAAGATGTTTTGTAAAATGTTATCTTTGGGGAACAATTCACTTCCCTTTTTAACCATCAAATTCATGATGCCATCAATGTTTCTTAGGAGGGGTTACACTTGATAAAAAAATAGGAAGATGGAGGCATCCATTATGAATATTCAACCATTATGAATAGGAAGATGGTCGAATTCTACAATCTAGTTTACATCTTCCCTTTATCAATTGGATTATGGGCTATTTAGAGTCTACAAATTTCACGATTTTGATCAACAATTTCCATCTAGATTCTTCATGGGTTCCAGGGGTCTTCATCAAGGATTTTTGTTGTTTCCTTTTATGTTTCTTCTAGTGGAAGAGGGTCTAATTAGGTTGTTAACCAATTCCCAAAGGAATGTTCTTATTAGAGGTATAGAATTAGAGAATTCTATGGTGGTTACTCACTTATTATTTGTATATGATATCATTCTCTTCAGTCAAGGAACCTTATAGGAAATGACTTACTTCAAATATCAGATTGATGTATTCTACTCACCTGTGGGGATGGAAGTGAATGCACAAAAGTATTTCATATTGGTAAATGGTTTGAACAATCGACTACTACAGAGAGTTGAAAAAATATTTTTCATGGTTTGTTTTATGTTGGATCTTAGAATTAAATATTTGGGTTTTCATTTAAAACCAAATATTTATACAAAGGTGGACTTAAATTGGTTGATAAATTATTTTGAAGACATAATCTGTTTTTGGTCTCATCATTGGTTGTCATAGGGAGGGTGCATGGTGTTTGTTAAGTTGGTGCTTGAAAGCATTAAAATTTGTTGTCTCTCTGTAGTTCAATATCCCAAAGGTACGCAAGTAATTAAAAGAAAATGTTTCAACTTTATATGGTTACCTAGAAAACATGTGGAAGGAATTCCATTAGTTAAATTGTTAAGTATAGCTAGACCAAAAGAAGATGGAGGGCGGGGTTTAAATTATGTTTTTGCATTCATGCAGGTCCTTACGACTAAAATTATTTGGAGACTTGTTTTTAACTAAGGGAAAAGAGGCAAGGTTATGAGGGAAAAATATACGGAGAATGAGGACACCATGGATTGGATTAGGCATGGTTGTAGATCCTTTACTAGTGCCTCTAATGTTTGGAAAAATATCTTAAAATACTTTTATATTCTGAGCTCATGGGTAGAATGGGATATTGGGAAGGGATACTTGCTTGTCATTGGTGAAGATCTGTGGATCAATTGTTGTGATAATTTCAAAATTTTTGAGCCCCTTTGAATTTTGCTCCATCATAAAGGTATCCTTAGGCTAGAAGATGCTTCTAGTTTTGTGATTCAAGGTGTGCGCATCAAGGAATGGAATTCAACAAAGGTGTTGGCATTGACTAATGATATGGTGGTAGAATAGTCTCATTAGATTAATCTATTGAATCATAGTTCCATTCAACTTTGTGATCAAGGTAACATGCTTTGTTGGTCTAAAGATAAAGTGATCGGTGAGCTAACAACCAAGGTTAATGGTTATAAGACCAAACTTAATGAAGATTGGGTGGAGGTCTATTGGTGGTGGTGATTGACAATGTTGAAACTGAACTATCCTTTAAAGACCATAAATTTTATATGGTTTACTTTGGATAATAATATATTAACATGGGATAATGGTCAGAAGTGCCACTGGACCAATCTGGGCTGGTGCTATTTGTGCAAGGAAGTCGAGGAGTTTGATTTTCATCTTCTAGTGGAGTGTTCTTTTACTCAGGTTGTGTGGAGGGAGTTGTAGGGATTCTTCAAGACTCAATTTACTTGTAACAAACCAAATTTATTTGGATGTTTAGAATTCTAGCTCCTAGATAGGTCCATTTTGGATTTCAAATCTCTATCGCTATATGTTTCGTGGGGAATATGGTTGAATAGGAATACAAGGATATTTCAAGATGGTTGATGTTGCAATGCTCGTGCATCAGATTCAGGTTTCCTTTGGAGAAGGGTCAAAGATTTAGAAGGATGCGTTTCCTAGAATTTGTTATTAATTTTTAGTGTTGATGGTGCATTTTGTATAAGGGCCCTCATTTACTCTCATAACCTAAAATATCTAGTTGGATTATTCATGGAACATCATTGATGTTTGAATCCATCTTGTTCCATATTATGTCAAGCTCTGTTTGTTTGTATTATTTTAATTCATTACCCTTGAATTGACATTTTTTTAAGAACCCATCCATCATTACTTTAACAACCCATCCATCACATAAAATATAAATTTTATCATACATTTTAGGGAAACCTCCCCTTGTGTCGAAGGATAGTCAACCTAAAGTAAGAAGAGGTTGTTGTGGTGACAATGGGTAGGCTTCCTAAGTTTATCTAAAGTTGCACTTGCATTTTAGGGATTTACCATTTGAAGTGATGGTTTCGAAGCTAACTCACATTTTAGTAAAGAAGGAATATTCTTATGTAACAACAATATGTAGCCCCTAGTTATACACCTCCCTTTTTTGTTCCTTAATCCAAAAATATAGTCACCGAAAAGATATAACTCTTAAATCTCCACATAATAATTAATACCAGAGAATTGCAATAAACCTCAAGGTAGGATAACACCATTAACAATTAATCAGGGAATGAATCACTCCAAAAGTTATATGATTTCTATAAATGTTACATCTAGCACACTTCACAAGACATTTCACTCCATTGCTTCTAATTTAGTCTTTATATAGTTTCTATCCTTCTATATACTTTCTAGTAGGTGGAACATTGTAGATTCTTCCTAGAGAAGGAAAATTCTTGGAAGCCATATTACAGTTGTTGTTTTTCATACTATATGTGTCGTATTAATAAATATGACTTCAATACATAGAATTATCACCTTGGGTACCTCTCTAGGTACCCCATATTATCCTCCCTAGGTACATTACATTCCATCCCCCTTCATGTTTCATCCTGGAAACGTGGGAGTTAGCCATACAATATGATATACTAAGAAATGTAGCCAACTTTTACCAATCACAACATTCATCCATCCTAGTGAAATGTGGACATGGGGTCCAACTACTTCCTTGCCACCTTGAGCTTCATTATGATTTGTCCTTTCATTTTGTGTTTTTGTTTTTCTACTCTAATATCTCAATGAATTTCTTTTAGTTTTCTATGTGCCTCCATATTTGTTGCCTTTCTAGTTCCATGTTTGTCCATAGTAAGTTTGTCGATGCTCATGACCTTTCCTTAATGACAGTTTTTTCATCGGATGGTTTGGGGGATGATATATAACAACCTTAAATATTGGTTCTTTAGTCTTTGATTCTATGACATGTGGTTCCTTTGAGTCATGTAGCCCAATAATTTTTTCATTTCATTTATGCCCTTCCCGTGGCTTTTCTTCATGTGATTTTGTAGCCACTTCTCGTGATTCAACTTAAGACTCTTCATCTATTTTGTCTGTATGTACTTCAAATATTTTACTTGCAAGGGATTCCTAATAGGCCCCATTGAACCCTTTAGTAAGATAAATATCATGCAATGTACTTTTTTTTCTTATACCAAAGATTTCAAAAATTCTTTTGCACATTAATATTAATTGTACCGACTGAGCCCATCGAAGGATATCCCAAAACAATATCCACATTGTCCATATCTATAGCATGAAAATATGAATGTAATACATATTTGTCCATATTAATATTCATATATTTAAAAATTTGAATATTTTCACCATCAATTTGTGTGCTTTGAATGCTATTTATGGGGGCTTGCAACCTTTTAGCCACCTTAGCATTTATTAAATTATTTTTGATAATAGGGTTTAAAGAAACAATGACATTATCTTGTTGAATACATCCATGAACATGTAATAGGGATTTCCCCCCTGAAAATAAACCCTTACGAATCTCATTATCCTTCTTCACAACGTTAGATCGCTTGTCTAATATTACATTTTCATGTTTTTCACTTAAAATATTTAATAACTCCCTAAAGCAAAGTGTTGGTCCCCATACAGCTGCCTCATCTATTAAATTAGAGTATATGTACCTTTTCCAAAGTGTCTTATTCTTATTATAATATGCAATGTATTCTTGAATAGTAGGACCATCATATTTGATTGTAAAATACATTTTCTACAATGCACACAATTGTCACTAGAAAAACCCTTAAATTATTGATTTTAGATCAATGATAACTTTACTTTACAAACTCCAATTTGGTCGACTTTTTTTTTGAAATTGAGTGTTTTCACAAGAGGAACTCAAATCTATAACTAGATTCTTCAAACTATACACATAAATTTTCAGAAATTTATCTGAGAATTGTCACCCTCTTTTTGATCCAAAAAAATTGTAAAAAGAAAAAAAAAATCCCCCCTTTCTGGCCTCAAGAAGGACTCATATACCAAATGTTATGTTCCATGATCCAAAAATATAATCACAAACAATTTAGAACTCTTAAAATTCAAAAATAAACATAAATACCTCCACAAAAGAATGAACACTAGAATATGGAAAGAACCCTTAAGGTAGGGTAACACCATTAAAGATTGCGTAGGGAAGGAATCACTTCATAAGCTATATGATTGCTATAACTATTACATCTAACACTCTTCACAAGAAATATCATTCCATTTCTTCTACTTATTTATATAGTTTCTATCCAACCTTTTATGTACTTACTAGAGAAGGAACTTTCTAGTAGGTGGAACCTTCTAGATACTTCCTAGAGAAGGAACATTCTAGTAAGAAAAACCTTGTAATAAGCCTTATTACAATTGTTCTTTTTCACACCAAATTGGAATTATTTAATAAATATGACACCAATACCTAGAAATATAACCTTGGGTACCTCCCTAGGTACACCGTATTATCCTCCCTATGTACATTACATTCCACCCCCCTTTGCATGTTTCATCCTGAAAATATGGGAGGAAGCCATACATTATGATATGCTAAGCAATGTAGCCAACTTGTACCAAGCACGAGCATCCATCCATCCTTGTGAAATGTGGACATGGGGTCCAATTGCTTCTTCACCACTTCTAGCTTGACTGAGGCAATCGACGACTCGATTGGTGCCGCCCTTATTATATTTAATGTTTAGGTGGAATTGTTGCAAGTATGTGGACCACTTTTGGTGGCGGTCATTCTGTAACCTTTCTTTGGTTTGCATGAATTGCAGAGGCTTGTGATTAGTGTGGATGACCATCTCTTTTCCTAGGATGTAATGCTTCCATTGGTGGTGTTAGTTCTAGAATATGTCTCATGACTGCAAATAATGTTGAAATATTGTAACTTCTAAGAATATTATATTTGTACTTTATTATTCCGGAGATGTTTCATTCCTCCGTGAAGACCTTATTGTATATCCGGAGATGTTTATTCCTCCGTCGGAATGTGGTAAATTGGGTTATTAGACTTCCCTAGTGGGGGTCGGCCCTGTATGTGTTATGTGGGTCAAAGGGTTATTAGACCACCCTAGAGGGGTCGGCCCAGTCAGTTGTAATGGGGTGTTTAACCCAGTGGTTAAGTTGGGGCCGATCTAGTTAATATAAAATACAAGTCGGAGTTGTGTATAAATAGAGGAGGTGTGTTCCTCATTTAACACACATTGCACTCACTTGTGAATAGCGCATAAGTGAGAGAGAGATATGTTGTGGAGGAGAAGGAGCTCATGGTTGTGGATTGCATCTTTGTATTTGCTGGTCATCTATATTGAGGAAGCTTTGCTGGGTTTTCTTCCCCATGAGGGTTTCCCAGGATAAATTTGTGTCTCTTGTGTTTATGCTGTGCTTGTTGTTCTTTCAGTGATCCTACATATGTTATTATTGTGAAATGGAATGTAATGCTGATATTTTCTATCTTAGCATATTGAATCTTAACATGGTATCAGAGCTAACCTGAAGGAAGGCAATATATGGCACTTACGACACTTGCTTCACTTGCGACAATTTGAAGGTTAGGATTTTGTATAGAAAAAACCAATCATCATGGAACTTTCGCTATAAATCCATTTTGGAGAATTTTATGGATCTAAAACCTTTACAGGTCGTAGATAACATCCCCATGTACCTTGTGTCCAAAGGAAACCCTCTGATTCATTGTACTTTGTGAGTTATGATCAGTACAAGTTAGGGTTTTTGCCTCTTCCAGATCTCAGTCATAATCAGGTGACCTAGAAACAAAGGTCATAACTTGGGCTAAGAAGCTCCAAATGAAATTTCATAAAAATTTATAGGTAGTGCACGGAATGTACTATCTCAGGTAACTTTTTAAGAGGCCTAAGTTTAACCAGTGACATGTGGCACACTGTACAAGTTTGATCTCCTGTTTTATCCCATAAACAGGTCACGTTGCGACACTTGGCATAACTCTGTCTCAGAGAATCCAATTGAGGTCATACCTATGGGGTTGGAAATAGGACAGGTCGAGATACCACAGAAAGAAGTTTCAGACCCTGTGGATTCATAATTTAGGAGTTACACCATAAACAATCAGGTGAATATTTCTGTCAAAACAAATTTGGATTTTGAGTACCTTCATTCTTGAATCGTCACTGCTTTGGGAAATTAGGGTTTTAGAGAAAGTTGGAATTTTTAGAGTCAGATTCCACGGCTGAATGATCCTCATAAAATCGAAATTTAGAGACCAAGATCGAATTTTTTTGTTGGGTAGAAGGCCGGGCTTGATCAAACCCTAGTTCGGGATTTTGATCGGAAAGGTGGAAAATTAGGGCTTCTGCAAAAGTTGGAATTTTTGAAGTCCGTGACCACGGCTGGAAGCTCCTCAGAAAAATAGAAGTTTAGAGATTTGGATCGAACCTTTTGATTGGGAAGAAGGGTGGGATTCATCAAACCCTAGTTCGGGATCCTGTCTAGAAGATCCAGAAGTTTCAAAGGCAATTTTGAGGGGTCAAATTTTGGAGATTTCAAAATTGAAGTATGCGAGCTTGATTAGCTCAGCAAGGCACATCTTTCCATCCATTCAGAAGTGAGAAAGTCAAAGTTTGAATTTTTAGGGTTTCTCTAACAAACCCTAATCGAGCTCCAGATCCAGTTTCGGGGGGAGATGAGGCTAAGGCCTTACATAAGAAGACGACAAGAATTCCCTGACAGGTATGACTTGAGGAGATACAGGTATGTGTTGAAATCTGTTCATGATTAAGTTTATAATATGCTTGTCTTCATATTATTGAGGTTAGTACATTCTTGATTAATCTTAGAATTGTCTTATCACCCTAGTAAAAGAATGAATGCATGTGAATGATAGAAGACATTCTTTGATCAAGGTTATACGATTGTACTAATGCACCTGTGGTGTTGTATGAGGATGATGTTGTCTGCTAAAAAAAGACAAGTACATCAAGAAAGACAAATCAAGTTCTATGACCATGATGACATAAAGACAAAGACTTATCCATAGTCTTTAGAAGCTCTACTTACGAGGTATGTATGAATTTGTTCTACTATGCTTAACTTATGAGATATGCAGGTTCTAGCACAGGGTCTCTAAATCATTGAAGAGAACAAAGAACATATTGTTTAGGTATGTTAGACATAACTAAGCATGTATACTAATCCAGGTATGTTTTCCTATGTCAAGTTAGAATCCTACTTTGTGCGAGGATCTTAGTATACCCATGTATTGAATGATCATGACCATACATATTCAAGATTACTTAGAATCATAATGTTGTGATAATATTGAGCTTATACTAATGAATGTATGATTATGTATGAGATCATGATGATGACACTAGTGCACACTTAAGCATGCATAGTGGTCAAGGATGGATAGAAGCTCATGACATGGAAGGGAAGTAGAGACCAATATGGAAGCAACCTCACAAGACACAAAAAGATAAGTATTTGAATTACTGAATAGTCTATGATATTGCTTGTAATAGTTGTATGCATATTTGTATTCCTATAATATATCATGCATAGAGTAAGCATTCATATAACATTGAACAGTATACTACTAATATGCATATGATTGGTAAGTTGGACAAACATTCCATTGTTGCTTGTCTAGAATGAAACCTCTTTGCTGACATGCTGAGAGCTGTGCACACTCTCGATAGTATGTTCTGGTAGAGATGGAAGGCATCTAGATAACCACTGTATGCATACAGGATATGGAAAAGTGTTGTGCCAAAGTATTGGTCAAGATAGTTGCATAACTATGTGAATCATATCTGTATGCATAATAGGTTATCATGTCAACATGATTTGATGATTATGAAGTATTACTAATCATGTACTTAATTTTGATTTGTAGGAAATATCATGAAGAATGATGAACACTGAACAAGTGATGGATGTTCAACAAGAAGATTTACAAATCAAACATACTATAGAAGGCTCATGGCTAGAATATTCTCTTAGAAAGAGGAAGAGGATCATGACGAGATGTTTTCTCCAAGTAGCTAGATAAATAATGTTCTCTCAATGGTGTGATTGAAGAGGAAGTGCAAATCAAGAAAACTCCCAGGATTCAATTGAAGAAAGCTCTATACGGGTACCCAGGATCAATAGTCATTTGATGAGCTTAATGATCACCACGGGTGATGCAGATTTCAACCTTTGCTACAAGGTTGAAGATGGTATCTATATACATAAGGAACTCACCACAGAGTTTGAATGATCTTGAGGAACATATCAGTAGACCCATTTGATGAGAGATGGCACGGATAGATATGCAGAAGATCACTCAATGCAGAGTGTGAATGATGTTCAGTCACGGAGGAAGAATTGATAGCTTCTTGACAAGCTTGGGCTTTACCAAAAGTAAAGTTGATCCTAACCTTTACCTTAAGGTTATGGATGATACTATTACTGTATGTAGATGATCTTCTTCTGACAAGGAATGAGAAACAGATCATGGAAAGCAAGAAGAAGCTAGCTACAGAGTTCGAGATGAATGATCTCGGATTGATGCATTACTTCCTAGGACTGAAAGCATGAAAAGGATCAGAAGGAATCTTTATCAACCAAGGAAAGTATGCTGAGAAATCTTGAAAAGATTTGATGTGTTGGAATGGCCACTCTCATGGGTTCCAACTTGAAGCCGTTAGCTGATGAATCATCAGAACTAGTGGATGTGACTCTGTACAGATAGATTATTGGGTCACTGATGTATCTGATGAATACCAGGCCAGATATATGCTTTGCTGTGAATACCTTGAGTCAATATCTAGTGGAAACTAGATGTGTTCACCTGATAGTTGCAAAGCATGTGATGAGGTACCTAAAGGGTACAATAGACTTTGGTCTATGTTGTCCTAGAGATCATGACTTCAGATTGTATGGCTACACAAGATGCGGGTTAGGCAGGAAGTGTATCAGACAGGAAGAGCACATCGGGTGGATGTTATTGTCTAGGATCTGCCATGATCTCGTGGTTTAGAAGGAAGCAGTCTAGTGTGGCTCTCAGCATAGCTGAAGTGGAATATATAAAGTTGCTTTCTCTACTAGTTGTGAAGCGGTATGGCTTTGGAAGTTGTTATCAAGACTGTTTGACTTAGAGGTGGACTCCACTGTGATCCTATGTGACAACCAAAGTTGTATCAAGATGAAAGAGAATCCAGTGTTCCATGATAAGTCAAAGCACATAGAGATCCGATATTTTTATATACGGGATATGGTGTAGAAAGGAGATATCAAGCTCGAGTATGTAGGCACCGATGAACAAGTTGCTGATGTGTTGACCAAACCTCTGTCTCAAGTAAATTTTGAGTATTTCCGAGACAAGCTTGGTGTAGTTCAAAAGGACCCTCCTTGAAAGGGGGAGTGATATGGTCGATAAAGATATCTTTGGATAATGGTATCGATGTGGATACCTGTATCGATGATGAGATTGCCTATATTGATGGTATGGTCAATGATAAGGATACCTGTGTATACTTGTATTGGTGTGGATACTTGTATTGATGATGTGGATACTTGTATTGGTGTGGATACTTGTATTTGATGATGTGTATACTTGTATTGGTGTGGTTACTTGTATTGATGGTGTGGATACTTGTATTGGTGTGGATACTTGTATTGATGATGTGGATACTTGTATTGGTGTGGATACTTGTATTTGATGATGTGTATACTTGTATTGGTGTGGATACTTGTATTGATGATGTGGATACTTGTATTGGTGTGGATACTTGTATTTGATGATGTGTATACTTGTATTGGTGTGGATACTTGTATTGATGATGTGTATACTTGTATTGGTGTGGATAGTGGATACTTGTATTGTTGATTTGGATACTGTACCGATGATGAGGCTACTTGTATCGATGATGAGGCTACTTATTCTGATGATGAGGTCAGCATATGGTACCTAGTTGATATGATAGGACTATATCATCCCTGAACGCCTAGTTCAAAATGTACGTGATGGGGATTGCATCATCCCAGAACCACTAGTTCAAAATGTATGTGATGGGGATTGCATCATCCCAGAACCACTAGTTCAAAATGTACGAGAGAGGATTGTATCATCCATGGAATTTAGTCCTAAAGTGATCCGTAGACAGATGTCTCTGAGAGTAAGAGGATTGTATCATCCGTGGACTTCAGTCCTGAAGTGATCCGCAGACAGATGTCTCCGAGAGTAAGAGGATTGTATCATCCATGGACTTTAGTCCTAAAGTGATCCGCAGACAGATGTCTCCAAGAGTAAGAGGATTGTATCATCCGTGGACTTTAGTCCTAAAGTGATCCACACAAAGATGTCTCCGAGAGTAAGAGGATTGTATCATCTGTGGACTTCAGTCCTAAAGTGATCCACTGACAGATGTCTCCGAGAGTGAGGGGATTGTATCATCCTTGGACTTTGGTCCTAAAGTGAGCCGCAGACAAATGTCTCCGAGAGTGAGGGGATTGTATCATCCTTGGAATTCAATCCTAAAGTGACCCGCAGACAAATGTCTCCGAGAGTGAAGGGATTGTATCATCCTTGGACTTCAGTCCTAAAGTGAGCCACAGACAAATGTCTCCGAGAGTGAGTGGATTGTATCATCCCTGGACTTTAGTCCTAAACTGAGCCGCAGACAGATGTCTCCGAGAGTGAGAGGATTGTATCATTCCTAGACCTCAGTCCTAAATTGATCTGCAGACAAATGTCTCCGAGAGTGAGGGGATTGTATCATCCCCGGACTTCGGTCCTTGAATTGATCCATAGACATATGTCTCCGAGAAGTGGTCCTTAGACTTTGTCTAAGTTGACGAGTGGACTGCATTGTCCCTAGACATGATATGGTGTCTTAAATAGAACATGCGTGTTGCAGGGTATGCTGCTATTGTGTTGTTGATGGAGAGGATCCAGTAGATGACAATGATGCTGATCATGTGATGACTATGATGTTGATCGTGTGATGACGATGATGCAGATCGTGAGATGACGATGCTGCTAATCGTGATGGTCTAGATGACGATGCTGTTGATCGTGATGATCTAGATGACGATGCTACTGATCGTGATGATCTAGATGACAATGCTGATGATCGTGTGATGACGATGCTGATGATCATGTGATGACGATGTTGATGATCGTGTGATGACGATGATGATGATCGTGTGATGACGATGTTGATGATCGTGTGATGACGATGCCGATGATCGTGAGGATCCAAATGTTGATGTTGATGTTGATGTTGCTATAGATGTTCGAGTACTGCAGAAGATGAAGACTCAGTACTGAATATGTTGATGTTCTAGTATTGAAGATGTTCCAGTAACTGCTTGAGTTATTGATGATGTTGAGAAAGCTTCCAATGATTTATAGATGTATCATGTATGATGTTGATGACTCCTTGCTCATGTAGATGTTGTTATAATATCCTTCTCGTTAAGGGGGAGTGTTGAAATATTGTAACTTCTAAGAATATTATATTTGTACTTTGTTATTCCGGAGATGTTTCATTCCTCCGTGAAGACCTTATTGTATATCCGGAGATGTTTATTCCTCCGTCAGAATGTGGTAACTTGGGTTATTAGACTTCCCTAGTGGGGGTCAACCCTGTATGTGTTATGTGGGTCAAAGGGTTATTAGACCACCCTAGAGGGGTTGGACCAGTCAGCTGTAATGGGGTGTTTAACCCAGTGGTTAAGTTGGGGTTGACCTAGTTAATATAAAATACAAGTCGGAGTTGTGTATAAATAGAGGAGGTGTGTTCCTCATTTAACACACATTGCACTCACTTGTGAATAACGCATAAGTGTGAGAGAGATCTGCTGTGGAGGAGAAGGAGCTCATGGTTGTGGATTACATCTTTGTATTTGCTGGTCATCTATATTGAGGAAGCTTTGTTGGGTTTTCTTCCCCATGAGGGTTTCCTAGGATAAATCTATGTCTCTTGTGTTTATGTTGTGCTTGTTGTTCTTTCAGTGATCTTGTGTATGCTATTATTGTGAAATGGAATTGTAATGTTCCCATTTTGACCCCCTTTGTATTAAATTGTAAATGATGTAAATATTGTAAATTGATCATGGTGAGGAGCTCAAGGCCAAGGTCCCACCATTGATTTAGCATTTTATGTATCGGCAATTAAAAATAGATGCCTATGGTTCTTGTGCGAGATGGGCACAATGTAAGTAAGAC
The DNA here is from genome assembly GCA_027924585.1 of Larix kaempferi. Classification (NCBI taxonomy): domain Eukaryota; kingdom Viridiplantae; phylum Streptophyta; class Pinopsida; order Pinales; family Pinaceae; genus Larix; species Larix kaempferi. The sequence continues at coordinate 8,931,728 of BSBM01001201.1, read as the reverse complement.
ATCATGTAAATACGAATTTTAATGGAAAAAGACCCACAACTGGCTATGCTATGCAACAAAGAGATGGGGCATGATTCTACAAGGAATAGGGAGGGGAAATAACCAAACCCTTGAGCCACTAGGGACAGCCCATGTGTCAATAAGAAAACCCATGAACTCTTAACTATCCATTTTGTCCCATGCACCCAATTCATTTAATTCTTCCAAAGATTGGTTGGGGCAGTTAATGTCTTGGGATTGGAGAAGTATGGTAGTCAGATTTTCGTGCATGGGCAAGCCATCAACCTGGAAATCGTATTTTTGGCTTGCTGGGCAAGAAAACCCCCATGAAATGCTGCCTAAGGCAATTCTTCATCCATTACGTTCTTCCTCTCACGCAGACAGAGCTCACTGGAATTTATCCTCACGTTTTTCACCACAACCTTGCGTTTTTCCATGCCCAGGAACTCGTTTTTGGTATTGTGCAATAGCTGGGGAAGGAGGGACGCGAATTGGGACTGAGGGAGAGGTCATTTTTGCCCCTGGGGCATTTTTCTGGAATGGGTTTTTCTCTCCCAGTCGAATTTTCCAAGTGCCCATACGTTTTGAGTCTACCCACATTTTTCTGAAGCTCAGGAAACCCCATCTCATGCACCCCACTGTTGAAACGTTTTTCTCATGCTCAGCAAGTGTAGTTTGTTGTTATGTGCACCCTTGTTTTGATGTGAACCTGTGAGCAAGAAACTGGAGTGGTAGTGGACAGAATTGGCTTGATAAACCTAGTGTAGGGAGTAACCTCTCAAGAAGATCAAGAGGGCTGGCTACTTTTCTATGCACATCCTGAGAGCACTAGAAAGGAAGGTATGGCTTGAGGGACTGTGTGGCAGTGAAGAGAATACTTCCTTGTGTTGGGTGTGTAGGCATTGTGAGTGCCAAGCTTAATAGATCTGGGAGAGGTACCCATAGCTCTGTGATTGAGCTCACTAGCTTAGCAATTATTCCCTTCCATGTCCTAGCAGCCTGATAAACCCAATTGCAGATTGGCTTGGCTCATCTTGGTGTATGCTTGGCTATGTGTGAGTCTGCTGTTCCCTGGTTCCTTATAGAGATCATGCCCAGCTCGGGGGTGGCAGTTGTATCAAGAGGTTGATAAGCACAACTAGCCTATGGTTGGGTGGAACGTTGCAGTTGCATAGCCAGTTGCTTGGGACTACCTTATTGAGATAAGTATTCTCTTGTGTTAAATTTGCAATTATCATTTGATGAATATTATGAATGTATGTGGATGTGTTAAATGAATTTACTTCCACTGTGTTTTTAAAAGTATATGCATTTCCATATGATCTTTTATAATTCTGCAAAGGTCTTTATTTAATGGCTGTCACAGAAATCTTGAATGTATGTTAGATATCAACAGTATTTATTTAATTTCTGTCATGTTTCTATAGCGTGCACATAAACATGTCTTTGTATCAATAAGTTTAATTAATGGATATGGGGCTAATTGCCCGGATTGAGCACCACGTCCTCTCTATCCTGCTGGTATGGTAGGAGGGGACATTACATTTTGGTATCAGAGCTGCTGGTTGGAGCATTGGACCTCTATGGGCCAAATCCAATCATCACTGAAAGAAGGGAATATTTCAAAAATTTTCTTAAGAGTTTTTGGAAATTTGTGTTTAAGTCTGTTTCAGGAGGTCGTCCCGAAACTGCGGAAAGAATTCCGTGAAACTTCCCGTTGCGGAAGAGTTTCGCGAAACCTTCCCGCAATTGCGGAAGAGTTCCGCGAACCTTCCCGCAATTGCGGCAGAGTTCGGCGAAACTTCCCGTTGCGGAAGAGTTTCGCGAACCTTCCCGCAATTGCGGAAGAGTTCCGTGACCCTTCCCGCAATTGCGGCAGAGTTCGGCGAAACTTCCCGTTGCGGAAGAGTTTCGCGAACCTTCCCGCAATTGCGAAAGAATTTTGCAAACCTTCCCGCAATTGCGGAAGAGTTCCATGAAACTTCCCGTTGCGGAAGCGTTCACCAAACCGCCCCAAAACCGCGGGAGCCTTCGCTGAATGGCCCCGCAATTATGGAAGGCTTCAGCCAACCGCCCCTCAATTGCGAGAGCGTTTAGTGAACCACCCGTTGCGGCAGGATTCAGCAAATCGCCCGTTGCGGCGTGATTTCCCCCCCCCCAAAAAAAAAAAAAAAAACAAGGGCGCTGCCCTCGACCTGCCCTGCAGTGGTGCAGGGAAGCCACAAGGGGGAAAGCCCCCTTGACCCCCTTTGTTTTTCCCCTCATATGTCGTTGATTGTGTTTTGACAAATTGTCAATGTGATATTTCCCACGTGCATGAAGTAAGTTATGAATTCCTAAGAATGTAATGCAGCTAAAAATTGTGCTGATGAACACATTTCACAGAGTCACAGTTACAGTAGGGTAGCACTCTAGATAATACAGTCAGAGAGTTTTGAATCTTGGTTGGGCCAAGAAAATAAACATGGATGATGCACAGGATCCCTATGAGCCTGAGACAGATGCCATGGGGGAAAACATACATGTTGAAAATGCTGAAACAGAATCTAATGGGAGAAGAAATCAAGAGACCCCTCCAGGTATTGCAACCACCATGAGAAGCCTCAGGGTCGAGTTGCAAAGCTGTAGGGAAGATAATGAAAGGATGATTAAAGCTCAGGAAGAAAAAAATAAGCTGAATGCAGCCATGCTACAGAGTTTGACAGACATCCAAAGGCAGATAAACTCTGGGCATCAGACATCAAATCTAGAAAGGGGTGGAAGTAGTTCTAGAAGGAATTCCCGTAAGAGGGCCAGTAGCCCAAGAAGAGTTTCTACAGATAGAACATATACTCCAGAAACCTCCTCTAATGAATCATCTGACTCTGAAGAATCCATTGAGGGTTCAATCTCTTCATCTCGCATGAGTAAGAGGAAGAAGCACTACAAGAACAATTCACATGGGGAATTTAAGAAGGCAAAACCTCCTACATTTGATGGAGAGATAAAGTCTGGTCAAGAAGCTGAGGCTTGGATTCTTGGGATGAGAAAGTATTTCCAAGTCCAAGACTACTCGGGAAATATGAAGGCAAGGGTAGCCATCTTCAACTTGAATGGAAGAGCATCTATATGGTGGGAACACACCAGGCAAGTGAAGAAGATCAATGAAAGAAAGATTGTGTGGAAGCAGTTCAAGAAATACTTCAAGCAGAAGTACCTCTCTGATAGGTACTATGATGATAAGATCAAAGAGTTCCATGAGTTGAGATTGGGACAATCGACCATGGAAGAATATGCAAACAATTTCTTGGAGCTGCTGAGGTATGTCAAGTATATTTGAGATGATAAGGTCAAAATTTAGCGTTTCGTAAGTGGACTGCCCCAGTCATATAAAGACAGAATTGAGTTCGATGAATCTCGAACTCTAGAGGAGGCCATAAGAAAGGCCAAGTATTGCTTTGACCAGAACAGAAGCAAACCGGAATTCCATAAGGCATGGAAGCATAGGAAAAATGAAAAGTTTGATCAAAGGAAGAAGGGGTTCAAGCCTCCTCAATTCCGGAATAACAAAGGAAACCATCACAGGTTGTGACTAAGCCAACTAGGATGATGGGAGACAAGCCAAGAGATCCAAAGGAGCCAAGAGAACCACTTCAATGTTGGGGTTGTGGAGGAGACCACATGCTTAGGAAATGTCCACATAGGAATGGGAATGCAAATCAAGTTCACAACATCCAAGGAGCTGGAACTGTGGGTCAAGTGGCAAGGACAATCCCTAGAATCTATGCAGCTCTAGACGACCGCCAAGCAGATCATCAGTCAACTGTGGTTGAAATTGAAGGTAAGATTGCTAAGCAATCTGTTTCTATTTTGATTGATCATGAATCTACTCATAGTTATGTCACTCCTAGGATTGTTGAGATTTGTGCCTTCAAGAAATTAAAGCATAGTAAATCCTGGTTAGTTCAACTAGCCACTGGAACCAAGAGAAAAGTTAGTGAAATAGTAGAGAAATGTCCATTAGAGATGGATGGGCTATTCACTTATGCAGATCTGAATATTTTGCCACTGGGTTCCTATGATATTCTCATTGGAATGGATTGGTTAGAAGCACACAGGGTTAAACTTGACTGCTACAACAAGACATTTGAATGCATGGATGAAGAAGGAAACCCGAGGTTTGTAAAAGGCATTCCAAAGATGACTTCTGTTAGACAGGTTTCAGCCATGCAGCTGAAGAAGTTCTATAGGAAGGGATGTCAACTGTATGCAGCTCACGTTTTAGAGGCAGCAGAGAGTGAAACTCTTAGATTGGAGGACTATCAAGTATTGCAAGAATTCAGGGATGTTTTTCCTGATGAGATTCCAGGACTTCCTCGAAAGAGAAACATTGACTTTACAATTGAACTTGTGCCAGGAGCGGCACCAGTGTCTAAGACACCCTACAGGATGAGTACACCAGAATTGCTAGAATTGAAGATGCAATTGCAAGAGTTGCTGGAAAAGAAATATATTAGGCCAAGTGTGTCCCCGTGGGGAGCACCTGTTCTATTTGTGAAAAAGAAAGATGGAACACTCAGGTTATGTATTGACTACAGGCAGTTGAACAAAGTCACTGTGAAGAACAAATACCCATTGCCCTAAATTGATGACCTTTTTTACCAAATGAGAGGAGCAAAGGTATTTTCAAAGATTGACTTGAGGTCTGGTTACCATCAGATAAGAATTAAAGAAGAAAATATTCATAAGACAGCCTTTAGAACGAGGTATGGACACTATGAGTTTGTAGTGGTACCATTCGGTCTCACCAATGCACCAGCTACATTCATGTGTCTCATGAATAATGTTTTTAGCAAATATCTGGACAAGTTTGTTCTTGTATTCCTAGATGACATTCTCATATATTCTAAGAATGAAGAAGAGCACAAAGAACATTTGAGAATGACAATGCAATTATTAAGGGAGCATAAGCTGTATGCCAAGTTGAGCAAATGTGACTTTTATAAAGATAGAATTCATTATTTGGGTCACATCATCTCCGACAAAGGAATATTTGTAGACCCTAATAAGATTGAAGCCATTATGATTTGGCCAACTCCAAGGAATGTGACTGATGTGAGATATTTTATGGGCTTTGCTGGTTACTACAGGAGGTTTATCTAAGGATTCTCCAAGGTTGCAAAACTGATCACTTCTTTGCAAAAGAAGGGGGTAAAGTTTGAATGGTCACCAATATGTGAGGAAAGTTTTCAACGGTTGAAGAATCTTCTTACAAGTGCACCTATTTTGAAGATTGCAGACCCAGAAAAAGACTTTGTGGTGTGTACCGATGCATGCAATCAAGGACTTGGAGGAGTTCTTATGCAAGACAACCACGTGATATGCTATGAGTCAAGAAAGTTGAAGGAGCATGAGAAGAACTATGCTACTCATGATATAGAACTTGCAGCCATAGTACATGCTTTAAAGATGTGGAGGCATTACTTAATGGGAAGAAAATTTGAGTTAAGGACAGACCATTGTGGTCTGAAATAATTGTTTGATCAGCCAACTTTAAATGCTAGGCAAGCTAGATGGTTGGAATTTTTGTGTGAATTTGATTTCGAAATCAAACACATAAAAGGGAAAGAAAACAAGGTGGCTGATGCACTCAGCAGGAAGGTACCTGAAATGCATGTGGCAACGCTTAGTACTTGCCAACCAGATTTGAGGCAGCAGATTGTTAACCATATGTTTGAGGATGAAGTGTATGAACAGATAAAGGGCAAATTGCAGCAGCAAAATCTTGAAAAGAAGTATGAGGGCTATCATTTGGAAGAAGGCGGACTTCTTACTTATAAGAATAGAGTCTATGTTCCAAATGCGGCAGATTTAAGGAGAATTGTTATGGATGAAATCCATAAAGCTCCATACTCTGGTCACCCAGGATATCAGAAAACAATTGCTACCGCAAGGAAATATTATTTCTGGCCGGGCATGAAGAAGGATGTCACTGAATACATTTCTAAGTGCATGGAATGTCAACAGGTGAAGAGTGAACACCAACATCCAACAGGTTTATTGCTTCTAGTGCCAATTCCAGAATGGAAATGGGAAGTAATATCCATGGATTTTATTACAGGATTTCCAATGACTAAGAGACAACATGATTCCATCATGGTTGTGGTGGACAAGTTAACAAAGGCAGCACATTTCATACCAGTTAAATCCACACATAAAGCCGATGCCATTGCAAATATTTTCATGAAGAAAATTTTCAGATTACATGGGTTGCCTAAGGCAATAATTTCTGACAGTGATACCAAGTTCACTTCCAATTTTTAGAAAGGTCTCTTTGCAGATTTGGGTACACAGCTAAGCTTTAGTACCGCATACCATCCTCAAACAGATGGGCAAACCGAAAGAGTAAATCGGGTGCTTGAAGACATGCTCCGCATGTATGTAATGGACAAACCATCCAAGTGGGAGGATTATCTACACTTGGTAGAATTTGCATATAACAATGGGCAACAAGCATCATTGGGAATGAGTCCTTATGAGGCTTTGTATGGAAGAAGGTGTAGGACACCAGTGACTTGGGACAATCCAGTGAACAGAATTGTACTTGGTCCAGAATTGCTTAAGGAAATGGAACAATAGGTTGCAAAGATCCGGCAAAATTTAAAAGCAGCCCAAGATAGACAGCAAAGCTATGCAGATAAGCATAGAGTGCATAGGGAATTCAATGTTGGGGATCATGTATATCTTAGAGTGAGATCAAGGAAGAGTTCCTTGAAGCTTGGGAGCTGTGCCAAGCTATCACCTAGATATTGTGGGCTATTTGAAGTGCTCGAAATAATAGGACCAGTTGCATATAGACTTGCATTGCCTGCTAGCACTAAAGCTCATAATGTTTTTCATGTCTCTTTGCTTAAGAAATATGTACATGATCCTAACCATGTGATTAATTGGGATGTGATCCAGGTGGAACCCGAGGGAGAATTCCAAACCGATCCGTTGTGCATCCTAGACAAGAAAGTTACATTGCTCCGGAACCGAGCCATCAGACAGGTAAAGGTGCAATGGAAGCACTACGGTCCCGATGAGGCTACATGGGAGCTGGAGGATTCTATGAGGGTGGCATATCCATTTTTGTTCAATTTTGATGAGCACTGAGGACAGTGCTAATGTAAGGGGAGGGGAATGCAATGTCCCCATTTTGACCCCCTTTGTATTAAATCGTAAATGATGTAAATATTGTAAATTGATCATGGTGAGGAGCTCAAGGCCAAGGCCCCACCATTGATTTAGCATTTTATGTATCGGCAATTAAAAATAGATGCCTATGGTTCTTGTGCGAGATGGGCACAATGTAAGTAAGACATCATGTAAATACGAATTTTAATGGAAAAAGACCCATAATTGGCTATGCTATGCAACAAAGAGATGGGGCATGATTCTACAAGGAATAGGGAGGGGAAATAACCAAACCCTTGAGCCACTAGGGACAGCCCATGTGTCAATAAGAAAACCCATGAACTCTTAACTATCCATTTTGTCCCATGCACCCAATTCATTTAATTCTTCCAAAGATTGGTTGGGGCAGTTAATGTCTTGGGATTGGAGAAGTATTGCAGTCAGATTTTCGTGCATGGGCAAGCCATCAACCTAGAAATCGTATTTTTGGCTTGCTGGGCAAGAAAACCCCCACGAAATGCTGCCTAAGGAAATTCTTCATCCATTACGTTCTTCCTCTCACGCAGACAGAGCTCACTGGAATTTATCCTCACGTTTTTCACCACAACCCTGCGTTTTTCCATGCCCAGGAACTCGTTTTTGGTATTGTGCAATAGCTGGGGAAGAAGGGACGCGAATTGGGACTGAGGGAGAGGTCGTTTTTGCCCCTGGGGCATTTTTCTGGAATGGGTTTTTCTCTCCCAGTCGAATTTTCCAAGTGCCCATACGTTTTGAGTCTACCCACATTTTTCTGAAGCTCAGGAAACCCCATCTCATGCACCCCACTGTTGAAACGTTTTTCTCATGCTCAACAAGTGTAGTTTGTTGTTATGTGCACCCTTGTTTTGATGTGAACCTGCGAGCAAGAAACTGGAGTGGTAGTGGACAGAATTGGCTTGATAAACCTAGTGTAGGGAGTAACCTCTCAAGAAGATCAAGAGGGTTGGATACTTTTCTATGCACATCCTGAGAGCACTAGAATGGAAGGTATGGCTTGAGGGACTGTGTGGCAGTGAAGAGAATACTTCCTTGTGTTGGGTGTGTAGGCATTGTGAGTGCCAAGCTTAATAGATCTGGGAGAGGTACCCATAGCTCTGTGATTGAGCTCACTAGCTTAGCAATTCTTCCATTCCATGTCCTAGCAGCCTGATAAACCCAATTGCAGATTGGCTTGGCTCATCTTGGTGTATGCTTGGCTATGTGTGAGTCTGCTGTTCCCTGGTTCCTTGTAGAGATCATGCCCAGCTCGAGGGTGGCAGTTGTATCAAGAGGTTGATAAGCACAACTGGCCTATGGTTGGGTGGAACGTTGCAGTTGCATAGCCAGTTGCTTGGGACTACCTTATTGAGATAAGTATTCTCTTGTGTTAAATTTGCAATTATCATTTGATGAATATTATGAATGTATGTGGATGTGTTAAATGAATTTACTTCCACTGTGTTTTTAAAAGTATATGCATTTCCATATGATCTTTTATAATTCTGCAAAGGTCTTTATTTAATGGCTGTCACAGAAATCTTGAATGTATGTTATATATCAACAGTATTTATTTAATTTCCTTCATGTTTCTATAGCATGCACATATACATGTCTTTGTATCAATAAGTTTAATTAATGGATATGGGGCTAATTGCCCGGATTGAGCACCACGTCCTCTCTATCCTGCTGGTATGGTAGGAGGGGACATTACAGGAATGTAATGCTGATATTTTCTATCTTAGCATATTGAATCTTAACAAATAAGACATGCCTAGCACATCTAGACCTTGGGATAGCTTTGAGTGAAAACTTGATAAGATTTATAAAGAAGGTTTGAGGTGAAAAGTTACAAGGATGTGAAATTTTCGGATTTAAGGTTTAAAAGGTGTCCAATACTTAGGGTGAAATTCCAAAGTCAATAGGCATTCAACTCAAAAATCAAACTGAATAGTAAAGGAAAGAAACAAAGTAAATGAACAATAGGTAAGGCAACTATTTGCACACAAACCAGATTTAAATCCAATACATCCTTCATAGATGTGAAGATAAATATATTCAAGTACAACCTTTAAATCCAGGAAACTAACATGAAACTATAACCGTTCTTTGATCTGAAAAAGAAAGGATCACCAACTGCATTTGCAACAAATTTTCCGTATTGAATAAAAGAAAGAAAGTATAAATAAGAAGAATTCAGTTTGTAGAATAAGTAAATGATCATAGAACATGAAATGCCGCCATTGTATTAGATACTAAGAAAAGTATACGCGATAAGTATCTCAATATAATCTCCCTCTTGAACCCCTACTTCCCTCCAAGAGGAAGATCCCCCCTCCACTTCCTTTCATAATGCTTCTTTAAATAAAAAGTACAATTCTTAAATCAAATAACTAACTCAAACTTAGATCCTAATCAAATGGATCTAATCATAATTTTCTATATCCATAAAATCGGGATTTGAACTCTAGGAAAAATGGATGAGTTGATTGGGCTTTTGAAAATTGGCCACAACAATATTTTGGAAAATTTTGTTATGATAGGACAAGAATTTCTCCCAAACCGTTGAGAAATTCTGAAACTGTCCACAATCAAGGTAAATGGACCCATTATGGAAGTGGGTTTTTAATGGCTTTGAAATTTTCTTTATGGGTTGATCGGAAATGGAGCCTGAAATTGGTCGCTAAAAAAAGAAGCTACAGGTGATTCTTCAACACTTCACACCATTGAAATTGAACTTTTTCTACATAATAACTATTGATTCTTCAACGCCTTCTGCTATATAATCACACTTCATTGTGTAATTCCAATACATAAATAGTAATTAACTTTCACTGAAGAATGACCACTCATTCTGCAACGTCGATACATTAAGAACTTCAACATTTCACCGCAGAATCATGAAATTTTCGCCAATTGAAGTAACAAATCCCGCTTTAGAAAAATCTTCCTACAAATGATCATAAGATAACATAACATCCTAACAGACTGGAAAATATTCAAATTGATGCAATCAATCAACTTATCAAGAACAAAAAAAACTTAAAGCAAACATTAGCAAATTAGGCAGTAAATTGGAAAACAATTGGAAATTTGGTTGTAAGGAAATCATTACTTTGTTTTTAAAATGGTTTCCAAGGGATTATGTATAAGGAAAAATATGAATTTTAAGTAATATTTTTCAGTCCTAATAGGTGGCAGGCTTGGAGAATGGAATACATTTTGTCATAGCCATAGGTGGGGTACTTGTGAACTGTATCTAAAAGAGTCTCATTGTGATAGGCCACTGGATGGCCATGCTGAGTTAGGATTGCACCAACAACATAGTCCTAAGAATTTGTCTCAATATCAATGGGAGGTTGTAGATCTGGTAAGGTAAGGATGGGCGTAGAACATAAGCGCTTCTTCAGCTCCTCAAATGCTTTTTGTTGTGGCTTGGACCAAAAAAAATTGGCATTAGATCCCCCATTGGTCACCTAGCTAAGGGACCAAGCAATATTAGAGAATCCCATCACAAATCTACGATAGAAGTTGGCAAGGCCTAGGAAGTTGCGAAGCTCTGTGAGAGTCGTCGGGTTCAACCAATCACGAATGTCTTGGATCTTCGCCGAACCAACATGTATACCATGTTTGTCCATAATGTATCCCAGATACTAAACCCTCTCCAAGACAAATGAGAACTTCTCTAAATTGGCATATAACTTGTGTTGTCACAAGGTGCTGAGGACTCGGTGGATATGATTCAACTGTTCTTCCCAAGTTTTGTTGTAGATGAGGATATCATATAGATATACGACCACAAAATAATTAGTGAATGGCAGGAGAATATCGTCCATCATCCTCATGAAGGTTGTTGGAGCATTATTCAAGTCGAAAGGCATGACCAACCAATAAAAAATGCCTTCCCGATCTTTGAAGGCAGTTTTCCAAACATCGATTTGCTTAATTGGCACCTGATGATAGCCAGACTTCAGATTAATCTTAATGAAATATTTGGCACCATTTAGCTGGTACAGAAGGTCATCGATCCGGGGAATGGGATACCGATTCTAGATTGTGATTTTTTTTAGAGCTCTGTAATCAATACAGATTCGCCATGTCCCATCTTTCTTCTACACCAACATAATTGGACTCCCACAAGGTGAAGAGATGGGTCTAATATTCCCTTTCTGGATTAATTCTTGAATTTGTAGTTTGATTTCTTCATTTTCCATGAGGGAACTCCTGTATACTGGCCCGTCAGGTAAAGTAACCCCATGTATCAAATCAATGGAATGCTTGACCAGGCAATGTACTGGTACCCAGAAAGGTGTGGCGAAGATGTATTCCCATGATTACATGATCTTGTCCACCCATTTCTGTTGTGTAGAGAGATCCCGTATGGAGGTGGTGGATGTTGCTGTGATATTTCATTCACCTTCAAAGCAAATCATGAAGAGGATGAATTTCCCTATATGGGATATTACCTTCATGCACTGCTTAGATGTGATGAGGGACACTACAGTGGTGGGGATTGTCTCTAGTATCATGTAGAGTTTCTTTCCCGAAGTAATAATGAAACTACGAGGTCTAGACTCATACACAACATGGCGTTTCCACATATATGGTTGTCCTAAAAGAACATCACAAACTTCAAGTGGGGAAACATCACACATTACCTCATCTTTGAAGGGCTTGATGTCGTAGGATAGGAAACACTTTTTACTAACGCATATGTCTCATCCCTAGCTCAGCTAACTGATGGTCTATGGTTGGGGGTGTGGCATCGTCAACAACTTCAATATTTTTATGACCTCGACTGGGATGAGGTTATTTTGAATACCACTGTCAACATTGAAATGTAGTGGATTCCCTTGCACCCATAGTTGTGAATGGAAGAGGCAATCCCATTCTTTTTGTACCTCCAACTCTTATGGTTGGATCTTTGCAGTTGTGATGGTGGCACTAGGTTTCGCATCAATGATCCACTCTCCCTTTTCTTGCTCTGAATCAAAGTTTGAGCCAGAGTGCGAATCTAGTGATTTCATCTTAGCCAATAATGATTTTTTTGAGCGAAATTCATCAGTATCGTGACAAGAGATTTTGTGGAACTCACACCACTTGCTGGTGTCCTTGTTCGATTTCCCATTACCCTTCTTGCCTATGGCTTGGGATAATTGTTAGGATTTTGGATGTCCTTGTTTTGTCCTTTGCTTTGTGATTTAAGGCCGCCTTTTCCATGCTTATATTGGTATTGATTTGCAAACCCAAACTCCTGCTTATTCTTTTGCTTAAACTTTTGCTCAATCTTGAAAATGCAACGATAAGAAACTGTTAGTGAGGATATGTCCAGGAAATCCATCTCTATTTGAATGTACTTATGTAGGCCACTACAATACTTTAGGACCAAGTGCTGTTCGGAGTCTCTAATACCCAATTTTGAGCGTAGGCTATGGAACATGTTGGTAAAATTCGACACTGTTTGGTCTCTCTCTTGGCGCAAAGTCATACATCTGGTGTACTGGTCATCATAATTTATGACTAGGTATAAATCCTCCTTGATGACATCGAAAAAATCCTCCCAAGTGGGTTCTTTCCTATATATTTCACACTCATCTCTCGCATTTCTCTCAAAGTACCCGCCCCACCAGTCTTTGATATAGGGGAGGGACTTAAGGAGCGCGAATGTGATCTTTTCGCTATCGGAAAATTTTTGAACAAATAAGTAACCCTCTAATGGATTTAACCATTTCTCCAAAACATTTGCATCTATCTTTCCTTCAAATAATAAAATGTCAAAGTTAACTTGTACCTTGAAGGGATTCGTACCTCCAAAATGGTTGCTTGTTGAAGGTGCATCCGCCGCCACTAGCATTCGTCAAGGGATTAGGTGAAATTATCTATCATCTCGTTCCTCTGTTGCGTGAGGGATTCCTCAAGTAACAAATTAATAATATCTCTTGCTATGTCATCTCTCTTTATTCTCCCATCATGTGAGGTTGCTTGGGCTAACAATTGTGGTTTTCCCCAAGCTTAACTAGTTCGAGACCCAACTCTCAATATTCATATCTCATTAGGAACATGCATTGAGAAACCATAAGAGAAAATTGCTTTGATACCACTGATTCGGATTTATGTGAGAATTAAATGAAAGAGCATATATATATATTCACATGCACAAATATATTGCAAGAAACACAATGATATAAGAAACTTAAATTCTATTAAAATGAATGAAACGGAACAGATTGTAAAATAAAAGCAGCTAGAATGGTGGTAGCTATATCTTCGAGAAGAGATGTGGTGGCTACACTCATTCTTTACAATATGAATACAAAAAAGATGCTTAAAGGGCCTATTTATGATAAGCACGAGGGAAAGAAGCCTAAACATCCAAAAACTTAACCCTAGGAGATGAACCGTCATAAAGTTTGCGGCTCCAAGGTGGTTAGTTGAGTAGTCAAATTCCCGCGGTCGTAACTTTTTCATACGATCTTCGTTTGGGGCAATTGGTAGACCGATAGAAATATCTATCCGAGGAGTAAAATAGTGGATCGATTCCAGATGAGAGCTTACGACTATTGTCTGGGATGATGTGGACCCAAAAAGACATCGTTTAGGGCCTCAAAACAACCCTGAAAGTTGAGGACTCGAAAAACCATAGAAAAATTACTAGAAAATTGTCAAAATGGAAAACTGTTTTGAGCCAGTGGAATAGGTGGGTGGCCACCTATATCCATCTGGATCATCTAATCTCTTGAGGCCTATGTCACACCTAGTTCCTTTTTTTCCAATTAGAGTATAAATTTCCCAAGTCTTTATCTCTTCATTGTCCCTCCTAAGCCCATCTTAAGATGATTAGATCCGAAATCCCCCTATTCTTTGTGTTTCACCAAGATTGCTTCATCTCTTTTTTTAAGACCCAAGTATCCAAAAAAGAAAATAATTTATTTTTAGTTTTTACATACATCCCAAAGGTATATATGTTTATTATTATTCGATTTGGTAATCCATTTTAATCGCTTAAGTGTTCTCTATTATGAGTCCATTTAACTATTCAATTTATGCGTATTAGTTTTCTAACTGAATACCATCTAATATTATTAATAATTAATTTTTAACTACTATTTTCCTCTACATATTCACTGAGTTTGCTTCATTATTGATTATTCCTTAATATATGCCAAAGGTTAACTTCTCTTTCCCTCTATATATTTTTAACTAGCTCACTCTTGTACACTATTCAATACTATGTGATTGGATTCCTTGATGATGGGTGAGTGTCCACTCAAAATGTTGGGATGTTTCTAAACTCCAACATGGCGTAATCCAAATATTCTTACATGATGATTACTTACTGTGTAAACCTACATACTCAAAATCAAACAAATTTCATCCTTAATAACATAAATAATAAACTTACACATAACTTCAACATATAGGTAGGTCCATATGTCTACAAAATATAGTTTTATTAGTCTAGTTGAGTTCAACATACAATAAGCAAAGATACAAAATAGGTTATAGTGTAGTTTAGTTGTCGAAGTGAAAATATGTACAATTACATACAACCATCCTTCAAGAAACTTCGACCGAAATTTACAGTAGAAAACGTGTGGGATAATCATGATGCATGGTATTTTCATCTTTCTAGAACTCCTTAGGTACTAAATCCTACGTTATACTTGTCCCATAGGACCGTAACCTTATCCACCAAGTAGTGTTTGAGCTCTCGGACCCTACGGTGTAATATCTAAAGTCATTAAATCGTGACTGTTCCCTTTCCTATAACCTGCAATTCCTTCCAATTTAGTTTATGAAATTGGTTAGCTATATAGTGTCATAATACAAATACATGAAAAACATCATGGGTTTTATGAAAATTGGATGGTAGTGCAAGATGATATTTAACCAATCCAGTTCTTTCCAAAATTTCAAATCACCCTATAAATATAGGTGACAACTTTGTCCCCTTTTCAAACTAAATAGTATGCTTACTAGGCCTAATATGAATATAAACCCCATATCCAACTTTATAATTCCTGCTAGCTCTATAAGCATCAACATAACTCTTTTTCCTATCATGTTCTTCCTTTAATTGTTCTCTAATATGAATTACCTTCTCTTATATCTCTTGAATCAATTTTGGCCCTATGATCACTTGACCTTCTAACTTGTCCCAACTCAATGGTGTCCTAGATGGCCTTCCATATATTAATATAGATTGATAAGGTGGGATTCTGATTGATCTATGTAACTATTATTATAATCAAAATCCACTAAAGCTAAGTACTTTTCCTGATGGGTCTATTGATCCTTAACATACATCCTAAGAATGTCTTCCATTACTTGACTAACTCTTTATATTTTCCCCATTCACTTCTGGATGATAAGTTGTGCTCCAGTTCAACTGAGTCCCCAATGTTTGTTGTAAACTTGTCGAAATCCCAAAATTAAAATGAGA
Organism: Larix kaempferi; assembly: GCA_027924585.1. Lineage (NCBI taxonomy): Eukaryota > Viridiplantae > Streptophyta > Pinopsida > Pinales > Pinaceae > Larix > Larix kaempferi. The sequence goes on along the minus strand of BSBM01001201.1, from coordinate 8,916,115 downwards.
GCCTCTATTTGATATGATCTTCTTAGGAAATCCATGTAAACGAACAATCTCACTTATAATTCCCCATGCCACATCAACAACATCATAAGTTTCTTTGACTAGAATAAAATCAACACTTTGGTAAGTTTATCAACCGATGGCATTATGTCTTTGAGATGTGAGAGGCAGTATGACAATGAAATCCATGGAAATGAATTCCCATTTGGACATATGAATGTCATGCGATTGTAAGAGATCTATTGGTTGGCGATAATCAAACTTTACTTTTTGACATTCAAGGCATTTATCAATGAATTAGACTACATCATGCTTCATTCCTACCTAGAATAAGAACTTCTCCACGTCTGGATTCATATTCTTCACATTTGGATGCACATAGTAAAGGGATCCATGGGATTCCTTGAAGTTAATGCTTCTAATCTCTAATTCCTCCAGGATGTGCATCCTCCCTTTAAATCACAACAATCCATTTTCCTCAAGGACATACCCTTCAAAATTAGGTTCTAGCCACCTCCCATTCTGAAGTGTTGATGTAACCTTTAAATAACAAATTTCTATAAGAATTTGTCCTAACATTCATTCCCTCAAGTCGACCTTTAAGGGTACTAAGGAGAAGATCCTTGATCTTTTGTTTGGGGAATCAAATACTACATCCCCCTTTCCTTCAATGTATTGAATTCCAAAATCATAATAAATCATAAATTCACTCCATTGCCTATGTGTGGCATTTAGATCCCTCTGCATGAAGAGATACTTCAAGCTTTTGTGATTAGATTTGAGTAGAAAGCTTCACTCTACAAGATAATGCCTCTAAATATTAATTAGTGCTAATATCACTACTATCAACTATAAATCATGTGTGTTGGAAATATCTTCACGAGGCTTCAATTTATTTGATGCATATGTTATTACTCCACCATCTTGCATTAACATGACACCCAACCCTTGCTTCAAGGTATCCATGCAAACTGTAAATTATTTATCCATATTAGGAATTCATAGTATCGACATATTGGTTAGTAATTTCTTAATCCTAGTGAATGTGATGTCGCATTCCTAAGTCCACTCATACTTGATTCACTTGCTAGAAAGTAGTGATGAGTTTTGCAGTATTTGAGAATCCCTCCACAAACCTTCACTGGTTCTTGGAAATCACATGAAGCGTCACACTTCATGAGCATTCTTTGGAATTGGCCACTCCATGATGTCCTTTTCCTTTTTAGGGTCACCAAAATTCCTTCCCTTCAAATAATATCACCAAGATAGTGAATATATTTATGAAAGAAATAACACTTGGACAAATTTCAAACAATTTGTGTGCTCTTATGCATGATAACACTAACCACAAGTGCTCCTCATGTTGATTCTAATTCCTAGAATAGATGAGAATATCATCCAAGAATACCTACACAAAGTGGTCCAAGTACTTTTAGAATACAATATCCATGAGATCCATGAATACAATTGGAAAATTAGTCAAACTAAATGGAACCACCATAAAATTGTAGTGTCCAAACCATGCCCAGAAGGAAATCTTAGGTATATCACCTTCCTTAATCCTTAGCTAGTGATAACTTGATCATAGATAAATATTTGATAAAATTGATTCCCTTTTCATCTGATTGAATAGATCATCCATTCAAGGTATTTGGTACCTATTCTTCACTATGGATCTATTCAAATATTTGTAATCTATGCATAGTTTCAAAGAATCATCCTTCTTCTTGACAAAGATTGTTGGTGCACCACTATAAAATCATAGTGCCCAAACCATGTCCAGAAGGAAGCCTTAGGTATATCACCTTCCTTAATAATTAGTTGGTGATAACTTGATCACATATCAATCTTTGAAAAAATTGCTACCCCTTTCATCTGATCAAAGAGATCATCTATTTGAGGTATCATGTACCTATTCTCCACTGCAACTTTATTCAAATCTTTGTAATCTATGCATAATTTCAAAGGGTCATCCTTCTTCTTGACAAATATTATTGGTGCATCCCAATGTGAAAGAATGCATTCGATAAGTGTCAGAGATATGGATCTAGCTAAACTAGCTTACCTATCTAAGAAACAATAACATACCAACATGGACATAAAGAGAACAAGAGAAAATAGTACATCAGATATACGTGGTTCACCCAATTGGGCTATGTACATACGAAGGTAGTCTTCTATTATCTCTAGAATATCTCCCTCAATCTTACAAGAGAGTAATGCCAATAACCCCAATACAATATAGCAATACTTGTGAATAAGTATAGATCATGATATATGATCCACAATGGATGAATGTGAAAGACTCCCTTGACTCTATTATATACTAAGAGATGAGGAGGAATTACTCTCACATATTACATGTGGGATAATATAATTCTCCCTAATAACATCTCTTTATATAATAATGAATATCAAGAGTATACTTTACCAAAATGAATATGGGATATAATGTATTACTCTTTTACATAAGATTGTGGATATCTTCCAACATAATACAAAGACATTATTACCTTCCAAGGAATATAAAATATTCCAACACTTCCTCTTAATAATGGTTGGAAGAAAATCCTACTAACAAAGGAAGGAAGGAGTCATTATTGCTCCCCCTTGATGACAACTTCTAGAAGAACCATAAGCGGCAAAAGAAGAACACTTTGGCTGATGGAATTTGATGAAGAACAATCGTTTCTTGCTGAACCATGAAATTGCACACGAACCAGGTTGTATGATGAAATACCAACAAGATTCCCACATCTTAATAGAATCCTTTATGGCTACTAGATCAAACAGATGTTGAGAACATGTGACGCAATCCAACAACAAGGTGCCCAGATCTAAAGAGAACCCATCATGGCTACTAGATCCACAAGATGCCTAGATTACCACAAGAATCATCACAACCATAAATGATAGCTGAAGAACTCTGATATAACATCCACACCAGTGTACAGATACCTTCTGATGGATGATACAATAGAACATGTGGCTAAGAACACCACAACAGTTTACAAAATACTCAAATGGCCAATATACATGTAGATAGCAGACATTCTTCCAATCAAGGTGCAATATAAATATCTGTAGAAGACCTCAAATATCGAAGAAACAAGACCCCAATGGTCTATACATCGAAAATGATATCATACAAATGAACATCATGACTTTAACAATAGAAGATGGTGTTTCATTATTTCTGGAATAAGGTGAAAGCCTAAACAAAGAACTGATCTGCAGAAGAACTTCCAAGATCAAAGCATACAAAGATCATAAAAAACAACATTGCTCATACATAAATGCAAATGCTTACACACCAAAGGTTAGAAAACATCATATAAAAAATGACAACATAATATGATCAAATAAAAGTTAAACTTGCTCATTAAGGAAAATGAAGTTACTTTCACATATTAAGTGTCAGCCACAACATATAAATAGTGAGCGCAAAAATTACAAATATGAGATTTTTCTTATAAAATTGCTTTTATAAACATGACATGATTAAATATGATAAAAAAAGAACAAATTAGTTATTAAGTATCTTGTTAAAAATATTAAGCATCTTGTTAAAAATATTAAGCATTAGATGGTTTATAGCTATCATCATGACAAAATACTAGAGATCCAAGCCCTTAAAAAATGCTAATGCTTCCATATAGGGATGTTAGACAAATATATACCAAGAACAAGAAATAATCTCTTAATAAACATGATTAGAAGCAAAACCTAAATGTAAAAATAACAAAAAACTGAAAATACTTTACCGTACTGATCTGCAGAAACACAGTTAGAAAACCAGTAAAGGAAAACAAACTTTTACTTACAGCCCTTTTGAAAAGTGCTAAGAAAAGTCATTCGCGGGTCTGCCAACAAGAAACTAGCGAATAAACACTGATACTTGTAGGTTCTGGACGACCAAAGTCGTGGTTACTCGCGGGTTTACAGTAGAGTCAGCCGCAGGTTCGCGGGTCTGTAAAGGCGAATGTCATGGTTCTGTTCGTGGGTGTCTATGTAGTAAAGTCGCGGCTGTGCTGAAGCACTCGCGGGTCTCTGCACAAGAGGGTAGCGAGTAGATTGAAGTAAACGCGAGTTAGCAGTGAGAATAGTCGCGAGTATGCCGTAGCATACGTGGATCTGCTCACTGGAAGTCGCGGGTCTGCAGTATACTCGCGGGTTCGCAGTAGGCACAGTCGCGGTTAACCGTGGGTTCTGCGAAGTAAGGGTCACGAATGTCTAGTTTAAGGCTGAAAACAATGTCAAATCTGCTGAAGACGGAAACCTGCACAAAGTCTACCAAACTTGGACGAAAAATGTCGTTTTGATAACCGAAAGATAGATCTCCTTGAGGAGAATCAGAAAATCATATAGATCTACAAAAAAAATCAATAGACTCTTGAAAAATTTCTGCAAAAATCTACACAACAAGGTTAGGGTTAGAAATAAAAAACTGCAGAAACATGCCCAGATCTGAAGAGAAGCCTAATGGCTACCAGATAGAAAGCAAATCTACAAAATAAACAATGCCCAAATGATAAAATATTGTTTTGAAAGCAATAGAAGGTGCTAGATGATAGCAACAAGCTCTGATACCATGCCAAAGATATGGATCTAGCTAAACTAGCTTACCTATCTAAGCAACAATAACATACCAACATGGCCATAAAGAGAACAAGAGAAAAGAGTACACTAGATATACGTGGTTCACCCAATTGAGCTACATCCATAGGAAGGTAGTATTCTATTATCTCCATAATATCTCCCTCAATCTTACAAGAGAGCAAACATGTTATACAACTTGACGAGAACTATATACTCAAAACGAGAACTCTAGCCATGAAAGCCCATATTTTTGCATAGAAAACACCAAAAAACAACCCTGAATCAAAAAGTGGTGCTACCGGTAGCACCACTTTTTGATTTGGGGTAAAAAAATTAGAAATGAACCAAAACATTTGTTATTGATGTTTGCAAAAACCTTAAAATCAAGCTCTAAATTGAAAACTAATGCTACCGACAGCACACTTTTTCAAAAAATGGCATTTTTATATGATTTTATCATAATTTAAAATTGTATTTGTTAATTCTCTTAGTAAAACTATATAAAACTAGCATCCATTTAAACACAAATTGTTCAAGAAATTTTATCACCTCTCTTTCTATATAAAATAAACAAATTTATGAAATGATTCATAATAAAACCTATATTAAACCATAAAAGGTAGAAGTTATGATATTTGGGGGCACGGGGAAGAAACACATTATACCATAAAACTAAAAAAGGTAGAACTAGAACTTAAGCCATAAAAAACATATTTTTGCATCAAAAGCACTAAAAACAACAACCCCAAAACTAGCCATACGCAATATCATTGCAATCAAAACCCTAAGTCCGCCCCTAGATTGAAAATCGACCTTCTAAATTCAAATAAAAAATTGAAAATAAAACAAAAGACAAAAGTTATCAAAAAAATTTAAAAACTTTTTATAAACAAAGAATTTAAAAAAAATGTAGAAAATTAAATTTAAAATGAAACAAACTTTTCAAAATTTCAAAACAAATACAAATTTAATATAAAAAAATAAAAATACTTTGAACAAATTCAAAAAATATTAATTTTAAAAATAATGGAAAAAAATATCAAAATAGAAAAAAATATTTAAAAAATAATAAAGAAAATTTAACCAAACAAATAAAATTAAAAATTAAAAATACAATATTTAAATTTTTAAACCAAACTTTTGAAGGAAAAAAAAATTAAAAACTTTAATTTTGTTTTAAAAGTTTCAATTAAAAAATATTAAAACAACAAAAATAAACGTTTTAATTAATAAAAATTTAAAAAATAACCCCACCCCACCCCACCCCACATCCACCTCCCTCCACCCCTCTCATCCGCTCCGCGGCCTCCCCTCCCCCCAATTCTACCTCCCCTCCTCCCTCCACCCCTCTCATCCCCTCCGCGGCCTCCCCTCCCCTCCTCCCTCGCCGCCCCCCTCTCCAGCCCTCCCCGTCCCCCTCCGTGCGCTCCTTGCTCCGCCTACCCACCGTCCCTTTGTGGTGACGCGATTCTGAGAATCGCGTAGCCTGCGAAGGTGGCTGCGTGGGCGGCCCGCGGAGCGAACGGAGGGGGACGGGGAGGGCTGGAGAGGGGGGCGGCGAGGGGGAGGGGGGAGGGGAGGGCGTTAGGTTAGGTTAGGTCAGGTTTTTTTGTTTTTGTTTTAAATTAAAACATTTTTAAATTTTTTTATTATTATTGTTGTTTGGTTTTAATATAAAAATTTTGTATTTCATATTTTTTTAATTCAAAATATTATTTTGTTGTAAAACTTTTTAAATTTTTTTATAAATTGGATTTTAAATTTTGTTTTAATTATTATTATTTTTTTAATTCTATTTTTATTTTTTATTGAAATTTTGTTATTTTTTAAAATTTTGTTATTTATTTTGTTTTTAAGTTTTATTTTGTTTCTATTTTTTATTTTATTTTGTTTCTGGGTGTTTTTATTTTTATTTTTTATTTTTATCTTTAAAATCTTAACTTACAAAATCAAAATAGGTGAAAATACATTAAAATGATTAAAAATGTCTTTAATTTCTTTTATTTTTACAAATTTGCCCATATAAATTATCTTTTTAAGATAAAAGTTCAAAAAAAAACTTCGAAAATATATATGTTTTTCGATCTATCTAGCTTCTAAAATTTTAATTTTTTTTTTAAATGTGGATATTTTTCATGATAACTAGCTACTAAATGTATTTTTTTTTATAAAAGTCAAAAAAACACATTTGTAAATAAAAATTAATTTTTTTTTAACCAAGAAATTTCAAAATCACAAAAAAATGGCTCAAAATGAAAAATGGTGCTACCAGTATACACACTTTCTGAAATGAAGGTAAAAACAACTACTGAAACTATTGATTGCATTAGGATCAAACAAGTTTTTAAGTTTGAAATCGTTTATTTTACCTAATAACTCTACCATAGTGGATTGTTGCTTGACCTATGGTTATTGAATATTGCATAGATTTGGTGATTATTGCTTGAATTCCATACTTGGGCCTTCCCTTGTTTATGCATGGTACCAAATTATAACTCTAGGCCGACATGTTGGAAATGGGAACCCACACACACCCAACAAGCAATGCAGGTTGGAGTGTGCATGATATTTTATGGAGACCTATTAGGTGAGTTACTTCCTTGGAACCCCTACCCCTACTAATTATTCCCCATAAATTTCTAAATGTAAAATTTTCCTTTTCGAGCTCCATTTATAAGTACAATTTCAATAGTTTAATTATGGTTTAACTCAACTTGTCTTACAACCATACATTTATATACAATATAATCAATTATGATCATTAGAGTAGATGCTCATAATAATCTATGCAAATTAATTAAAACAACTTAATAAATGGGAAATGAAAATGAAATTAACTCTGAAACTATTTGATTTGGTAGTCCAACTCCTTCGTAGTCCAATTCGAAAATACATTTAGTAGCTAGTTATCATGAAAAATATCCACATTTAAAAAAAAAATTAAAATTTTAGAAGCTAGATAGATCGAAAAACATAGTTCAAAAAAAAACTTCGAAAATATATATGTTTTTCGATCTATCTAGCTTCTAAAATTTTAATTTTTTTTTTAAATGTGGATATTTTTCATGATAACTAGCTACTAAATGTATTTTTTTTTATAAAAGTCAAAAAAACACATTTGTAAATAAAAATTAATTTTTTTTTAACCAAGAAATTTCAAAATCACAAAAAAATGGCTCAAAATGAAAAATGGTGCTACCAGTATACACACTTTCTGAAATGAAGGTAAAAACAACTACTGAAACTATTGATTGCATTAGGATCAAACAAGTTTTTAAGTTTGAAATCCTTTATTTTACCTAATAACTCTACCATAGTGGATTGTTGCTTGACCTATGGTTATTGAATATTGCATAGATTTGGTGATTATTGCTTGAATTCCATACTTGGGCCTTCCCTTGTTTATGCATGGTACCAAATTATAACTCTAGGCCGACATGTTGGAAATGGGAACCCACACACACCCAACAAGCAATGCAGGTTGGAGTGTGCATGATATTTTATGGAGACCTATTAGGTGAGTTACTTCCTTGGAACCCCTACCCCTACTAATTATTCCCCATAAATTTCTAAATGTAAAATTTTCCTTTTCGAGCTCCATTTATAAGTACAATTTCAATAGTTTAATTATGGTTTAACTCAACTTGTCTTACAACCATACATTTATATACAATATAATCAATTATGATCATTAGAGTAGATGCTCATAATAATCTATGCAAATTAATTAAAACAACTTAATAAATGGGAAATGAAAATGAAATTAACTCTGAAACTATTTGATTTGGTAGTCCAACTCCTTCGTAGTCCAATTCCTTGGCAAGCTTGTAAAAAATCAATTGTTTCCAAAATTGGGATTAATCCACGAAACCAACAAGAAATATATTTGACTGTTTAATTCATGAAACCTATGGGTGTCATATCCCTTCATGCCCATGCCTCTAACAACAACAACAGCTGGATATTAACTTTGTATAATTCCTTAGTAATAGTTCTCAACTCAAAGCTCCAAGTTCATAGTTCAATATCCCCATCTAAATGTTTTTTTCCTTCCAAAGTCTTTAAATGTTAAAAAAAATGTACCCCTAATCCCTCTCCAAAGTTTTCCTTTATGTCTTTCCCCATTGCCTTCCTAGCCTTGGGAGAAGAGAGGTTGCCCCCTTCCCCAGGAACACAACATAATACTAAAATCTCTCATCTACCCATAATTAATAATGTTGCTTTTTCACTCAGATAGATCTACAACCAAATCAAATCCAATCCTTAGTTAGATTTATGAAATTAATCTTCTAATGAAGTGAAATTAAATCCTTAATAAAATGTAATTTCATCCTATGATAAGCATGTAACTTAAATAAGAAATGAAAGGTAAATTAATCAAGTCAAATCCCATTTGCATGGTTGGTTTCAACAAGCCGCATTTTGCATGGAAACCCAAGTTTTGACCCTGCAAGCTAGCTAGGAGGAGACACTTAAAAAGCCAACCATGTTAAGGGTTGGTCTAGCCCAAGTTGGGTGAGATCTTAAGGTGATTTTGATAGCTTAGATGCGCCTGGGTTTTGGTTTCATAGACCACAAGCTAGTATCTCAAGTCATGGAAAAACTAACAAACAAAAAAAAGGTAATTAATCAAAATGAAAGTTAAATTACTAGCATACAAATTTAACATCTTACTACACCTAGATCACACATCAACTATTAATAATATTATTTTAATAACTAATATATTTTTAGAACAATACTATTGTACATGTGTAGGATATGTACACTTACCTAGCATACACATAGCTTGCATGTGTACTAAAAATAGTTTATATATGCTAACAACCAACCATGAACTATAGTAAATTAAGTAAACATGACATTCAATAATCTTATTAATTAAACCACAATAATTCAATATGAATTGAACATTACACTAATATTTCATAAATTAATTAAGCAAGTGTTATAATCACATAAGGAACTAAGTAGGGAACTAAGCTGCCATATATAATTCCCAAACAACATTCTCAACTACTCTAAATCATCCTTCTTCCCTAACCTACTTCTGTCTTCCACATCTCATCCTTTCCTTTGTTGCAATATTTTGGAGTGTCAACTATATCGATATAACTCTAGATATAACATATAAGTTGAAGTGTCAACTATATTGACCTAAATTCCCTAGCAAGCAATCGACATTTTCCATCACACATCTAGGGGAATGTGGCTTAACACGATCCTCCGACTACTCCATGTTTCAGAGGATAAACGATGGGTGATAGATCCGCCCCTCCTGATAGAACTAGGATCGACACCCTATTATTGACCATATTGAGTTACTATTTTTGTTCTTAGAGCTATGCCATCAAATGACTAGTTTGGGAAACTATGCTTCTTGTGAAACCTACACTTTCCCACATATCATAACAATGTATTGAAGCAACAATTAAATCATGAATTAACGCTTCATAGCATTAACCATCTCTTTTTGGATGTCAACAACATCCGTGTCAATTTAGCACCACAATTATCTATCTATCACTTAGCATATTATCTAAATGTTGGTTTACCAAAACACAAGATCACGCATAACCATATAACTATTTTCATGTGATGGCCAAGTTATTGGCTGATAAACAATCTAACCAAGCTACTCTAAAATCATGTGCATGTCACCTATTTATTCACTCAAATACAATTCAGACTAGTATCCACGTACCACATTTTTCCATTTAAATTTGTATGTTAGAAGTAAATCATACAACTTCCATCTTTAATAACATAAACATTAAATTTATACACAAATGTCACCCATAGGTAGGTCAATATGTCTACAAAATTTAGTTCTATCAATCTAGCTTAGTTCAACAAACAATAAGTAAAGACATTTGACCTAAGCCATAATGTAGTTTACATGTCAAAGTCAAAATATGGAATGCTACACCCACTAATATGATTCCCATTTCAAAACAAAATATGGTGAGGAAAGAAAGAGTATCTTAAAGATTGGTTAGATTCCTATATTCTAAGAGTGTTTTAATGGAAGTACAAAAAATCATAATATGGGTGGAAGTAGGTGGCGGTTTTTATCATCTTCCAATTATAAGGTAAATTTATAAAATAGATTAGAGGTGAACAACATTTTTTACTTTATAAAAAAGATTCGAGGTGAACAACATTTTTTAAATTCAATCTTAAATGGTTAAAATAAGAGTGCATCACGTTAGTAAAGAACGAGTGGGTGGGTTTCAACCCCACATCTAGGGATATTACAAGCTTTCAATTTGCATAGTCTATGATAAATGTGAAATAAAGCTATAGCTACCCAAACTTCACAAAACATTTAAAGATCTAAAAAAGAATTAACAATATTAATTTTTTTATTTGTATGAAAATAATTTATTGGACATTTTCTTAGAAGAGAAATAAAATAGAAGGATTTTTTTTTTTAAATTCCAAACATAATTTGCTAGAAAGAAGAGAGGTAGATTGGAGGATTAAAAGTAGGGTAGTGTTGTTGGAAAAAGGTAATGAACATGTTAGTATAACCCTAATCTAAGTCTTAAATATACCTAACTTCCATATAGTTTTGATGTGTTTGTTAGGTAGTTATCAAATTATGTACTATATATGTAGTCTTTATACTTATTAATAAAATGTTCAAGGTGAATTTTTTCCACCATGTTGTCACATTCTTCATCTTATTTATTTATTATTGATATTCTAACTTTTAAAATATAAAAAATAAATCAATAAGATGAAGAAAGCGACAGCATGACAGAAAAGGCTCACCTTGAGCATTTTATTAATAAGTATAAATATTATATATATAGTACATAATTTGGAAACTACCTACCAACGATATCATAATTAGATGGTTGTTAGGCATGTTTAGGACTTAGATTAGGGTTATATGAACAATACCCCCCTTAATTGTAAGTCCGTAAAAGGCTAGCAAAAGCTGATGTATTCTACTAAATGGTGGTTTTAGGATTACTACAAACTTTGGAACTTGGCTCTAAGACTCGAAGGTTCTCTGTAACATTTTGAAGATTAGTAGATGCTGAAAAAATTCTACTAAATGGATGGTTTTAAGCCAACCATAAACCTAAAAGGTGGTTTTAGGATGACCATAATCCGATTTGGAACTTGGCTCTAAGGCTCACAGGATCCTGGAATATTCTAAAGACTAAATGAATTTGTAATTCTTCTACTAAATGGTGGTTTAAGGATGAACACAAAACAAATATGGAACTTGGCTTGAACTTTGGTTCTAGATCAATAGTTTCTGCTTGCTTGTTCTTGCTCTCTTGTTTTTTACTATCAATCTCTCCCCTATCAAGAACAAGATGAGAGCAACAAGAAAATTTCTTCGATATGATGTAAAAATGCATGATTATGCCTTTAATGACAAAAAATAACAAAGAGGTAGGTTTGAGTGTTAGAACTAGACCCAATATCTATCCAAACATCTCATAGTGGTTTTGAGTGTCAAAATTAGATACAAAATACCACAATCTGAAATTTGAAAGCACAGTCTTTTAGTGTTGAGACCTACAAAGACTTCTTGCAATGCCACCCATCAATGAAACTCGACAATTTAAATTCAAAATCAACAAATGGAGGGTGTTAGATTCTATTGAAAAATGCATTTGTTTAATTGAACACTCACAAAATAACTTTGTTTACATGGTTTGCAAAAGCCACAACAACTTACAACTCCTTTTGACAAATAAGAGTGATGAACAAGTTATGAATGTCCTTATAACTCCAATAAATAATGCGTCATAGTATAAATTTTTTTATAGCCCTTTACAAAACTGGCCCTTATAATTCTTTTTCAATTTTGCAAAATAAGAAATAAACCTTATATCCCATTAAAAAACCATGACAATGCAATCTTATAACTATTTCAAGCACCCTTATAACTTTTTTAAAGAGTCTTTAAGCATGACTCTTTAATACCTTATGGATCATTAAGATATGATAATTAAGAGAATAGAACTCTAATCATCACCTTATAATTATGGAAAATTTTAGGGCTAATCTTATCCCATGGGCTAAATTTATGGGTTTTTAATTTTTAATGGGCTAATGTTTTATTAAACACCCATTAGGTATGATTAGCCCACATTTTATTTATTAATTTTTAATGAATATGAGGTTGTTGAATTTAAAAATGGGTGCCAAGATAATAAAAAAATAGCCCCCTAAAATTGGATTTAAACCTTTGCTCACCCACCCACGAAAATCGCTAGGAAGTTCCCATTCTCCCCCGATTTCAAGAAATGATAGTTGCTAGGGGCTCTTTCACCTTTTATCGATCATGGAAATCAAATTCGGAATTACATTCATCTATATTTTATGGGTTGAATCTCATTTTGCAAGTTTCTTAATGTCCACATGAAAATGGAAATTGATTTACTATCAGGTCTTATAGTGAGTCATTTACCTTAGATTAAAACTAAATCCCATCACCTTAGATCCAAAGTTTCCCCACGAAACATGGGGATTGTCAAGCTTATGATTGGTGATGTGATGATAAAGTTTTTGTGGGTGTTTGGAGCATCGTGCCAAGAGACTGGGACTTTATCCATAGCCATGTATTTGACATGCAGGGGACCATGACTTTCCAAGGACAAACTTACTGAAATATTCACCAAGACTTTACAACGTTTTATAATTAGTGAAATATTCACCAAGATTTTACAAGGTTTTATAATTTAGTGAAATATTCGCTAAGATTTTACAAAATTATATAATTCAAAGAAAGATTAGCTAAAAAATTATATATACATAATATAACATTGATAAATACTATTCATATTTTCCTATATATCATGGGGATTCGCCCCATTTTTATACATAGAAATTTAGCAGGATTCTTAAAATTTTCCTTACTTATAACATAATTTCATTTCCGAGAATTCTGAATTCCGGCAAATTCTTCTCGAGAGCCTTACATCCATAATGGCATTGAAGTAAGTTTAATGCAAAAAAACAACTATTCCTTATATCAACATCACAATAATGGTACGACTCTGTGTTTGACAAATCCTTTTTCTTTGAAACTTTTTTTAAGGCTTTTTCTTGGCTGTGTTTGACAAATCCTTTTTCTTTTGAAACTTTTTTTAAGGCTTTTTCTTGGCTTTGACAGAAGATTCAGCATTTTCAGCGTCACAAACACTTTTTCATTTATGTCCTGATTTGTTAACAAGATGTTTTTTTATTTTATATATCATCCACTGCCTCAACAACAACCGCTTATGTGAAACTCCTGCCATAGCATACATCAAGATTTTCTATTCGGTTGCCCATATTTGTTCGATGAACCACTATAAGGTAGTATCAAGACCACACACACAACACTGAATCCTTCAAGAAAATCAATCTTCTTCGGATTTGTTGATGACTTTGAACCTGATGCACGACTCCAAGTTATCCATATTGGTATTCGCCAAAGCCAATAATTGAATCATCAGCACCACAAACGCTCTGTGTATTTCCAGAATCCATGCATCGTATTTTTCACCCACTCATGTTTCGGAGGTAACAAGATGAATATTTCCATCAGCCCTAGCCATTTTTCAGCTCAAATAATCTTCAGTATATTTCACTAATTAACCAAGCACTGGTATTGCAGCTGCTCTCGCTTTCTCTTACTCCTCTCTTTTATGTTATGAAGAAATGTAATATGGTATGGAAAGACCCACGACCACGACATCAACGAACTGCCTCACTATTCAATCTGTACAATCACCATATAACATGAATACACTCTTTAGCGATTTAAGTTCATATTTTTTGTTTACAGAATTTGAGATGGATCGATATGCAGACCCTGGATTTCATTATAGAGAGCTTATCGTTTCATTGCTTACATGGATCGAGAGTTACTACACAAGTCAGATCGTAGTGTCTAATTTATTCTTTTAGAGATTTGCTTTCCATGCATAGTCTCCACGTCCTTCCATGCAGCAAAACACCATCAACCCCATCTTCGTTCTTCTTACAACATATTTCTTTCTTGCAGCAGTGGCTCCTCAACATTATAGCGCTTAGATTGGCCTTTGAAAGATTAACCGCTCCGATACCACTATTAGAAACATATTGATTAATTATGATCAAGAAGGTGACAACATGACAGAAATGGGTCCAAGGGTCAAGTATGGAGTTTTATTAAAACTTTCTTACATAACTTTGATAATTATGATAGAGGCTCTCTCCTAGGATAGGGGTTCTCCCTGGGATAAAGGGTTTTGGGATGTCTCAGTCCGTGTTGAGTCACAAGTTTCTAGTATATCTGATTTACGGCTGTTGGATATATTCTTCGGAAATTGCTATTCCCATGGTTAAAAAAAACTTTGCTAATTATGAGAATATAATAAATACAAGACTTAGATTAGGGTAAACTTTCTTCCATAATAAATATGATAAATGCTATATGGAAAATGATGAAAGAAGATAAAAGAAGATAGTAATAAGACATAATTTTTTCAAGAAATAGCAAATCTAAGAGTATCATAGTTCAAAATTTATACACCAACCTTAATATAGTAAATATTCAAAGATTTAGAAACCTTTTTTTGAGGTTTGTAATAGAGGAGTGGAATAAAGTGCTTATGGAAGATGTGTCCTTTTGGAATTCTTCAAGCCAAATAAAATTCCTACCGCATATGGTTCGCCAATGGAATTCTATACGATTCTATGATTTGTTGGAGGATGATCCTACTATAAATTTTGGTAGTGACAATCACTAGAATATTTCAAAAGGTATTTTTATCAGTGTTTATGAGGGAATAAAATGAGGCACATAAATATTTCGAAAATATAGAGACACAATAATACTCAATTTCTATTAATGAATGAAATATGCAAGAATTGTAACAAAACACAAAGTGAAATGAATTCAATATAATGGTGGCAGTTTGTCTCTAAGAAGAGATGTGACGGCTACGGGCATTCACAAGAAGTGAGTTACAATGAGACCAAAAGGGCATTTTCAACATAAAGCATCAATGAAAAAACCCTAAACATCCAAAACCCTAACCTGAGAAGGTGAAACACCAAGAGGTTTGTGGGCCCCGTTGTGGTTTGTTGATATCTCAACCTCCCGAGGGTGTAAATTTTGCATCCGATCTCCATTTGGGGCATTTGATAACTCGTCAGAAAGGTCTAGTTGAGCAATACACATTTCAAATTTCCTAGTATGTGCCTTCAAAGATATATTGTGTGTTTCCATTTTAAAAAAATGTTGTTTAGGGCCTCAAAATGACCCCAAAAGTTTAGGACCCGAAAAAACCATAAAAATTGCCAAGATGGAGAATTGTATTTTGATCTAGTGGGCTAGGTGGGTGGCCACTGATGCCCACCTTGATCATATTTCAAAAGACTAATTTGGATTTATAGAGGGAAGACAAATGCATAATGTTGTTGTGGAAACATAGGAAGGCTTGCACACCATGTAACAATAACATCAAATGGGAGTAGTTATGAAGATAGATATGTCCAAAGCTTTCATAGGTGTTGTTGATTATATATTAGATTGATTCTTCTCCATGTTGGGTTCTACTTGCCTATAATGAAATGGATGATGGGATGTTTAAGTTTAGTTTTTATTTTTTTATTCAATAAATGGGCTTGCTTCATGGTTTCTAAACCCTTCAAATTTACTTCTTTGTGGATGATTTCTTGTTATTTATAAAAGGGTCTATGAGGGAATCAAGAAAATTAAAAGAAATTTTGGATTTGTGTAGGTCAACCATAGGCATGGAAGTCAAGATCTATAAATTTTATATTTCCTTTTTAGGTGTGATTGTTGAATTAGAGAGATAGGTTTTATGGGTTTTTTGTTTCAAAAGCATTGATTTCAATGATAGATTTAAATATCTAACTTTTCCTCTTAAACACAATGGAAATTGTATAGAGGATTGGGAGTGGTCGATTTAAAAAATTAAGGGAATAATTAATGGTTTGTGCAATAGATGGATCTCAATGGGGTGGTAGGTTAACTTTGGTTAAGTTACTCCTTGAGGCTATTCTCGTTTCTTGTCACACTTTAATGTACATACCAAAATGGATTTTAGACGAAATTAGGAAAAAAGTACTTAGATTTATGTGGGTTGGGAAAAAACAAAGCTGAAGGGATTGCATTAGTTAAGTGAAAGGTAATTGCAAAGTCAAAATAGGAGGGTGGATGGGGTTTAAAGAATATTCATTACTTCATGATGTCTTTAGAATCCAAAATCCCGTGGAGAGATGTCTATTAGGAAATATGTTGGGAGAGATATATGTTTAGGGTTTAGGAAAAATTAAGGGAATCCATTAATAATGTGCCTACACACTAGAAGGATTTGGTACAGTCATATCCTCTATTGGGTATATGGCTAGCATGGAAGGTATGTTCTATGGAGAAAGGGAGGGTTGGTGTGGACCTTGGGTTGGTTGCGAAAATACTCATGGGATACTAGAAAGATTAATATGTATGGTACATGACAAATAAATTTTCAAACTTAATCAAGTGTCAGATTAAGGGAATATTGGTTTATGGTAGGAGGGATGGAAAAACACAAATAGTTTGAGGCTAGTACGTAAAGAATTCTTATTTGGAATAATTCGTATATTGAAATCTTGATTATAAATCATGTTATAATTATGGAGGAATATACAATCGTTTGGTCTAAGAATCAAGCCTTAGGATTCTATTGTACTGTCAAGTTTAGGATATTAAGCCATTTTATCAATAGAAACAAAAAATAAAACCTAGTGGTGGAAGAAATTGTGGAAGGTAAAATATCTAAAGAAAAAAAAAATTGTGGTTAGCAATAATTGATAAGTTTTGATATGGGAAAATATGAAAAAAGGAATGAGACATAGTGGTGAATCTATAGTGCATATTCTAATAAAATGATCTTATGTCATGTAGTTGTGGTTGGAAGTGGAACAACTTATAGGTGTGGAGGATGGGGGGGGGGAGAAACTATGGAATGATGATTAAGGTCTTGGTGGAATAGAAAGGATTTGAAGGAATGGCATGCAATTCATTTCTTATCTTATTGGGGAGTATGATTATCTCAAAATTTTATGTTGTTCAAAGTTAAATGGAACCCTTCTTTTCAAGTATCCTATCCAATTAGAGGTTTGACTTTTGCTTACAAACACCAATGATTGAGAAAGAATGAAGGCACTTGAGGGATATTATAATGAATAAGGAGAACGATTGGGTTTATTTTATGGTGCAAATCAAGGTCCTTAGAGCAAAACTAATGCATGGTGCATTTTATTTATTTATGAACAAGATTCAATTAATATGAAGGCAACTTTGGGAATGGGTTTAAACAATTTTGTTGGGTTAATGGCTATTAGACATCCACTACAAATTTCTTTAAAGAAACACATCAGGAACATGTGGGTTTTTGGAGACTCAAATTTATTGATCAATTGGATGAATGGATCTAGACAACTTATTAGTATTCATTTAAAACACTTAAGGGATTAGATAAAGGACATATCAAACAATTTCAGGGCAATTTATTTCTCTCATGTTTTTAGAGAACATAACTTAGAGGAAAAAATATTTTCATAGGAGGGTCATTAGGTAGTTGATGACATGGTGATGTATGAAAAAATAAATGAAGAAATCAAATCATCCTATGAAGACACTTACTCTTGATGCAAATCCATTAGCTAACTTTTTGGAGAGTCCTATTTCATGTTCATGGTTGTGATAGAGATAATTGATTTATTTTTATATTGTTTAATGTTAAATTGTGTTTCTTATTTATGTGATAGATGGTATGGATCCATAATGCCTCTTTTAAACTTTACAAACTATATTTTATAGATAGGGATGGAATGCTATTATTTTGAAATGTATGTTTGAAGGAATATTAAGAGTGTTTTTTTTTCTTCTTGAATAGAAATGGTTTTTTTCCCTTTGAAAAAAAACAACCTTAATATTGACATGTTTGGAATTAGATTTAGATTTAGACTTTTAATGAACTATGAGGTTTCCTTATAAGTTTTTATTTATTTATTATAAATGATTCAACCACAAAACATTGATAACATGGATGTTGAAGTCTTATTATTGAAGGGATACTCTACCATTGTCTTGGATTGAGGTGTGGTGTTCCTTGTTAGTTGAAACAAAATATTTCCCCCTTGTTCCATTAGAAATTGTCACATTTAGACACAAAGGGACATATGTGCCTCTTCATGAGTTTCTAAAGAATGGTATCTTAATCCTTTCATATGCTTTTTGTAACCTAGAATGACTCGTCATGGGACATAAGTGCAATTCATATAAAATTATGTATTTAAATGTAGAATATTGAACCAAAAAAATACACCCTAATTTATAGTGGAGCTCATCATTTTCCTAGGTGTATCTTGGATGTGCATGTGGGTTGCCTTGTAGCTGGTAGATCATGTGAAAGATATTGATATCCATTGATCATTCTTGATGTATCACCTACAACTAGTTGAGCACTTGGAAAGATAATATAAATAGGGAATATTCCTCATCATACTTCTTAGACAGAGAATTAACCAACACATTTTACATCCCATTGTAAATAATCTCATACTCATAGATTAACATTTTAGTGACCCAATTTGCTACTCTTGGGAGGAAAACATCTATTCCATGAAATATTCAAGTTGTGATGGTCTATTTTAATTTGGAAATAATGTTGCATCAGGTAAGGATTCCATATATCAATTTCATTAAGAGTGACCAATATTTCATTTTCATAAGTGGTTTTTCCTAAGTTTCTATCACAAAATTCCTAATTAGTGAAGGCCAATGAGTGTCCAATTTACATTAAAACTTCCCTAATAACTTTTTTTGAGGTGTGACATTCCAATACAAGAGTATGATTGAAGTCAGGTTGGGAAAGTACTAGGGTAGTACACATAACATCTTTTAAAGCCTAAAATTCTTGTTTAGCCTCCAAATTCCAATTGAAGGCATTCTTTTTGTGTAAGGTAGTGAGGAGAGCTACAATTTTACCATAGTTCTAAGAAATCTTCTTGTAGTATCATGTTTGATGCCAAGAAAGTTGTAAAAAAAAAATTAGGATTTTGGGGTGAGACCAATTTATCATTGGCTCAATTTTCTAAGGATCAACATGCACACCTCCCACACTAACAATGTGTTACAAATATTCCAATTTTGAAACACCAAAAGAATATTTAGAATGTTTGAGGAATAGTTGGTGATTAGGAAGGAGTTGTAATACATGATCCACATGTGTGACATGTGTCACCCAAGTTTTGTTGTAGATTAATATGTCATCAAAGAATAACATCTCAAAATGGTGAAGAAGGGGTTGAAATATGTGGTTCATGAGGCTTTGAAAATTGGAAGGTGCATTGAAAATACCAAAAGGCATCACCAAAAACTTGTAATGAAATTCATGAGTACATAAAGCATTCTTTGGAATATCGTCTTCCTTCATGCAAATTTGGTGATAACCAAAGTGAAGAATAATTTTGATGAAGAACTTAACACCACATATCTCATCTAAGAGATCATTAATGATTGGAATTGGAAATTTATATTTGATAGTGAAATTTTTAAGTTCTCAAAAGTCAAGACACATGTGCCAAGTTCCTTAGTTTTTAAGAACCATGACAACAAGAGAAAAGTAGCGGCTAGTACTAAGACAAATGACACTTGAGTGAACGACTCCAGGACAATATTTTAAATTTCATTATTTTGGCCAAAAGGATGATTCTATGGGTGCACATTAGGTGGTAGGATACTTGGGAGTAGTGGGTTACTATGATCATTCTCATCATGCAAGGGTTGTAATCATTGGGGAAGTTCAAATATCTGTTGGCATTTGTCCAAACAATATGCAAGTCTAGATGAACTGATTGAGAAGCATCCTCAAAGGCTTGAATAACATGGAATTTTGCAATAATGTAAGAATGACCCTTTTTAGGATATTTTCTATGCGGTGGGAGATCAATTTTTTGGAAGAGCCTACTTTGAGACATTTGAGCATGCAGTAATTCCCATCGTTTTGGAAACTTGTGTATCACTCTAGGAAATCCATGATGATGGGGCCTATTGTTCAAAACCATTTATAATAATAATATCGCATGCACCCATTTCAATGGAAAATATGTGAGTTTTTAGGAAATAATGACCCATTTGAAGTTTCACATTTTCACCCAAATCACCACATTTCATAGATCCCCCATTAGCAATCATACTATGAAATTTGTTAACAACACGAGTATAGCAGTGTGTTTATTTGATAATACAACAATAAATCAAATTATGGACGTTGTCACTATAAATTAAGACACTAAACTTTTGGTTCTTTATATAACCAACCAACTTTAATGTTGGAGGAAAGGAAATACTACTCAAAGCATGAAGAGAGATTTGGGATTATTCACCTAGTTGGTGTAGAATAAGAACTTCCTTGGTGGATGGAGTGAATTCATCAATCGAAATGTCTTATAAATGAGCATAAATCATTTATGTTTCTTATATTTATGCCCTTGAGAATAATTCTTATCACTCTTATTGTAGAGAACCTTGAGTTGGCATGCTTTGATTTCAACCCATGTCAACTTGTGGACCTTGAGGGGTGGAACGGGTTGTTGAGGAGCCACCATATTTGGGCATGGGAATGGAGAAATTTGGGGCATTTGGACTTGGAATAAGATACAACTTGTGCATTGCAAGCAAGTTGAGTGGCCTCCAACCAATTATCAAGGTGATTCATCTCTTAATGAGCTCTGATTTCTTCCTTAATAAGACTAAAAAATAATTTCTTTTAAAGGATGAAGATGTTTATAAAACCGCTTTCAGAACATGTTATGGGCACTATGAGTTCATGGTCATACCTTTTGGGTTGACCAATGCCCCGACAACGTTCATTAAAAAAAAGTCATTAGTTAAATTTTTGTTGTGATAACCAAACATTCAAAAGCATCAATATATTCTTCCAATGTACCAATTTTATGCAATTTGGTCATTTATCCCAAAAATTTGGTTTCTCGATAAAGCGGGAAAACATGGCTTTCACAAACTACTTCTATATAATGAACCCTAGAGAAGCTTTTTTATGCCATTGCCACCACTACTAATGTTCCCTATCTAGATATAGGACACTAATTCAAAGTTTCAATAGGTCATCCGCTATGGCATGAAGGGAAGAGTAGTGCCACATTTGGTCAAACGAACTAGTGCTTGGAACCAACCCACCAACTTATTTAGATCAACTTTAGGGAAGTGAGGCATCAAATTGTGGGAATAGTAAAAAAAATGAGTGGTCATTATTGTAGCCTTATTCCTCATCAATATGATTACCCTTATGGGAAACTTCACATGAGATATTACCAACCTCATCATGCTTACCCTATCGCTTCTCAATCTTCTCAAAATAACTAACTTGTGCAGTCAAGGAATATATGTTGGTCTCTAGTGTGCTAACTAACTGGATGAGAGTGTTGATTGATTGCAAGATAGATTGAGCCAATTGCTTTAAATATTCCATGGCTAACATGTTGTGGGTGTGTATCATGGGACCATGGTTTCCACCATAGAGGTTATCCAAGAGCTATCACAACATGATTAGTGTCCCAAGAGGAATATGTGTATATTGGTCACAAGCAATTGTATTGGTAGATCCCAAGATTTTTTTTACTAGAGAGTGACACCATGATGATCAATGTCACACAATCAATATTTTAAGATAGATCTCCTATAATGGTATTGGAATTTCCTAAAACTTTTTTTTATAAAATTAAAGGGGAGTATTACACCTTTTTTAGTATTATTGTGTTGATGGAATTCCTAAATTCCTAAAATCCTAAAATTACAAATTATGTAGGATTTTTTTTGCATGTGTTGCAAAATCTAGGGATTTTAGGGATACTCTAAGGTTGATAGGGTCTTAACGAAAAAGGAGTTTCAAGTGATATAGATCTATGATGTACTGAAGGGTTTTAAACAATAATATTAAGCCAAATATTTCATGACACTAAGGATGATAGTTTGTACCTTTACTTGCACTACCTGATTCTCTAGTACATGAAAGTGATCTCTCACGGAGTTGATCTCAATATTCTATAGCAATAGGACAATAGACAAGATTATCTAAGTCTGGTTTTAGGTGTGCATAAGGGGATTTTTATTTATCCAAGGGCGGGTGGAAGGAAAATCATTTTACTACTGATGTGGTACTACTCAAAGGGGTACTTGTAAAGGTTACAAGGGGGTTCCACCAAGTGATGCCACTTGTATTTTTTCTTGTATTCTTCCTTGACCACAATATTACTCATTGAAATTTAAATATTTATGTTATTTAAAAACACCGGAACATGTCTCTAGCCTAAATTTTTTTTCTAATATTTGAGTACACATTGACATTGGAAAGTACTATAATACCACTTGTGGTGTTCCTTGTTAGATGAAATAGAATATTCATAGAAAAACATAAAGAAAAATAGTCATGGAAAGAAAATAAACACAACCCTAATTGGAAATAACAGTAGTAGGAAAATCTTTCTTGATATCTAGAATTGAGTGCAATGTTCACTTTCCTCTTCAAGGTGGAAACCTCCAATTGAGTAGAGATCCAAATACAATAATATTCACTTGGAAATTGATTACATAAATTCTACTAATATATATAATTTGTAATTGATCAAAACCTTAATCATCAAGTCGACCTCCATTAATGAGGCCTCAACCACTAAGTAATGGACCTTCTTTAATGATGCCACTTACATTTATTTATTTCATGCTCTACTACACCATGGGCGTTACTTGATAAGCATGACCCCAATACATTAAGTAACAACCTGTTCTCCTAATTAGGGGACTTAGGGTTGGACCCTAACATGATGAAATGAGATAATGAGATCACTAGTACAAATATGGGTGATAAATGACCAAGCAATAGAAAAGTTAGTCACCATGCGAAATAAATGACTAAACCACCAAAAAATTTGGTCACCACAGTGTTTTTGAGTGAAATATGACCAAATTTGAGCAATTTTAAGTGAACACAACTAAAATGTCTAAAATAAGTGTTTGATTTAGTCATGGGATAAAAAATACGACTAGAGAGTCTAATTTAATAATTATATAAAATGTCTCGATTAAATATTGAACAATGGATAATTGCAATTTTACAATTTCGTAAATTTTAACACTACAAATGGATTCAAAGATCCCTTTCAAGGGAGTATCTGAATCCATCCATGGCATTAAAATATACAATTTTTTAAAAAGGGGGCCGACCACTAAATATCATGGAGCATTCTTCCCTTTCCAGTAAGTTATTTGATGAAATCGGACAATGGATAATTGCAATTTGACAATAAGATTTGACAATTTCATAAATTTAACGCTGTAGATGGATTCAGAGACCCTTTTAATGGGATTTTTGAATCCATGTGCGCGTTAAGATACAAAATTGTAAAAAAAATTACAATTTCATAAATTTTAATGCTACCGATGGATTTATAGACCTCCTTAAAAGGGGCCAAAAGAAGAATGCTCCATAATATTTAACGGAAAACTTAAAACCTCTATTTAATAATATATAATTATTATATATATTATAATTATATATATTAATATAATCAATATATATCATATAAGACATAGGACACATGTTAATAATATATAGTTAATATATAGTATTATAGTTGATATATAGTAAATATATAATATGCTTATATATATATATATATTACTTTATGGTTAATATACTATATAATATGTAATATTAATATAATATAATAAAGTTATTATATATATTATATAGTTATATATGTAATGTGTTAATATTAACAAATTAAACAAAATATAGTTATAAAGAACAAAAACAAATATAATAATAAAGTAAAGGAAATTAAATAAAAAGAAGAAAATAGAGGGAAAATAAAATGAACTGAAAAAAAAGGGTAAATTAGAAAAGAAAATGAAAGGTAGAATAGGGAAAAATAAATGAAAATATAGATTTTTCCGGAAGGAAACTGGAAGAGTACGTTTCCTACCAGGGAATCTACGGCTTCATTGATTGGAAGGGTATGGTAGAAAAACAATTATGGAGGAGTTGGAATTCAATTTGATCCACAACACAGGTTTTTGTTTCCAAACCCTTTGTATTCACTGTAAACTTGTTCTATATGCACGTGAGACATTTTAAACCCTAATCACTTAAACTGGACACATAAATATTGAATATTTCATTCACTCGTGGATATTTTGGAGGAAAATATTATGAATGTGTTGAGGCAATGGAAGAGAGAGCACACCTTTATTGCACCAGATTACTGATAAACCCTACAGATCCACACATTATGCATACAATGAAAAAAGAGCACGTCGTTTTTTGAAGCAAGCACAATGCAAGGACCTAGACATTCGCAATACTGTTCATTTTTCTAATTTCGTACCGTCATTAGAAGTAGTGAGCAACGACACACATTTCAACCCTACAACCCGACTGAAGCTCTTCTTTAAATCATCGAGGCTCTCTGTCTGTGGATGAATCCTATGTGTGAATTTGTAAGTAATATCTCAACTTAATCTCATAAGGATAGATCATACATAAGAAGCCATATCATCAAGAAAATTGGCTATAAATTTGGATTATGCGGGGCATTTGTGTTTTATATATGCTTCCTTCCTACTCCTTCAATTAAAGTAGCTTTCCATTGGTGGTGAGACCACTACAGTTGAGCGCACTTTGACTCACCTGCTTGGTTAGATCAGTAGATTGCTAATGGTCACATCTCTCTCCCTCTCCAATAATGAAAATAAAAGGGAAGCTTGAATACGGGTATTCCTGGGGATCTTTTGTATCTAACAGCCACAAAACACAATATGCAGCGAAAGCAAATAAAACAAGAAAGAAATAAATATACACACATGAGATATACGCAGAGATTTACATGGTAAAACCCTCTATTAGGGAAACATCCACGGAGCAATGGTATCAGTTTCTTATTATTCAAAATCTGAAGATGTACAACAACTCACAACTCTCCAATATCTTCTCTTACGAGAATACAAGAAACATATACATTTCTTTCACGGTTACTAATAACTGCATATTTAGTTAGTCAGTTACATAGTTACCGTCATAGTCGGTTGTCACCCGTTTCTAACAATCTCCACCTTGACAACAATTTACCTGATACCATTGCTCATTGCTCTATTGATCACTTTTTCTGCAAGCCTAGAGAAGCTAAGCACCACCGTAGCTTCTCTGAAGTAACTGGCTTTGTGAACATGTCTGCACTATTCTTTTGAGTGTGGACCTTTTCAAGAACCACTCCACCTTCATCAATAACATGTCTTACAAAATGATATTTTACAGGAATATGTTTTGTCTTACTGTGATAAGCTGGATTTTTAGCCAAATGAATAGCACTTTGACTATCACAGAAAATCTTTATAGAATTCTGAACCTTTCCTAACTCACCCAGCAAACCTTTTAACCAGACTGCCTCTTTGCAAGCATGTGAAGTAGCTATATATTCTACCTCGGTAGTAGATAAAGCAACAATATTCTGAAGCTTTGACATCCAACTAATAGCTCCACCTGCAAGAGTAAAAACATAACCTGAAGTGGACCTCCTCTTGTCCAAATCACCTACAAAATCAGAATCAACATAACCACAGAATTTATCACTGCAACCATCAAAAGTGATACAATAGTCACTTGTGCCTCTAAGATACCGAAGCACCCATTTCACTACTGCCCAATGCTCTTTTCCTGGATTTTCCATGTATCTACTGACAACACCAATTGCATGTGAAATATCTGGTCTTGTACTTATCATCGCATACATCAAACTTCCTACTGTATTAGCATATGGTACACAAGACATATACTTCTTTTCTTCATCATTTTTAGGACTCAAACCTGAAGAAAGCTTGAAATGAGAAGCTAAAGGGATACTAGAAGGTTTCAACTTATCCATACCGAATTTCTAAAGTATTTTCTCCACATACTTCTTTTGTGATAGCCACAGCTTGCCATTTTTCCTGTCTCTGTGTATCTGCATGCCCAAGATCTGATTTGCTGCTCCTAGATCCTTCATATCAAACGTCCTAGCCAACTAAGCCTTTAACCTGCTGATTTCAAACATGCTCTTGCTTGCAACAAGCATATCATCAACATACAATACCAAAATAATGAACATGTCATTTTCCAACTTTTTAAAGTACACACAATGATCATACTCACTCCTGGTAAAATTCTGACTCACCATGAAAGAATCAAACTTCTTGTACCATTGCCTGGGAGACTGCCTCAGGCCATACAATGATTTTTTGAGCTTGCAAACAAACCTCTTGTTGCGATTTTGAACGAACCCTTCTGGTTGTTCCATGAAAATTTCTTCATCTAAATCTCCGTGCAAGAAAGCTGTTTTGACATCTAGCTGCTCTAACTCCAAATCATATAAAGCAACTAGTGCTAACAAAATTCTGATAGAAATAAGTTTTACAACTGGTGAAAAAATCTCATGAAAGTCAATACTTGCTTTCTAAGAAAATCCTTTTGCAACCAGTCTCGCATTGTACTTCGGAACAGTTTCATCAGCTCCTTTCTTCAGTTTGCACACCCATTTGCAGCCAACCACTTTCCCACTCTCTGGAAGTTCCACAATATCCCACGTTTTGTTCTTTGCCAAAGAATCCATTTCTTCTTTCATTGCATGTTTCCATTTGTCACTGTCAGACACTTCTAATGCTTCCTTATAACTGTCAGGTTCTCCTTCATTAGAAATGAAAACAAAAAAATCATCATACCTCTTTGGAAAAGTTCTGTTCTGCGTAGATCTCCGTAGAGTTTGCTGTGGTATTTCCTCTATTTATGTCTGCTCATCCTCTTCCTGAGGAGTGTCCTCATGAATATCCTCTTCCTGGACATCCTCATGAGTCCCCCTCACAGATGACTGTGTATCAAACTGAATTTGCTGAAACTGTGGTACATCAGCCTATTTCAAATCATTACTTACATCTAAATTTGTCAGAGAAAGTTCATCAAATTTTACATCTCTGTTTATGATGATTTAGTGGACAGTAGGATTCCACAACCTATATCCCTTAACACCATCACCATATCCAACAAAGATCAATTTTCTTGACTTAGGATCTAGTTTGGAATGCTGATTTTTCGGAATAAGTGCATAGGCTTCACAACCAAATACTCTAAGATTAGAATAATCACATGATTGACCTGTCCATACCTCTTCTAGAATTTTGCAGTCAATTGCTGTTGATGGTGATCGATTGACTAGGTAACAAGCTGTAAGCAATGCCTCTCCCCACAATTCCTGCTGCAACTTTGCATTACTGAGCATACTCCTTGCTCTTTCAAGAAGAGTCCTGTTCATGCGTTCAACAACGACGTTCTGCTACGGAGTGTAAACAGTGGTCTTATGCCTCTCAATCCCATCCTGCTTGCAATGATTATCAAACTCCTTTGAAGTAAATTCGGTTCCATTATCTGTTCTAAGACATTTAATGAACCTACCAGTGCTCTTTTCAACCAAAGCTCTAAACTACTTAAATATATCAAAAACATCAGCTTTTCTCTTCAATAAATAGATCCAAACTTTCCTCGAGTAATCATCTATAAAACTGACGAAATATGACGATCCCCCATAAGAAATTTTGGAGATGGACCCCAAAGATTAGAATGTATGTAGTCTAGGATACCTTTACTAGTGTGTTTTCCAGATTTAAATTTTTTTCTAGCCTGTTTACCATAAATACAGTGCTCACAAAACTTCAAATCTACAGATTTTAAACTAGGAAGAAACTTTCGATCAGCAAGTACCTTCATACCTCTTTCGCTGATATGACCTAACCGCTGATGCCATAGACGAGTGATGTCTGATGCTGCACCAACCGATGCTACTGTTGCGTGATCAACTTCTGTCCTCCCTTCAAGTCAATACAGGTTCCCAACTCTGTTTGCTTTCATAACAACCAAGATACCTTTCGATATCTTCATAACTCCACCTTGAACTGTAAACTTGTAACCAGCATCATCAAGAACTCCCATTGATATCAAGTTCTTCCTTAATTCAGGTACATGTATCACATCTGTTAGAGTCCTAACAGTCCCATCATACATTTTAATTCTGATACTCCCTACCCCAACAGTTTTACATGTAACATTATTTCCCATATAAACTACCCCGTCATCTATAGATTGGTATGACGAATACCAATTTCTATGAAGACACATGTGGTGAGATGCTCCAGAATTAATTAACCAGTCAGAATGGTATTGTGAAACAGTAGATGTAGATAATACCTCATCGATCATACCTGAATCATTCTCAGCTATGTTCGCCTCCTTTGTAGAGTCCTCCTCCTCAGAAGCTCGCTTGCGTTTCCAGCAATCTTTCTTAAGATGTCCTACTTTATTGCAGTACCAGCACTTCAATTTACTCTTTTTTCCCTTCAACTTTGACCTTGATGTACCCTTTGAATGTTGTCCACTTTCACTGGTTCTTCCTCTGGCCACCATTACTTCTGATGTTGAGGTTTCAAGACTAGATTTCTTTCGAGTTTCCTCAAAAAGTAAGGCTCCCACAACTTCATCGAAGGTAATAGACTCAGTAGAACTAAAACTGATAGAGGTTACAAAATGTTCCCACGACTCAGGCAGAGAGCACAACAGTAAAATCGCCTTGTCTTCATATTTAATAATATCTTCCATACTAGTCAACTAACAAATAAGAGTATTGAATGCATTCAAGTGTTCAGAAATCTTTGTACCTTCTTTCATATGCAAGGTAAACAACTGCCGCTTCAGGAGGATTTTATTCGTCAAGGAT
Organism: Larix kaempferi; assembly: GCA_027924585.1. NCBI lineage: Eukaryota > Viridiplantae > Streptophyta > Pinopsida > Pinales > Pinaceae > Larix > Larix kaempferi. The sequence continues at coordinate 8,886,694 of BSBM01001201.1, read as the reverse complement.
TTAGTCATGTACAAACTTTCCAACTTTGTCCAGAAACCTGCTGCTGTAGTTTCAGACATGATGTTAAATAAAACATCGTCAGCCAAGCACAAATGAATAGAACTGAGAGCTCTTTCATCCATCTCACTCCAGTCTCCATCTGAAATATCTGCGGGTTTCTTTATTTTCCCTGCCAGTGCCTTCGCCACTCCTTGCTGCACGAGCATATCCCGCATCTTGACCTTCCACAACTCGAAATTATTGCTCCCATTGAACTTCTCAATTTCAAACTTAACACTCTGCGTTTTTGCCATTTTCTCAAGAAACCGAATAAAAAAACTTTAAAAACTCCAAGCCTTTTTTAAAAAATTATATATAATGGATAAAAAAAGGATTAATGACCCAGATTAAATATTATAACAAATACCTTATACCTCCCACTTTAATCTTTTTAAGAAAAAAAAAAATATTATAAATAAGGTATTCCTTATAACTCCCATCCACCATATGCTTTATATCTCAAAAGCATTTCACATTTCAAATATTCGGCATCAATTTTCACTTTAATTACCATATGCTTTATATCTCAAAGAATTTCACATTTCAAATATTTGGCGTCAATTTTCTTTCACGTGAAATTTCAAGCAAAATAACTATTCACGTTTTACCTCAAACAGAAAACAGTACTACGCCCCCCAATGGTTCAGTGCCGCGGTAATTTCCAGAATTTGAATTTCATAAGTGTGCCTCAATACTACCGTGCCTCACTAAGCAATGGACCCGCGGTAGTTGAAGATTACCGCCCCTTCTCCTCAGGCTTCAGCATTCTCTCCTCCGGTAACTTTTGACCCGTAAAACGAATTTAAATTTCTCAAAACAATGATCATTCGGCTTTCTCGTTCTCTGTGGCTTTCTACCAAGCTATGATACCACTTGTTGGATTAACAGCCACAAAACACAATATGCAGCGGAAGCAAATAAAACAAGAAAGAAAATAAATATACACACATGAGATATACGTAGAGATTTACGTGGTAAAACCCTCTCTTAGGGAAACATCCACGGAGCAATGGTATCGGTTTCTTATTATTCAAAATCTGAAGATTTACAACAACTCACAACTCTCCAATATCTTCTCTTATGAGAATACAAGAAACATATACATTTCTTACACGGTTACTAATAACTGCATATTTAGTTAGTCAGTTACCTAGTTACCGTCATAGCCGGTTGTCACCCGTTTTTAACAGGATCGCATGCGAGTTCATAGATTATTGTCCTCCTATAGCTATCCTGAGGCTTGGACATGGTCTGGTCACCCCCAAGCAAGAAAAGGACATGGCACTATGTGCTAGGTATGCACCAAATCACTAGATGCTACGATATGTGCTAAGCTTGAATTAACCAATAAACTTGTGTGCTAGAAGAAGCTAGGGTTTGATGCAATGGCATGAAATCCCACACCAAATCGCACACAAATCATTGAACTGAAGAGATACTAGGTCATAGAAAATGTTGAACCATGTTAAAACATGCAATCATATCATTGGTCAGATCCATCACTTAAATCACAGATCCGTAGATCAGAACATCAAATTGCCAACATATTGGTTTGATTCTGTTGTTGCATGCAGCTAGATAGAGGCACCAAATTGCAATTTACAATCAAGGCACCATATTTTTATGGAGGAACCAGATTTTTGTTGTAAATTCCCCTATCATTGTTGTAGATTTCTGCATGGAGGTAGGGTGAAGAGGGAGGTCACTATGTGAATAAGATCATTGGATAGATAGATCACTGAGTGCTGAAGTCGTTGAGGTTGATCACTGTCTCATATAGATTTGAATAATGGCAAGTCGATCATTTGATTCTTAATCGAATTCAGAAGTGAGTACACAATTTTGATGTCTATCACAATGTGTAAGACATTGGCAGGTTCAGTGAGTCTCCCCTGTACAAAAACTCATCCAGAAACACCCAATGATGTGGGTGAATGGTTTAAAGAGCCTGTGCAGAGGGACAAGTCTGGTAAAGACTCATGGGATAAGATATATGCAAGACTTACGAGAGAAAATATCCTTTAGGGATCCTTTTCTTGAACAATCTCCATATGTGGGGTGGATGAATAAGTTTTTCAAGTCAATAATTCAGTGTTTTAGTTATTTCTTCATTCTCAGGTATGTTTTAGGTCTTTCTTCATTCTCAAGTATTGATCCTCTGATGAATGCATAATTTTATTTTAATTTTTTCATGTCTACATAAGTTAGGAACACTAATGGTTTTTTCTCAAAGTCGTGGGGATAATGGATTTACTAATGTGTTTGTGGTGAATACAAAGTTTCGAAAAGTTGGTAATCTGCCCTTGAGAAGAATTAAGCTTAAGAGGGTTTTTACAAGAAATGCAGGGTTTTTTTGAATTCGACTTATTAGATCATTTTTGTCCTTCTCAATCTTGTTGTTTTATTTTTTAAGGTAATTTTTGCATGATATGCTTATTTTCTGTTTAATTATTATGCAGCCTATTTACTAGCAACAAAAAAATTCATAGCTCACCTCGTAAACCAAGTTTGTGATCGTGTTAAAGGGGTAATTGGACAATAGTGTTGAGGTATACAATTGTTATTTATGTTTTCATTGTTTGTGATTATCTTAAAGGGGTAATTGGTTCTTGGGAAATTTCTCAATGATGATGTAGGTTTCTTCTCTAAAACATATGTCAATATTTTAAAATCAGATATCTTCCTTTTAGGTTGCTTTTGGATTTCTAAAACATATGTCAATATTTTAAAATCAGATATCTTCCTTTTAGGTTGCTTTTGGATTTGTAAAGGAATGCAGGTCCATGCTTCAAGACCTTTCATCCGAGGGCCTCTATGCTGAGATAACACAATAAGAACCATTTGCATTTTATCCTTAGTATGAATGCTTGATAGATATGAATGTTTAATATGACGTGGATTTTCCACTACTCATTAAATTCATATAAGGTGTAAGCAAGTAACCTACCATTGCATGCATGATTTTGTAAAGGATTTTGATTATGCTATGTTAAACTAAAATTTACTTCGATCTAATTTTCATTTTTTTTAAATAACTAGCAATCTATTTCAAATATTCCATAGGTGTTTTTTATTTAATTTTGAGCGATTTAGGGGTATTCTACACAAGGAAGAAATTGGTAAATGAGTGTAGTTTTTTATTGAATGAGTCTTTACAAATTTACAAAGCTAGTTTCCAATTATAATATAATGCAATTTCTTATTTGTGTTGTGATTATTAGTTTGTATGAGTTATATGACATGTTAAGGAGTCTTTAGTATTATTTTTGGAATTTTGTAGGGTTATCTAGTTGTTCATCTAGAACTAGATCTCATGAGCAAGAATATCAATTTACCCATGCATTTTCCTTGGAAGGTGAACTCTGCCTCAATTGTTTTGAATTGATTGTTGTTCTCATTGCTTTGTGTTATTTCTAGCTGAGTTATTGGAAGCTACATCATCTTTATTAAAATTTCCATTGTTGTCATGGTGTAATTCAATGCATGAGGAAAGTATCTGAGCCCATTCCTACAACCATTTTCAATATTTTTGTCTCTTTTGGTGATTGATCATTGTAGTGACCTTCTCTCGATTGATGGAATTCAATTTAACCTGTGAATTGTGTGTGTGTGTGTGTGTGTGTTAGCTATAGAGAATCTAATACATTCGTTTCATCCCAATTTGTTCTTCTCCTAATTTATTTGTCGCTTTGATTGATCATATTCCTCCGGGGTTCTTTGTATAAAGTTCATGAATTTCAACTAGTGCTTGCAAGAACTTATTTATATACATGATCATGCTCCATCATTTACCCCGAGTGCTTGGGTTTTATCATCATATCAGAGGTTTTTATAACTATAGTTATATGCTCTTCGCAGTGCTTCCATTCAATAAAATCATCAATCATCCCCTACCTGATTTAGTGATCCAAAGCCATGATTATTGATGCTCGAGGACTCAACTTTGCTTGTGATTGGGGTACAACGAATTTAAGAATTTTTGAATAAGAAAAAAATACTTGATTAAAAGCCTCTATGGATCACAACCAATTAGTGTGATTGGTAGTTTAAGAGTTCTAGTGGAAGAGTTCACCATCAAACAAGGCATTTCTTTAATTATGCCATGCAATGTTTTCAAAGCCAAATCGACCAAGTTTCTAAAGTATGAAAAAATGAAAGATTGAAACCATTAACTTATAGAGACCACAATTATATATCATATATACCCTTTGTGATAGTGATTTAAGGTTTTTAAGAGTTGGTGATATGTTTTATGTTACAATTGGAATCATAGTATGTTAATGCTTGTAAGAGTTTGTGATATATATTTTAGTGTGAACTTTGATTCAATGTGATTTTTTATTCTTTTTAAGGGTGCTAGCTCAATGGAAGAGCATCTACCTTACAAGTAGGAGGTTTGACACAAGAATCAATGACTAAATAAATGGCTAGTTAATAGAAATCAATGCCTAAATAAATGACAATTTAACATCAATCAATGACTAAATAAATGACCGATTAACAAAAATTAGTGACTAAATAAACGATTAAATGTCTACCAAACAACTAATATGTAATGCCATATTCTTCCATTTTTGTATTCTATCTCTCAGTCACCATTAAGGGGGAGTGTTGAAATATGTAATGGTGACTCAATGTATTTGGAATGTAATAATGTCCAATATGAACACAAGGATGTGTCATGTAATGTGATTATGGAGTGGGATGTGATGCTTGTTAGCATTTGATAGCTCGGTGGCACTCCTGCATCAGGTGCCTAGGTGCAGGGGTCAATAACTTGGAGTCTCATTTATATTCTTAAAGTGACTTTAGTAATGTGTTTTTATTAAAGTACCTTTTTGATGTGACTTTATGATTTTAAAGTGAGTTGTACTTTATTATGTTTTTAAAGTGACTTTAAGTCATAAAGTGTACTTTTTAAATATTTAGGGTTAAGTGACTTTTCAAAAAGAAAAATTTGGTCTAAAGTTCACTTAGGAGATTTAAGTGAGTGAGAGATTAGATCCCAGCCATAGATCTCTTGGCCAAGATCTAATCTCGTCCATTGAATTTGAAAAGTCATGAGGGTAACCCTAATAGGGTAAATAAAAAGTTGAATGAGATTTCAGTTTGACACACATTCCAATAGAGAGAGTCTTTGGAGGGTGGCTCGAATTCCAAGAGAGAGGCATACATTCCAAGAGCATTTGGAGAGGGGCAAAAACTTTGAGAGAGAGAGAGGAGCCAGAGATTGGCTCATTTCCAAGGCAAGCTACAGCAGTAAAGTAACCACTGAAGGGCACGCAGTTCGAGGAGGCACTACTGCACAAAAATCGAGAGTGTTGGCACATATTTTGAGAAGACTTCTTGGGCACACATTCTGAGTAGATTGGTTCAGTTTTCGAGGAGGGAGACTGTTGAAACTAATTGCTGGTTGTACACAGTCCGTACAGCGTGATTTTCTGCTGACAGGGCGTGATTTTCAAGGCTAAGGTGGCACGAAAATCAATGTATCTTACTGTTGTTACAGGAGGAACACAGACCAAGACTGAAGATTAAGCTGGGAACAAAATTCGAGGAGGAAAGTTGACTGTGAGAAGCTGTTTATAAAGCCTCTTTGGCACGAATTTTGAGGCTATAAATACACAGAAATTAATGCATCTATAGCACTAATTTCGAGGCACTGTTGTGGTCTTCTGGGTCTGAGATAAGTTTGGCTTACTGTTGAATAGATTACTGTTGTACTTTCTCTTTTGAAGAAGATATATAATAAAATCTCTCTTGACTGGTTTTCCCCAGGGGTTGGGGGGGTTTTCTAGGGTCAAAATTTGACCAAAATACTGAGTTTTAATGTGTATGACAGTCTGTTGTTTTTTATGATTTTCCGCTGCTAAAGTTGCTTGATGAACAGTATATTAGCTTACAGATGCATAGAAAAGTGAATGCCAGTGAAATGTGCTAGTTTGCATGCCTGTAGAAGTTTAATATCAGAGGTACATTAAGTGTTTGACAAATCTGTACATGAACTGTGTGTGAGCAATTTCTGGGTTTTGTCATTTTTTAATAATGCTCATGTGTGGGAGCTCTATTGTAAGGTTGGAGATTGTTGATGATTACGAATATTTCAACCTTCCCACGAATGTTTCCCCATTTGGGGTTTTGACCACATATATCTGGTGTTCCCTTATCTATTCTATTATCTCCATTTTATTTATGTTTATGTTATTTGTTGCTTATTATAATAGAAGGCTAGATCATCTCATGCTATGCATGTTTTGTATTGTTGTATGACTTTACCATATTCTCAATTTTCTAACAACAATAATTAATGACCAAATAAGCGACCAAATAAATGGCTATTATTAATTGTCACTATTTGGTCATTTATTTAGTAATTTATTTCACTTGGTGACCAACTTTTTTGGTGGTTTAGTCATTTATTACACTCATTGATAAATGACTAGGCAACCAAAAAGTTGGTCACCTAGTGAAATAAATGACTAAACCAAAAAAAAAGTTGATCACCACAGTGTTTTTAAATGAAATATGACCAAATTTGAGAAATTGTAGGTGATCATAACTAAAAATGACTAAAATAAATGACTATTTTAGTCATGGGATAAAAAATATGACTAGATAGTCTAAGTTAATAATTATATAAGATGCACATTGTTAAAATTTATGACATTGTAATTATAATTTTATTACAATTTCAGAAATTTTAATGTTGCAGATGGATTCAGAGACCCCCTACAACATTAAAATTTATGAAATTATAAAATTGTATTGTCAAAATTGCAATTATCCATTGTTCACAGGAGGCCTCATGAGGAACAGGATGGCAGAGGGTTCATCTGTGGGTCACAGGGTATCCAAGACGAGCGAGGCATTAGGAGGAAAAACAGGGTCGGGTTCGACTATGGGTCTAGTTGGTGTTTATCCACTTTGGGCATGGACATGACTTAACACATCATTTTTGAGACTCTTTTAGGTGAACCTCTCTCTCACTTTCTTGTATATTTTCAAGAATCCAGGGTGGCCCGCCACTGGGGCATCATGAGCAGCTTCCAAAATTTTCTCTTTTAAGTTTGATCCAGGCACCAAAAATATTATATCCTTGTAATATATGATGTCATTAAGAACCTTGTATGCATCATCATATATCATCCCATCTAATACTTCACATGCAAGCTTGTTCTTAGAGTACTTAGTAGCTAGTTGTACCTTCCAATCAATTGGAACTTGTAGCAAAGAGAAGGTAGGATTCCTAGAGACGGAATCAACTACTACATTCATCTTACCCTTATTGTAATCTATTTCAAATTCATAGGATTGGATATTACTCACCCATATTTTTTCCTATCATTCAACTCCTTTTGTGTCAAAAAGTTCCTCAAGCTATTGTGATCAGTCCTCACTATGAACTTGCCTCCCACCAGGTACTATCGAAATTTGACCAAGGAATGCATGATGGAAAACATATCCTTGTCATATATGAAATAGTTCTTCTCATGTGGCTCCAACGTTTTTGTCTCATAGGAAATGGGATGCCTATTCTGCATCAGGACTGCTCCAATGCCTTCCCTCGAGGCATCACATTCAAGTATGAAGGGCTAAGTGAAATGAATAAGTGAAAGTATTAGGAAGATACTCATCACTTCTTTCATTCTTTTGAAGGCTTGTTTAGACTCCTATTTCCAACATAAATCCCCCTTCTTGGTGAGATCTGTTAAAGGAGATGACAACTTTGAAATTCCTTTAAAAAATTTCCAGTAGTAACTACATATGCCAATGAAACCCCTCAATTCAGTGATTTTATTTGGGCTTGGCCATTCAACTATGGCCCTGATATTTTCCATGTGCACTTTGAATCCTTATTTCCCAATTATATCACCTAGATAGAGGATCTCAGTCAACCCAAACTCACACTTGGACAACTTGGCATAAAAATATTTCTTTGCCAAAATGGTTAAGATATTGTCCAAATGGTGCATATTCTCGTCACAAGTACTACTGTAAATCAGAATGTCATCAAAGAATACAAGGACATACTTACACAAATGCTTACCAAAAACTCTATTCATATAGGATTGGAAGGTGTCTGGTGCATTGGTCAAGCCAAAAGGCATGACAAGAAACTCAAAATGCCCATAATGGCACCAAAAGGATATCTTTTGGATGTCCTCCTCTCTCATCTTGATTTGGTGATATCCTGAGCGAAGGTATATATTGGAAAAGTATCTTTCTTCATGCAGCTCATAAATCAATTTATCAATCCTTGGAATATGATATATGTTCTTGATGGTCTTCTTGTTCAGGGCCCTATAGTCAATGCACATGCGCATTGTTCCATCCTTCTTTTTTACTAGAACCATTAATGAGGCAAAGGGAATTGAGCTTGGTCTTATGAATCCCAAGTCAAGCAGATCTTTGATGGTCCTCTAAATATCATCCTTGAACCTTTTGGGGTGTTTCTAAGTATGAATCTTGATAGGAAGTGTTCCCACCTCCAAGTCAATTCTATGTTCAATGCCCCTATCTAGTGTCCTGGCATGTTGGAGGTATTCAAATACCTTCTTGTGCTTGTGTAAGAGCCTCTTGGTACCCTCTGGGTGATGTGAGGAATCTATGGTAGTTCCTTTAGTGGCTATTAGGCATTCAACAACCCACTCAACATCACCATGCCTCAATATGGATCTCATATTATGAGCATAAACTACTTGATTTGGGTACATGTTGATACCCTTCAAAACTAATTGTTTCCCATATGAGTCTTTGAAGCTCATTTGGGGTATTTGGTAGTTATTGAATGTTCCCAAATGGAGTACAACCACTGCACTCCCAACACCAAATTGGTATCAACAACATTCACAACATATAAGATGTCAGTCACGGTATGGTATCCAATGGTCACTTACGGATTTTGAATCCATCGATTATACTCCATAGTGTTGTTTCCAAGGATGATGACAGTGAAACCTTCAAAGGATTATTTTAGAAGCTTTATATTCTCCACCAGGGTTACATTAATGAATTTATGGGTGGCACCCCCATCGACCAAAACTGATATGCTTTTCCCTTGGATTACTCCCTTGAATATCAAAGTGTGGAAGCGGGGAACCCCACTCAACACTACAATTTTGTTGCTTGTGTGTGGTGGATGCTCTTATCCTGATGTTTCATAGCCACCTTCTACTGGTTCTACTTCATCAACCTCCTCATCCTCACTTTATGAAAATACCTCAATGTAGTGTACTTTCCCCTTAGCACACTTGTGACCCAGAACCCATGGTTCCTGACAAGAGATGCATAGCTTCTTCCTCCTTAATTCATCCCGATCTTTGTATGAGTATTCCTTCTTGACTGGAGCAACCAAATTACTCAAGGAAGGTCTTTGATTTTGAAATTTTGTAGGCACATTATTCGTGGGTGGATATATTGTTCTTGGAATGGAATCTTGCAAATCCGTTGTTGTTCTCATTGCCTTTTGCAAAGTGGATGGTCCGTATGCCTTCACTAATCCTTTCAAAGGATCTGTTAATCCTTCTGTGAACAAAAGGATCAAGCAAGCTTCAAATATGTCAATGACCATCACAGCTAGATTTTGGAACTCAGAAATGTATGCTTCAGTAGTTCTAGTATGTGTCACATGTGCTATCTCTCTGATATATATATCAAGGTCTCTCCGATCAAATCTTTTTTCCAACCTCCTGGTGAACTCTTCATAGGTGGTTACTTGATCATGGACCAAGGTCCTCACACCATGGAACCACCAATAATTTCCCTCTCCATCAAGACGTAGGGAAACCATCTTGATGGCATCTCTCTCAGCCATGGGGTTCAACTGGAAATAAGTGTCTAACTTTTGTATCCATGAACCAACTATACATTTGGAAGAACCATCAAAGTAGGGAAGGGAGATCTTACCAATGGAATTTATCAGCTCACAATTTTGCATTGGAATCCTATGAACTCCTATTGGATTATTTTTATATTGTGATTCATGGAAATATTTGAAAGGCAGTTCCCTTCTGTACTCTTCACTCAAGGTTTGGTATTATGCATACCGATCCTCCCATGAAGCAACTGATTCAATCTACACTTCATTATATTCCTTATGTTCCTCCTTGAACTTAGGCATGGTTGGTCGGGGATGATTCTTGAGTTCCTCTTTGAACTCATTAGGCCTATTATGAGGCCCTGTCTTTGAAAATATAGATCCACCATGGACCTTTCTTTCCTCATTTTGAGAGCCGGTGCTGCTCCCTTCTCCATCTTTACTTCCTAGCTACTTAGCCAAGAATTATCTGGTCTCTTTCCTAGATTGGATGATGCTCTGAGATATATGTCATGCAATCCTTTCAACATACTTTGGACAAATATTCTAAACTCTTCTCTTTCATCCATGCCAATCATATCCTTTCCTCCTTGAAGCTTTCCTCTAGTAGACTCCACCTCTTCCTCAACACGGGGCTCTTCAGAACCTTTTCCGTTGGGTGGAGGAACTCTCTTGGGACTCATCAAAATTAATCAAGAGCAAGTTCAGAGGACCATACTATGATACCACTGTAATATCCTAAGATCTGATTTCAAGGGCATTAACTCTATTACAAAATTTAAAACATAAAATTGCAAAGACTGAAACTAGTTATTAAAACCAGTATGGAAGAAACTAGTCTTGGTCATAGTTAAACCCACCCAAAGCTTGATAATTTGACTCTTTTGGATATGAAAATTATCATAAAAAGGGTGCAGAAGCATAAACAACAAATACAAGGCTATCTTCATAATCCTATGCACAAGGTATTGGGACCATTTATATTTCAATAACAACTGTCGCTGAAGTCTACTTCAAAGCTTCCTGGGTACACCAACATATGCATACAACATTCATCCAATAATACTTGAATGCAAACAAAAGGTGGATAACAGGTATTTTCCCTCTAATATAATACTGCTAAAAATTTACAGGAGTTTTGGGAAGGTTTCACAGTGTTTGGAGGTCAAAGGAGAAAGTGCGCTGCTATAGTTTGCATAGCTAGTCTTCTTTCAAGATTTTCCAAATGGGAAGAGAAGGTCACGGAAAGCCAGTATGAGTCTTGGTTTGGCTTCATTACTGTCTTAAGGACATGTAATGACTTACATAACATAAAATATATATCCAGAGGCCATTTTATCAAAGTTACTACAAAACTAGTCAATATTTAAAGCAAAAGAGCAAGCATTGATGAAGAAGTAATTCCAAATAGCCTCCCAGGCTCATGAACCTAACATTAAATCATAAATCAGAGCTCTAATATTCAAATACAAACAAAATCAAGTTCATTCATTAGTTTATAGCAACATTAAAGGAGCATTCATGGTCCAAACTTACAGAGAGTCTCCAACTCAATGATTTTTACAAAATTGTAGCAGAACTTGTTAGTGAGAGAATGAGAGAGAATATGGGAATGATGGATAAGAACCGGAGATCATAGATGAGCATCAAATAGATCATGAAAAATCACCCATACATTTGATATCTTCACTGGAGGAACACCCTTGATTTCTGCTCTCTTCTTTGAAGAAACTCTTCACAATTCCTCCCCAAACCTGGACAGTTCTCCGCATTAATCCTAGAAGCTTGTGTTCTTCATGAAGATGGATGGATCAAGGTTGCATATCAGAATTCTATGGTTGTATATCATACTTCTACAACTGCATATGGTCATAGGAGAATACTGGAACACGCTTTCCTTGGGGCACATCACCCAACCATTGATTAAGGTGCATCACTCAATCCTCGAGAAGAAAAGCTCTCAAATCATTAAACAAAATGGCCAAAAGATGTGACAGGAGCACACTGGTCTTCTTTTATAGACAGGGTGACTTAATGAGCAAGTCATGAGCACGTGTGAGTGGACCCTATCCCATGAGTGTTCCTTCCTTAATGAGTTTTAGCAATATATTGCTTTGTGCAACCTTACTACTTTTCCAACTTTCCTTGCTTTTAGAACTAGTGCCTACTTTCTTTCTGGATGTTTCCTGATTTTCAACACTAATTTCTTTTCTGCACTTTCTTGCTTTGTGCACTTTCCCGCTTTTTGCATGTGTCTGCTTTTCCTTGCTTTTGCCAGTTTCCTTCTTTTTTGTTGTCACCTTGATTTTGAGCTTCTTTCTTCTTCTTTCTATATTTTTCTCAAGTAAGGGAGGTCCACCTTATCCTGATGCGATCTACTAGCCACATGAACATCACAATTTATCCCAAGTTAATTATTCATATAAATAAAATATTTAAGAACTACTTCAAACATTCAAAACCATTAATTAACTAGTTACATAATGCCTTATCCAAAATATCCCAAGTAATTAATAATTTTCTCTTCCTAAACCCTTAGGGACTGAAAGGGTCCAAGACTTTATCAAGTAGCCATTAAGGAAGGAACATGACATAAAGATGCTAATAAAAGCATATTTTAAACAGTTGGGTCAAATTTAGTTTGAATATATAAAAAACATGTGGCATCTCTCCATCAAGAGTAGTAGCCATTGACAATGTATAAATGTAAGTCGATGGTTTAAACAAAACAAGGGATAAAATAAATAATATCTTTTGAGATCTATAGTGCTTTCATGAATCCAATACCCCTAGGATAGATAAAAACCCTAAAAACACAGAATGAGCCATAAGAATCAAGAGCAACCTAGAATTCAACAGGCCTTAAAAAGAATCCGTGATAAAAAACATGATAAAAGGAAAATTTACAATATAATAATATATTGTATTCTGGATAAAAAACATAAAATCCATGATAAAAATCATATCGCGTTAATTATTGAATACAAAGCATGATGTGAATATGTATTCTCTAATAAATTGCATGTGCAGTATACCTGTTCAAGACCTGAGCTTTCAGCGATGGAGATGTTGCACGAAGATTAAAATGTCAAGAAAACTACGAATGAAAAGTGGAATCACATAAACTAGAACCTTCACCCTGTAAGTGCAATCCAATGTGGGTGAACCATGAATTATTGTAGCCATTATATAGGATAAAATTGGCCTTGATTTTCCCTCCAATACTAGAAATTGAGGGCTCAAAGAAGGTATCAACATGAAATTGACTAAAAATATGGGTGAATGCAACCATGTGCCTGAATTACAGGGAAAATGGAGGGGAAAATAAACATTGGGAGTCTCCATTACTGAAAATTGGGGGCAAAGGAATGATTTGATTGGAATCTCCTTAAAAATCAAGGGTGAAAGATAGATTGGAGGGAGATTTTGCTAGGGCGAAAATAGTTTTTTTCATTTTCCTCATTAATATATGGGAGGATATTTGTTTTGGATTTATTTATTTTCTAATAAATATTGGGCGAATATATTTCAACTGAAAAAACCCTTTCCATATAAGAAAATATCCCATTAAATTTCTGTAACCCCTTTAATTTATCCCATGGGCTAAATTTAGCCCCTAAAAGAATCCATGTCATGGAGACATGTTGATACTCATCACTAGAAAGAAGTGATGGAAGAGATCCAAATAGACCTTGATCAATAGGCCCATTAAAGATAACCTCATGATTCTTAGTCACATGGTAAGTGTAGAGGCCATAAATATACTACCCCTCTCAAGATACTCACCATATACAAGCATCATTTGGTGAGGAGTATATTGGATAGGTGATATAGTGCATATTCCATGAGGTCAGTGTGTTGAGTGTGATTGCCATTAATGTCAAAAGAGTTCATTAATGACAAAGGATAGCAAAAGACATGGTGGTAGGGAAAACTCAGTGAATGGTAAAAGAGTAAACAAAGGAATAACAAAGGAAGTGATTACATGGCATGTATGATGATATGGTATGTGTGATGAGGTTGAGAAGACATATGATAGTGTTCTAGTGCTATCATGAAGTCATTGTTACAATCTGACATGATTCTGTAAAAATATGGAAATTGACTAAGTGTTGGAAAACTGGTCTAAGTGGCCTCAGTAAAATGCCCTCCATATCTCATAAGTGAATGATAAACATTATCTCAAAGTATCAGGATATAGCTTGTTGAAGATGTTATCTGACCATGCTATCAGTTCTCTAAAAAGGTGTTTGATGACAAAGTTATAGGTCTTCCAAAATAGGGTGTCAGGCTATTTTGCACCAGTGCTAGTAAAATTTCCTAAGTGGCCTTGGGGAAATGAACGCCATAATTTGTATTTGATGTATAAAATGATTATGAGGACACAGGGACCTAGATTTTTTATTGGTGCATATGACCATATGATTAGGTTGTCCAAAACGTCTCTGAGGGTGAAGTTATCAGTCTGTCAAAAGTGCCTTCTGGCTTGATTTGCATTGTTCCAGTAAAATGCCCACCAAGGAGAGAGGATGAGGTTTCAGAGGATGAAATTGGCGTGGATTGAATAAGCATGTTGTCCCCTAGGATTTGGATGCTTCATATTTCCAATATTGGTAAAAGAAAAAAAATCACCTTAGTAAACCTAGGTTTTAATAAAAGTGTGTAAGTGTTAAAACCAGTTACAAAAGGCCATTTGCAAATGCCCACCAAATGTTGTCTTTATGTCAATAAAATAATCTAATTGCATGAGTCTGTTCCTTGGTGATATGTATATATATCCATGGTTTTATTTTCCTCTCTGGTGGTCACATGTGTGAGATATAAACCTGCCAAATTGAGAAAAAATATGTTTGCCTGTTAAAGATAAATAAAATCTGCCTAAGTGTTAAACACGGGAAATCTGAAAGGACATTTGGAAATGCATGCCAGAGGATGTCTTTGCTCCAGTAAAATCATCTAATGGTATGAATATGTTCTCTAGTGATCTTTCCATCCATTATTGGTCTTAGTTCTCCATTTGGTGATCACACATGTGAAATATAAACCGACCAAATTGAAAAAAAAATATGAAAGGAAAGATCATTCAGGCATTTCCATAAAAATTCTTCATGCATAATAAAATGAAGAAACTTGTAACTGCAATGAAAATATGAAGATGGAGGAGGTTGAATGTTTTATCTATGCGAAAGGGATTATTTAGTAACGAATCTGAAGAATGAAAACATTAATATTTGAAGAGTTATGATTAATAAGAAAAGGCATGATTGTATAAATTATAAACAGAGATATAAACAATAATTCTAAGAAACAACATGTTTATTATTAAAACGGAATTAAAAATCATGAAGCAGATATACATAGAAGTATATTAAATTCTTAAGTAGAGTATTATTAATAAAGCAGAGTGTAAATAAAAATATATTATTCTTGTAGTAGAGTAAATTAGTATCAATTAAACAGAGAAGGATAAATAAGCTACAAGATTAATTAAACAGAGAATTATTTATAGGATTACTTAAAACAAAGAAGGATTAATAAACAAAGTATGTTAATTAAACAAAGAAGTAAAGGGATGTGTTTTTATGAAAAGGCATGTTTCTAGACTGAAGAGATGCATTGGGTGAAAAGGTTTTAATGAAGGGACATAATGATGAAAAGACACAATGGTTCAAAATACATGATGAAAGAAGTATTTAAACATAAGTTCGAAGTGGAATAAAGTGAGCTCTGAAGCCTAGATTGATGTAGCTTCAAGGCAAACATAGACCAATGAAATAAAGAAGATACAGTAGCAGACTTGAAGGATCATGAAGATCTGAAGCTGTACAAAGACCAAAGAAATAAAAGGAAGAACAAAGGATGTTTGTTGAGTGTTTAATATGAACATGTGATGCAGTACATAAGTCGGAGAATGTAAGCAAGAAAAGAGCAGTATTTTCTCTGTGTTCATAATTGATGATTTGCAGCAGAGGAAAGAGAACAAAAGATACTGTAAGAATTTATTGAAATTGTGAAAAACAAAGAATAGGGAGGTAGGGTGGTGCTAGGGTAGGCTACAAGCCTGAAAGGGGGTTGTATCCTCCTTCCAGTGGTTGCTGGGGTGTTGAAGCATCCTTTCAGTAGTAGTTGATAAACCAGGGGGTCGTAGCCTCCTTCTAGTGGTAGTTGGTAAATAGGGTGTCGAAGCATCCTTTCAGTAGTAGATGATAAACTAGGGGTTCATAGCCTCCTTCCAGTAGTAGCTGATAAAAAGGGTGTTGTAGCATCCTTGTCTGTTGTAGCAGGAAGAAACCAGGATGTTGTAGCATCCTTCAGTTATAGCTGAGAAACTTGGGGATTGAAGTCTCCAACAAGTTGTATCTTGCAAAAACAATTGTAAATATGATTTTGTAGTTATAGAAAGTGTTTGTGGTTTTCCCAATTGGGCTTCCACGATAAAAGTTGTGTTCCTTGTATCTTGTTGATCCTATGTGTTAATGAATAAGTTAAAAGTGGTTTTAATTGTTAAAAGTTATAAATACTGATTCAACCCCCCCCCTCTCAGTATTGTCCAATATTCCATTGGAATATCCTTAGAAATTAGGGGCAAAAGATAGATTGGAGGGAGATTTTGCTAGGGAGAAAATAGTTTTTTTCATTTTCCTCATTAATATATAGGAGGCTATTTGTTTTGGATTTATTTATTTTCTAATAAATATTGAGTGAATATATTTCAACTGAAAAAACCCTTTCCATATAAGAAAATATCCCACTAAATTTCTGCAACCCCCTTAATTTATCCCATGGGCTAAATTTAGCCCCTAAAATTATCCATGTCATGGAGACATGTTGATACTCATCACTAGAAAGAACTGATGGAAGAGATCCCAATACACCTTGATAAATAGGCTCATTAAAGATAACCTCATGATTCTTAGTCACACGGTAAGTGATGAGGCCATAAACATACTACCCCTCTCAAGATACTCACCATATACGAGCATCATTTGGTGAGGAGTATATTGGATATGTGATATAGTGCATCTTCCATGAGGTCAGTGGACCCATGCACTTGATCTAAAAATATTGAAATGTGAAATAGAGGGATTTTATTGATGTAAGAACTCATTGGGATTTATATTCGAAAAAACATGAGTAGGTGTATGGTTGGTGTAGATAAATGATGTACAAACAACCACTTCTCCCCATAAGAAAAGGTTCATGTTTTGAGAGGGAAGAAGAAAGTTAGAGCCATTTCCATGATAGCCTTATTCTTATGCTTAGACACATCCTTTACTTGGGGAGTACAAGGAAAAATAAACTGCCAAGAGATGCCATGAGAATGGAGAAATCGATGGAAGGAATTGCCAATGTTTTCTCCTCACCCATCATACCATAAGAACTTGATCTTCTGCTTACATTGAGATTCAATAAGGTTTTTGAACTCTTGAAATTTGTAAAACACATCATCCTTGGATTTAATGGTGTAGATTGTAATGTACCTCTTTGGAAAAAGAAGGTACACTAGGCAAGATTTCAAAAACTAGCTAGATTGTTTCAACTTTCTTCAAACACCACTAAACTTTTTCTATTCATCCCAAACTTGCCATTGAGTTCAACTACACCCTTAGGAAACCTACAACACTTCTTCACATACTAAAAAGGCTTGAAGGAAGTTATACTCAAGGTTCCACTTCAACAACTTGCACTTTTCCGAGTACATCACACCTGGGAATACCAATTGGGATAAACCCAATGATCGGAGGCAATTTCCCTAGGAATTATGTGGAAAATCGTTCACTGTGAGTGCAATACTGGAAGTAGATTGACTTTGACAGCTCCAATCCGCTTTGGAAGACACTATACTCACTGCTATGGAATACACTAGACTCAAGGATTAGGGTTTATTCTACAAATTTAGAAAACTAAGAGAAAGTTTGAAATTTGGGACAATTGTATTAGGTGATTCCAAACGAATCCAAGTGGCATTAGAGGGTCACGATTTTCATATTTAACACTTGGGATTGGTCCTACTATTTTTATACTATCCAAAAAAAAAATCAAAATGAAATTTGGATGCACAGAAGTCTGATTATTACCGCCCATTTTACAATGTGTCTATTTTTCAATGAAAATGAGCATAGGAGAGAAATAATGCTAAAGAATGAAATAGACAGCTCGAGAAGCGTCAATCAACAATTACCAATATTGCTACAAAGAAATACTACAAACAACACTTGGAAACTGGCACTCGAACTATTAGAGAAATAACACGCTTGAATGGAAATGGAATGGACCTTAAAATTACACATAATGTCTACAATTATCTTCAATGAGAAAGGATGAATACATTCCTCCTCAATATCTAGTTGAATCCTCAACTAGTGTGGTGGATGGAAGGGGCACATCTCCCATGTCTAGAAAAGCTCAGATCTCTTCAACACAATGAAAAAAATGGAAAATTATTCCTTAAGGAGGCTCTCATACTCCTTTTATAAACTTATAATAGCTTTTCTTTCCTTATAAATTTTTCTCATGAAAATATCAATAAAATAATAAATAATATTATTTTCATGAGAGAATAGAAGTTATCCCCCCCTTTCTAATTCGAAATTAGGAAAATATTTCTTAGATTTCTTGCTTGTTTTATTGACAGTTAATAATCCTTTATCTACCTTTATTAGAAAAAATATGGAAGCTTCTACCTTTTATGGTTTTGGCTGCTTTTCTTGCTTTTAGCAAAAATCTGGAAAGTTATGCTTTTCTCACATTTCCATTGCTTTTCCACTTCTTTTCCTGCTTTTAGTTGCTCTTTCCAAATTATTTGAGGAGGAAAACTCATATGGTCTTATCCATATTCATATGTTACCTCTTGATCCACCTAGACCATTTCCAACTCATAAACACATATTAGAAAATTTAAATATTCAAAATTGTGGTCCTACATTACCCTTTCATGATTTGCTTTAATTACACAAGGTAACTATAGGCCAAAATTAACTCCCTAGTTAATTAATCAATTTCCACTTGAACCCATGGGAATATAATGGGCTAGTGGTTTCTCCATGGTGCTATCAAAATGGGGACATGACATAGACCCACATAAAATGAGAAAAATAATCAATAAAGGTGAGGAAGTACTTTGTTCTCCTAAGGGAAGAAGTGGCCATGGGATCACAAATGTCACTTTGTATTAATTGAAGAGGTTTTGAGGATAATCTTGAGTTTCCTTTAACAAGTACTCTTGATGATGCTTACCCATAACACATGTCTTTCAAGCATGAGTGGGAGGGTTGACATGTTGAAGGTTTTCAACAAGGTGAATATGACTCATGTGCCTTAAGGATCCATTGTTGTTGTACTGGTTGAGATGAAAATTCCATTGTCATACTTTGCATTAGTCACCATTGAATGAATTTATTCAAATATGGAGGTGGAGAAGACTTCCCCAATATGTACATACATTCATATTACTCACAACATCTAGAGGCAACGAGTTTGAATATTTTATTGATGTCTTTAAAAACCCTTCTATCTAACCAAAATTTTCCACCTTGTTATTGCGTGAGTAATTTGTTGTAAACTAAGAGAAGAATTAGTCCCACTCCAAGAACATGGAGAACATATTTGTATTAAACATTATCAATTTGAAAAATACCACAACTAAAGACCAAGATACTGGAGTCATCACTGATAGTTACCTTCTCACTTTTATGTTGAAAATCATAACTAGAGAGGAGGTGTCTTGATTCTTCATCATATGTTTAGTAGCCCCAATATCCACAATCTAATATTTAGTAGAACAATGTGCAGGTTTAAAAGAACATAAGCACCAACCTTGTCTTCAAAGAGATCACCTGATTTCTAGTTATTTGTTGAGAAATTTATTCAACCCTTTGAATATAGAGGCAACAATTTTTGAGTAGATGCCCCTCCTTGTGGAAATACAACATATAGGCCTTTTCTTTTTGGAAAACCCAGAATTTTCCCCTAGAGAATCATTCCTGCATGATGAGGATGTGGCCTTAGTTTGGGGATGCTCACATGCAGATAAACTACCTAAGTTAAGCTATATGCATTACAAAATACTTATTCCAAAGAAGGTGAAGCTATATTTGGAATAAATCATGAATGCTATAAAAATGATAACATAAATTTGTAATGTAGGAGAGAGGCTATTAAGAACAATATTGATATATCAAGGATCTTTTTTACCCTTACTAACACTTGTAATAATATCTATTTATGCCTCAACAATAGAAGAATCTTCCATTTTTAGGTTGGAGATCTCTATTTCAAGTATATTGGCTTCAGTGGTGTTCACTACACCAAATAGGGTGTGGAAGGAATCACGTACTTGATTTCCACTTTTCTTGTCTATGTGATGGGCAAGATCAGGTTCCACATATAAAGTGATTATTCCAAGAGTTTCATCCTTCTTTAGACATGGTATTTTGTTGCAACCGAAAGTGGCTTCTCCAAATACATACATAAGCCTTCACTATGAAAGATATTTGTCATTTGAACATCCCATGCATCATAGCTAGCCTTATTAAGGTGGGAAAAATCCATTTTCCATCCATGGAGGTCACAATATTAGTGCACATCTACAACAAGTTATGACTAAGATAAAAAGAAAAAGGTTGTGTTTCCCTTAAGGGGTCATTAGCTATGAAAAATCCTTAAATACGTGAAGAAACAAAAAAAAAATGAATTAGGGGTGTCTTGGTGTAGATAAGGGTAAAAGAAATGCCAAAAGATGACTACTGTAAAAAAAAAAATGATGTTGAAAACTCTAATTTCAGGTTTTAACAACCCTTGAAATAGAGCCCAAACTCCAAAGTGTTGGATAGAGGAATAAAAATCCAAACTCTTTGTTACCATGTTATAAATCACGAGGTGGAGGATCTATGACTAATTCTCCAATCAATCCTAATCCAATAACATAAACAATGAAATATAACATCTAAATGAGAAAAGAAGATGAACCTATGAACAAGAGAAACAAAAGATATGGTTCCCTTGAGAAAAATAATGAATAAACTCACCTGAATGAGTAGAGGATGCTACAAATGAGAGCTTGAGTTGTGTATATATACCCAACTTAAGTGAGATGTCCCTTCAAGAAGGGAGGATTCCCTTCAAGAGGGGATTATGACCCGCAAGACAAGGCACACACCTCAAGACTGTGACTAAATTGACCTAATCAAATACAAAAAATAAAAACAACATATAATAATGTATAACAACCCACAGTTATCTAGAGAGTAGACTGCACGTAGACTGGCACATGACCACAAATAAAAATTAGCCAAAATATGTCAACATTGACCTTATTACATTGGATGCAACCAACTCAATCTTTAAAATCTACACAAAAAAACTTCTAAAGGCTATCCTTCAAGATCCAAAGGAATTTCCTTCATTGCAAGGGTATAATTTATACACATGCTGGAGGAAGAGAATTGGTTGAGGAGAATTGGTTGGATCCCTTTCAACTTTGTAGATTATACTCTTAATGCCTTAATGCTTGCTCATATTCCTTATCTATGGCTTTTGTGGATTCCCGTAGAAATTAAAACCCATAGAGTTGCATTTCATTCCATTTGGAAATCAAAGAAGCTTAGACTCCTCCTATGATTTTACCAAAGTGTCCAAATCCAAAAACAGCAATGTAAGTATTTTGCATAATGACTTTCATTTCCAAAGCGATCAACTTGTCTATTTATCCTAAATATATACTTTTAAATGATACTAATTTCACAAATATATACTTTTGAATAATACTAATCATCTTATGTTCACTTAAACCTTAATGGATAGAAAATTATGGAATGTATCACAATCACATGTTATCCTTCACCATGTTCCCAGACCACTAATTCATAAGATCTCATGGAAAATAAATGGAGAAAGTGTAAATACCCAAAACAGGATCCTTAAATCCTAAAATACTATTTCTAATATTAATTCCATCTTAGAAAGTGTAAATACCCAAAACAAGATCCTTAAATCCTAAAATACTATTTCTAATATTAATTCCATCTTAGAAAGCATTCATATTCTCAATCAAAAAACATTTGTTTTCATTGTAAACATAAGAATACATATAAAATTCATATACACTTTAGAATACAAGTTTCCACTTTAAAATTTATGAAGGAAAATTTTATAATTTAAAATATGTTTAAGTTCAAAATACTTGATTCTCCCTTTTGAGTTGTTCCTGGGGAAAAATGTTGCATCTCCAAAGATCTGGTTTCATCTTCAACAACTACCCAAAATGGGTTAACCACCTAACCTACTGGGAACAATCTCTCTACCCCAAAAAAACACAAACTCCAAAAACAAAGTGCACATGTTCCATGAAAAACCACCCATCTCACTCAAAAACTAGTCCATGTCCAAAACCACCCATTTTATGTATGCTTTTCAAAGCTGATTCCTGTTATTAAGGAATAATCAAAGAATTTTCAATTACATATGGGTTACATAGCATGTCACACAATGAGGTTTGAACTCAAATGGAGAGTATAACAACATACCTCCCAACCACTAAATCTACAATCAATTGACCAACTTATATTTATATCTTATTTCCTTTTTACTACATTGTCTTTCCCCCTTTTAGAGAAGAGCCTTTCCCTCGTTTATAGGAAAATTATGATAATAAGTCAAAATATTGACAAATTTTCACAAATATTTTTTCTATTAAAAAATAAATAAATAAATATAACATATTGAAAAAATAAATATATAATATAATATAATTATATAATTCATATTAATAAAATAAATATAACATGTTATTTAAAAATAAATGTTTAATCATATTAATTAATATAATACACACATTAATACATGATTTACAATTCACGCAATCAATTTGTAATATATAATCAATTAATAAATATATTAGTGGAATGCGTACTAGATATTAGCACGTAGCTAGCATATACATACATTATAGTCATATGCTAATAAACTAAGCACACGATACATTTTTTACTCTATTTAAATGTATTTCATCTATAACACAAATAGAATGAGTATAAAGTATTCAACTCCTTTATTATTACTTATATAATATAAAACAATGAAATGACTTAAAATAGATATAAACAAATAATATCTTAAGAATAATAATGAGAAATATAAATATTTTCATAGTGTTTCAAGTTAAACAAAAGTTAGGATATAAACCAATAATATCTTAAGAATAATAGTGAGGAATATAAATATTTTCATAGTGTTTCAAGTTAAACAAAAGTTAGGATATATGCACATGACATCACTCTTTAACGGCACGTCAACATTATATTATGTTCTCTAAATAGATAATAAAAGATTATTGCTTAAAACTAGGTAATACTATTCACATCCTACCCCAAACTCGGCCAAAGGTAATATTTTGCACGCTATAAATGTCTTTAACCCACTAAATCACCAAATGAGATTCATTAAATATATGTAACCTAACATTTATATTTAGGACCAGTTTCAACAAAGATTAATTTTAAATCATGGGACGCAATGCAATTATTATTTTCTCTCCTTAACTTTACTTTAAACTTATATTTACATTTTAATATAATTAATATTTACAATTTATCAATTAAAATATATATTTACTTTAAAAAAAATAACATTTTTATTTTTTTAAATATAACATTCTTGTTATTCTAACACCCAAAAATTTAAGATTAAATCACACACCCTAACACCCAAAAATTTAAAATTAAAACTCTATGATTAACACACATGCCTTTTCCAAGCCTCTTCCAAATTACTTTCACTTCTTAAAACCATCAATCAAACATTGACCACTTCAAAACCTACACCCCTTCCTTCTCTTTTTATGATATTTCAAGCAAAAACTTTATTATTCAATGCCAATTAAAATAATACTATGTGGATTTTTGTTTTCATACTAATTTCAACCACCAACATTAATAAAAATTATACTTTTTATTTTCAACTAAAGATCCAATGTTTTGAAATTTCCATGTCATGAATGTAAATTGATTTTCATTTTATAAATTATTAAATTTAAATCATACCCGAGGAAATCGATCAGACAACTCGCTCAATAACATTTAGCACAAAACCACATAATTTGAATAATAAATTTGAAAATTAGTCTAATCTAGTTTTTAAACTGATTATAATTATATTAGTCATTAGGTAATTGAATATAAAATTTGACATAACATGTTTTAGATAGAGAATCGAGGTATGGTCAGAAATACAATCATTACATGTTTTAGATAAAGAATCAAAGTATGACCAGAAATACAATGGAGGCTCAACAATATTATACAATAAGAACTCATCAATAACATCTTGTCACTTACAAGAATTGAAAGAAGGACAACAATCATGAGCTCAAGAACATCGTAACACTTACAAAAATTAACCGAAAGACAACAAACATTTACCCAATTCAAACCGGCAGAGTGGACAGTTCTTCTTAATCCTCAGCCATTTGGAAATGCAAAGCAAGTGGTATATGTGATGGCAAAAGAGTTCACCTGCCTCCTCTCCGCAAGAAAAATCGTCATAGCAAATTGAGCAGGATGAAGTGACACAGTTCTTATCACTGATATGTTCATTTGAAATGGTTATGGAAGCCGGAGCCAATGTCTGGACGACGTAGACTTCCTCTAATGGCCTCTCAGTTCTTGGGGATTGATAACTAAAATGCCGCTGTGACAGAATTTCTCTAAAATCTCTTTCTCTCGCATAATCCCTTAGAACTTGGAGTGGACCAACGGTGCTCCTCCGCATTGAGACGGAGGAATTTAGCGGTCTTCTAGCGTGATCAATCCCCATACTAACGCTTCTCATCCTCTCTTCTTCTTCTCTTCGTCGTCCTTCCATTTGTAGAAGGGGATATAGCCAAGATTAAATTCACTGTGAAAAACCGGCATGTCTTTGCCTTTGCGTGCAGTCGGCTTTATAGTAACGGGTTGGATTGATTTGACTCCAGCAGTCGGCTCGACTTCCCTGCGAGCGTGCCTCTCCCCCTTCTTCTTTTCCGTTTTAGCCAACTTTATTTCTTTAAATCTTTTAAATTCAAATTAACGCCTAATAATGATTCCACCACAGCCGGAGGGGCGTGTAGGCTAGATCATTAATCCATTCCACCTGAGGGTTGTTTCTACGTTATAGACCCACTCGTTAGATGAGATTGGCATTTGTGAACGCATTTATGGAGGGGCATCTAGGATAGATCGTTCTTTCATTCAACATGAGGATTGCCAAAAAGAAAATGATATAAACAATTATACATGCATAAAAGTAAATAATATCAAAATGAGATTTGATTCATGTATACTCGTATTATTCTATTTAATATAATTTCTATACATGCATTTCTATATTCAATCATCCCTTCAAAATTATTTATTTTTTGGTTTGTTGAGTTGTCAAAATTATTCAAAAATCATACTTGATTAATTGGTTCATACCAACTTTTAGCATGGCTAAATTTTAAGTGTCTCTTCCCACCTACATTGAGTTCCAATTTAAATCACCATATAGAATGAAACCAACTAAAATTACTAACTGAATTTAGCCAAATGAAAATACTAACTAAATTTAACACTTCAAAATGATTCATCACTCTAAAAACACTTTCAAATAATTTACAATTTGTAACAACCTCCAAAAACTTATAAAATCAAATTCTTAAATGTCCTTTAAAAGCTAACATTGAAAATTGAAAAGTTATTTTGTAGTTTCTTTGTCATAAATTTATATTTTATATTTGATTTTTTAATTATTCTTTTACAATTATCTTAAAAAATTGATTTTTTTCCAAATGTTATATTTAGAAAAAAAAATAAAAAAGAGTAGCGCGGGTTTTTCCGATAGAGACTTGTTAGTAGTGCAGTTACAACACAATAGAGCTACACTAGTATAGAGCGCAGAAGAAAGTTCGAAGGACTACGTAGTAGCACGACTGTCAAAGGAAAATATGCATGAGTAGCATGCACAAGGCATTGGGATCTGCGCTACTGTGTAAACAACAATTACGGCCAAGAGGAGGCTGAATTACGGGAATGAAGGGGATGGACCTGATCTCCTGCACAAAACAAGAACCTAGAATTAGCTATTTAGCAAATACAAACCTAGTTAATGAGAAATGAACAAAAAATGAAGTAGAGTTGCCATAAATAATGTTGATGGAAAAATGACAAAATGGTGAGAAATCTTCCTTGTTATCCTTGCAAATTGCAACCAAGGGAACAATGGTAGCTGTGAATTAGGTATACCAAGAACTCACAAGCTAAAGCAACTTCAAAAAGCCTACACTAATCTAAACTAAGATAAAACTTTGCTCCTTGAGGAAGGAGGCAACAATGGAGAAACACTTAGCCCTTAGAGGAAGGTGGAAAGGGAGCTTGGAGAATGCCAATAGGTGTGGGAAGTGGTGGAAGAAGTTCCAACACAATTCCAGCAGCATAACCTTGCTTTAATTTTCTCTACTTAGATGCATGCCCATGGCTTCCTTTTATAGGCAAAGAGGTGGCCAAGAAACAACTAGATCCAAATGTGAACCCCATCGTCTCATGAACTAGATCCAAAGTACACAAAGGGGACTATTCAATGCTTGAAGAGCCAAATTCGAATTTGAGTTGGTGAGAGAGATTTCATGAGCCTTCAATGTGTGGTTTGTGGTTGAGATCCCGCCATTTTTTACAATATCACGGATCTTGAAGGATAATCCGCTCTAGGATAGCACGAGCATAGAACTAATAACATACGTTATAGCATGGGATAATATGGATTTACTTGCGCTACCTCTTCTTTTGACTGTTTTTGGCATTTTTTTATTCATGTTGTTTTCTAGATCTGATGAGGATGTCTTCGTTGAGCTACATATTATATGTTGATGACGCCTTATTGCAATATTAGTCAAAATGTCTCATGTGTGTGAAATTTAGGTGTTAACAGGGGGTTCGTGGGAAACACCCCTGAAGAGAAATTTTTGAAAAATTGCCTTGTAAAATGTTGTAATTTTGTAGTAAACCTGGACCGTTCATCATTAGGTCACATATCTGACAGTAAAGATTATGTTTGTGTATTTTTTCCCTAGAAGGAAACCTTGTTTCAAAGAGGGTATTGTATTTCGGCTATGTAGTGTGTGAAAGAGACTATGAGAGAGTGAAGAGGAGGTTGCAATGGATGTGTTGTGGGTTGTATCCCTTTGTTTTTCTGGATGGCATAAAAGAAAGGACTGGTTATTTCTCACAAAAAATAGATTATTTAATTCCTTTGATGGTTCCATGAATGTACTCCATAGTAATCAATCTACTAAGTATTTTAGTCACTAGAAGGAAAAGGAAGGGCGAGAGGGGGCATCCTGGATGAAGGCCTCCATAGATGGGAAAAAATGTGAAGTATCTAGACATTTATAAGAACTGCAATGGAGGGGGAGGAAATACATGATTTGATCCATCCAATAATATTCCATGAGAATCCAACTTGGATCATAATCTTCAATGTTAGAGACAGTTAACTCAGTCAAATGATATTGAAAGATTGATATTTGAAATGAAATAATGAAGCTTCCGAGTTTGAATTAAGTGCATAACTTCATGAGTAGAACCAATGTCATCTTGAATGTCTTTTCAATGGAGGAAACCCAATTGTTTTAAAGAGGCGTGAGTTGAGAGAAGAAGATTTATGCGCAAGATGAGATAATGGTTGAGATAATCTTGTACACACAATTATATATATAAAGAGAGACCAAAAAAATTCATACATATTGGGATTGGAAACTTTCATAATTAGTACCAAGAATGTTGAATTAAGTGTAGAGAGGATTTTCCATTCCTATCTAGAGTATTTTACCAAATAGAGAAGATCACCATGAGTAATATCCCAAAGACCCCTAAAAAATTAAACCGTGAATTCATTTGGTCTTCGGAATTTATCTAATTGAAGCTTGTGTATTACTGCCTTGAGTTCATTGGGAGAGAAAAGGGAATTTAATACTTGATTTTCATCTTCTCCTATCCAAGATGGGAAAGTAGCTACTACTAAGAGAGCACAAGATTCCATTTAAAAGCACCAGGAGGAGTGGCTTCAACTATGGCGGGAGAAGAGACATCAAGGAATTCTTGAAAATCCTCCCAGTCATCTAGAGTTGCTTGTATGTTTGTGCTGACTCAAGTTAGGTTTGATAGTCACAAGATTTTTCTGGCAGTGGGTTGTTCCTTATTTGTTGGAGGTTAGGTCCGAGATTTTGGTGTTGAAGTTATGCAACATGCATCATTCTATATATGAGATTGGTTAGACGGATGACTTCACCCTGTGTAGTCCTCGCTTCATGCAACCACTAATGTTCCTTCTTTTACAAATCTAAAGTGTGCACCTGTTCCATTATGATTTGTTCGTCCAAGACTCTGTTGGCCTCCGGGTTTGCCATGGTATTTATTCCATAAAGGTCTCGGAGGATGGTCTATGCATTTTGTAGTTCAATGTAAACCTTGCCATAATATGTGTACCAAT
Organism: Larix kaempferi; assembly: GCA_027924585.1. NCBI lineage: Eukaryota > Viridiplantae > Streptophyta > Pinopsida > Pinales > Pinaceae > Larix > Larix kaempferi. The sequence continues at coordinate 8,858,340 of BSBM01001201.1, read as the reverse complement.
TGTTTAAAACTATGGTCGACCTAGTTGCAAGGACCTTGCACTCTTGAAGTTTCTTATCCCTCTCTTCAAAATATTTGAATTGGTCGGCCATAAGCAAACCAGTCTCATAATCCTATTGTTGCCTCTGTTGGTTAGGTATTTGTTGGAAGCAGGTCAGTACCGACCTAATGAGCCTCTAAAATTTGTTGATGTGTTGCTTTGGTTACGGTCCTACTAGAGGGCTAGTTACTTGTTTAACTTCTAATGTGCATGCTTTCCATGCATCTTCATGCTCATTACTCAATACTTTGAGTCATTTGTTGGCGTTTTTCCAACAAGTATTCCTTTATTTATTGATTACTTTGAATAACTCATATAGATCATCATCCAAAGCTTTTACATGTGTGACTATTTCCATGGTCACTACAATGTCAGTCATCTGCTAAACTGGTATTGTGATCTGCAATTCAGACTTGTTTTTCTTTTGCTTGCCATTTTCTGTTTTTCTTGCACTCTATGTTCGGCCTACTCCATTGATCGAAGGTGTTTGTTGAGAATCTGTTGTGGAATGAGTCAATATAGTTGTTATTTTGGTAGATGTTACAATAGTCGAAACTGGAAAAGTCAATGGAATTGGTATGGTACTAGTCAGGAGAGTAGAGGTGGTGGTTGGGACAGTGATTGGACTATCAGTCGAGATGGGGGGCGATGAATTTGTTGGGGCTGAAGCCAAGATGGGTGATGATGAGATGATCGGGGATGAAGTCAATGCAACAGCCGGTAGGGAAGCCGTTGGAATGGGTAATTGCCCCATTGAAGAGATGATTGTCTTGACGGTCATATGGGTGGATGAATACTGGCTTTGAATAGGAAAAGGAAAAATTAGTAAAGGAAATGCAATTATGATCATGGTGATGGTTAGAATGGCTAGCGGAATGTTCAATGACATAAGTGATATAATGGATGGTAAGTTATTGTTGGCGATGAAGTTTTTGGCTTGAGGAGGGATTTTATTGATAGAAGCTTAATTGTTTTTTTAGCTTAAGGTCACTTAGAAGTCTGAGGTGGTGGAGGAGGTAGCATGGAAAATTGGCAAGGTGAAGTTGTTCCTTTAGGGATAGGTCAAATCATGGTTAACTACTGTAATTGGGGAAATACGGTCAATAATGTATTAAGAAGATTTCGAATTCAAGACTCAGAGTAGGGGTTAGAGAAGGTGATGCTGCAGCCTGGGGAATTTCTTCCTCTAGGAAGGTTGGGGATGGAGGCGGGGTTTCATCGGATACTTAAATTGGGTTCTCTGCATCAGGATTAATATTTATATGAATCTTTTTCTGCAAGGGCGGTAGGGCAAAGTGGTTACCTTTTTTTTTCGATGGTATCGTCCTTTGCTTCTCTGAGAAGGTTTTCTGAAAATGCAACTTCGTAGTGACTATATTCTTGATTGCTTCAATAATAATAGACTTGTATTTTTCTCGAACTTGTTCTAAGTCTTCTTCAATAGTTAATGTTAAAAACAACTTCCTCTTCTTGGACCATTGTCGGGTGGATTTTCCTTGATATTTTGTTGGTATGTAAATATTTGCTCGATGACTTGGTTGAATTTCTCTTTCAGTTGTGGTTCCTCAAAGTCAAGATTGACCCCTTATTTTGTTAAGGGTTCATATTCTTCCTCCTCAATTGAATCTCTGACTGATTCACCAACTAGTTCTTTCCCTTGACTGCTCAATATAACAATTTCCAGCTGTTGTTCCAGAGGTTCGTATTCTATACCAACTATTTTAATGTATAATGAAGTATCATATTGATCTTCAATTTCTGCATTTTTTAGTGGCAAGAGAAGCTCTGAATGAGTACTCCAGACCAATGTTGGTACATGAATGATAGTGTTAGACTGTCTGGATAAATCAATGAATAGTTCCTGGACATTTGGGTAATAGAAGAGTTGTCGTGCATCTCCTCTTGATCATTAGAGGTACCATACCCTAATGAGGTCAAGGTTGAGATGGATATATGCAGATGGTGGTAAAATACGATGGATCAGTTGAGGTACTCCCCATATATCACATTTTGTTTTAAGCGCATGAAACCAATTTTCTAGTAGCATTTTGGGCTTCACTAATCAAATTAGAGCACCCTTGGGTGCAAAGATTCAGAAATTTTTCATTGTCGGCGGTGACATGTTAGTGAATATCACCTCACCAACTAGAGGTACTCTCGCCATTGCGATCCACATAAGAAACGACAGAAGCCAGATTGCTTGCCCATTTTCTTGGCATGTTTCATAGTTTATCTTTACTATTGAGGCCAGATGGTCAACCCAATTAAATATCTTTGCTTCATGTGTAACTCCATTGACTGCTTCCATCATTTCCAACGTTATGTTGGACGGCATACTAGAGGTGGTGAGGCAAATATAAATTATTATTGTTGTCCACTGGATAAGGAAGTAAGTGACCTTACTGATGATTAACCCCTTATCATTCTTTCCCATTAGAACTCCTATACACTCTTTGACTAGTTCAAGAGGTTTAGTCATTATAGGAACCAACTCCCATTTGCTTGGTAAACCTGTAATGTGGTAAATAAAGGAGTCATTTATTTCAATTGGTTCATTCAACCAAATATTATTGTCGTGGTATATTCTCAATATGAACTTTGTTGCTAGTTCTTTAAGATTTCCATGGTTGGCCAACTACAACACGTTCAAGTAGTGACAAATTTTTTCTACAAGTAATTTGTTGGCTTCATCTATCCATTTCTTGTCTCTTATTCCCCATTCTCTAAGTTGTTTCCCTTGCTTTCCCCAATTTTGCTTGTCCATATTTGTTTTCTTGATTTTTTTCAGACGGGCTTGCAAAGGTGTCAATGTTAATTCCTCTTTTTGCATCTTCAACCTTTCCTTTGAGGCCTTAGGCTTGGGTGGTGATCAATCTTTCTGTAAAAGATATGGATCTAGCTAAACTAGCTTACCTATCTATGCAAAACAATAATATATCAACAATAAGTACAGAAAGAGAACAAGAGAAAAGAGTACACCAGATATATGTGGTTCACCCAATTGGGCTATGTCCACAGGAAGGTAGTCTTCTATTATCTCTAGAATATCTCCCTCAAGCTTACAAGAGAGCAATGCCAATAACCCCAATACAATATAGCAATACTTGTGTTGAATAAGTAAAGATCATGATGAGTGATGTGACTCCCTTGACTCTATTATATACTAAGAGATGAGGAGGAATTACTCTCACATATTACATGTGGGATAATATAATTCTCTATAATAAAATCTCTTTATATAATAATGAATATCAAGAGTATACTTTACCATAATGAATATAGGATATAATGTATTACTCTTTTACATAAGATTGTGGATATCTTCCGACATAATACAAAGACATTATTACCTTCCAAGGAATATAAAATATTCCAACACTCCCCCTTAATAATGGCCAGGAGAAAATCCCACTAACAAAGGAAGGAAGGAGTCATTACTGCTCCCCCTTGATGACAAATTCCCTCATCCCAAGTAAGGAATGAATATGCACATACTTCGGGCTGTTAAGGGTTTGGTGAAGATATCAGCTACCTACTGCTCCATAGGACAATACTCAAGAGAAAGAACACCATCTGCAATGAGACCTCGAATGTAATGAGAATCAAGATCGAGATGCTTTGTCTTGGAGTGATATACCGGATTCTAAGCAAGCTGAATTGCACCCTGATTGTCACACTTCAACAGAGTGGACGATTTTGGAACCATACCAAGCTCAGCGAGAAGATGTCATAACCAAACTGCTTCTTTTGCTGCTTCTTTTGCTGCTCTATACTCTGCTTCACACGAAGATAAAGAAAGGGTCTTCACCTTTTTGCTGGACCAAGAAATCGGACCTGAACCAAGTTGAAATATATAACCAACAGTTGACCATTGATCAGAACTGTCACCTACCCAGTCTGAATCCGTATAACCGGAAAGTGAAACTGTAGCATTGCTCGAATAAAAAACACCATAGTACAATGCCCCTTGTAAATATCTCAAAATTATCTTGGCTTCCTGCCAATGAATTTCATGAGGTTGCTGCATGAACCGTGAAACCATACTAATGGCGAAAGAGAGATCTGGTCTGCTATGAGTTAAATATATCAAACTTCCCATGAGCTGACGATAAAGAGTAGCATCAACAAGAGGAGTAGTGAACTCAACAGTTAACTTTACACTGGACTGAAAAGGTGTAGGATCAAGTTTATAATCACTCATATGGAAACGAGCCAATAAATATGTAGCATACTTCGATTGAGAGAGAAAAATACCATCTTCCAGATTCCAAATTTTAAGAGCCAAGAAATAGTGCAATATACCGAGATCAGTCATTTCAAACTTCTTTTGAAGGTCACTTTTCATACTTTGAATGAGAACAAGTTGGTTGCCAATGATAATAAGATCATCCACATATAAAACAATAAAAATGATATTATCATCAACATGCTTAACATATAGGTTAGGATCAGATATACAACGCTTAAAACCATTATTCAAGAAATATGCATCAGTTTTATCATACCAAGTCCTAGGTGCTTGTTTAAGACCATATAAAGACTTGTGTAATTTACATACTAAACTTGATGATTCAGCATTAATAAAACCAGGAGGATGTTGCATATAAATGTCTTCATTAAGATCGCCATTTAAAAAATCACTTTTAACATCCATTTGGTGTATTTCCCATTTATAAGATGCAACAATAGATAAAATGGTTATTATTGTATTCATTTTAGCAATAGGAGAAAAGGTTTCATTATAATATATACCTTCAAGTTGATTAAAAAATTTTGCAACTAATCTAGCTTTATACTTTTCAATCTGTCCTTCTGCAGTAAATTTAGTTTTATAAACCCATTTACAACCAACTAAATTCTTTCCTAAAGGAAGAGGAACAAGAGACCAATTCTTGTTCTTCATAAGAGAATCATACTCAGCAAACATAGCTTGTTCCCAGTAAATTTTACCCTTAGCTTGAGCATAAGTAGTAGGATCATTTGTGGCCAAAACTTTGTTCATAAGAGCAAAGTTAGATCTAGTTCTACGACTATCGAAAGGGATTCCGATATCACTTTCTGCAGATTCAAGAGTTTTCCGGGCCCAAACAGGAAGGTTAGAAGGGACAAAAGTCACTTTAAGAGATTTGAAACATTCAGGTCGAATACTTGAAGAAGAAGAAGAAGAAGGTGAACTAAGATCAATCATAGAACTGGAAGGAGTAATCGAGATAGAAGTAAGAGGTGATAAGCGAATATTCATAGTAACATGAGGTTCAACAGACTTAGGTGGTGAAGAGACTTCAATAAATTGAACATCTCTTATAATGATGACACTTTGATTAGAAGGATAAAAAAACCTATGAGCCTTAGAATCCTTAGAATAACCAATGAATATACACTTGTGAGACTTGGGTTCTAACTTTGTCCATTTGTCATCAGGAATATGAGCTCAACATTCACAACCAAACACTTTAAAGTTACTAATATCAAGTTTTCTACCATTCCATTTTTACTCAGGGGTAACATGCTTAACAGCTTTTGTAGGAACTCTCTTTAAAATAAAGTTAGCACAACTAATCGCTTCATCCCAAAATTTCTTATGTAATCCTTTAGAATTAAGCATACATCTAGCCATTTCAACTAAAGTTCTATTTTTCCTTTCAGCAATACCATTTTGTTGAGGTGTGTAAGGAACAATATTTTGATGTCAAATTCCATGTTTAGATAAAAAAGCTTCAAATTCTTTCTTAATGAATTCCCCCCATCATCAGTTCTTAAAGTCTTAATCTATTTACCAGAATCATTTTCAACCAAGGATTTAAAAGTTTGAAACATAGAAAAAATAGCACTTTTATTTTTCAAGAAATAAACCCATGATTTTCTACTAAAATCATCAATAAAGATAAGAAAATAGACTACATGTGATATAGAAGGAACTTCAAGAGGACCACGAATATCACTATGAATTAATTGGAAAGGTTCTTTAGCATGCCAAGCTTTACCTTTATCAAACATTTCTCTATTATGTTTACCAAGAACACAACCTTCACAAACACCGTTAGTAGATGAATATGAGGTAAGCCATGTACCATTTTAGTTAACATTTTCATTTTACCATAAAAATGACCTAATCTTTCATGCCATAATTTACTTAGTTCATCAACATGAGCAACATAGAAATAAAAAGGTTTTCTTTTGGTTGAATTAAAACCAAAAAATTTATATAAACCAGCAGTATGATCAACAGGACCAGAAGAAACTACTTTAAAATTTTGATTGATATCTTTAAGAACATATTTATGAGGCCAAGCTTCAAATTTAAATCCTTTTTGACATGCACAATAAATAGAAACTAAGTTTATGGGCATATTTTCAACATGAAAAACATCTTCCAATTGACCATTAGCAACATTAACATTACCAAAACCAATTACGGAAAGTTGTTTACCATCACCTATAGATACTTTCTAAGATGTGTTTTTATTATTTTCATAAGATGTAAATAAATAAGCATTACCAACATATGTTTAGAAGCACCAGAGTCCATTATCCATTCCACATTAGAAGAAGTATTTTAGAAGAAACAATAGATGCACATAAAGCTACTTGGAATTCATCAGAACCTTTCTTTTTAGCCTTAGACATTAAATGTTTCAATTTAAAGCAATTATTTTCAGGATGATTAGTTTTACCACAATGCTTACAAGGATCATACACTTTCTTCTTCTTACTAGATTCATGATGTGTAGAAGCATTACCAGAATGATTACCAGGTTTTGAAGTGTGTGAAAAAGAACCTTTAGCATTATTAAAACTTCTCTTATGATTCTTATTATGTGCAATTAGAGCTTTATTAGGTGAGACTTGTCCCGAAACAACTAACCTTTCTTTCTTATTAATCAACCATTTACAAAAATCATCAAAAGTAGGTGTTGTGGTATTTGAAGACAATTAAAGAGCACTATTCCTAGTTTGAAAGAACATATCAAAACAAGATGGCAATTTTTGTTCTACAAGAATTATAAGAGGAGTGTCTATTTTCTTGTAATCTTTACCACAATTATTTAATTTTTCATTTAAGTTTTTCACTTCAGCAAGATATAATTCTACTATTTCAAAGTTAGTAGGATCTAGCTCAAAAATATACTTTTCAAGGTAATAAGCAGAAACATCATCAGATTTATCAAATAAAGAAGCAAGAATTTTCCAAACTTCAACGGAGCTGTCTTCTGCCTCTATACTTACCTGAAGACTATTTGAAACCGTTTGACCAATGAGCCCTCTTGTTTGATCACATTTATCTTCCCATATAGCCAAAGCTTGAGCATCAATAGGTTTTGTGTGTTTACCATGAACAATCCTCCATAGCTTATTACTCCTGAGAACATCAATCATTTTTCTCTTCCATGTAAGATAGTTAGGACCAACAAGTTCAGGAACAAAAGTTACTTCTGAAATCATAATGGTAGAAAAATAAAACCCAAATGCTAGAAATGACAAGAGAAAAAAAATGAATAATAGAAAACTAAAATACTTTATCATTTTGGACTGTAGAAACAGTAAAAGAACATAAACTTTACTTACAGTCCTTTTGAAAAGTGCCAAGAAAAGTCACTCGCGGGTCTGCCAACAGGAAAGTAGCGAGTAAAAACTGAGACTCGCGGGTTCTGCACGACAAAGGTTGTGGTTACTCACGGGTTTACAATAGAGTCAGCCACGAGTTCGCGGGTCTGTAAAAGAGAATGTTGCGGTTCTGATTGAGATGTTCGGGGGTGTATGTGCAGTAAATTCGCGACTATGCCAAAGCACTCGCGAGTCTCTGCACAGGAGGGTAGCGAGTAGACTGAAGTAAATGCGAGTTAGCAGTGAGAACAGTCACGAGTATGCCGTAGCATACGCGGGTCTGATCACTGGAAGTCGCGGGTATGCAGTATACTCGCGGGTTCACAGTAGGCACTGTCGTGATTAACCGCGGGTTCTACGAAGAAAAAATCGCGAATGTCAAGTTTGAGGCCGAAAAAAGTGTCAAATCTGCTGAAGACGGAAACCTGCACAAAGTCTACCAAAATTGGACAAAAACCACTGATCTGTCAACCGAAATATAGATCTCCTTAAGAAGAATCAGAAAATCATATAGATTTACAAAAAAAAATCAAGAAACCCTTGAAAAATTTCTGCAAAAAAAAAACTTTACAACAAGGTTAGGATTAGAAAAAAAACTGCAGAAACATGCCCAAATTTGAAGAGAATCCTAATGGCTACCAAATAGAAAGAAAATATACAAAATAAACAATGCCAAAATGATAAAATATTGTTTGAAAGCAATAGAAGGTGCTATATCATAGCAACTAGCTCTGATACCATGTCAAAGATATGGATCTAACTAAACTAGCTCACCTATCTATGCAAAACAATAATATATCAACAATAAGTACATAAAGAGAACAAGAGAAAAGAGTACACCAGATATATGTGGTTCACCCAATTGGGCTACGTCCACAGGAAGGTAGTCTTCTATTATCTCCAGAATATCTCCCTCAAGCTTACAAGAGAGCAATGCCAATAACCCCAATACAATATAGCAATACTTGTGTTGAATAAGTAAAGATCATGATGAGTTATGTGACTCCCTTGAATCTATTATATACTAAGAGATGAGGAGGAATTACTCTCACATATTACATGTGGGATAATATAATTCTCCATAATAACATCTCTTTATATAATAATGAATATCAAGAGTATATTTTACCATAATGAATATGGGATATAATGTATTACTCTTTTACATAAGATTGAGGATATCTTCCGACATAATACAAAGACATTATTACCTTCCAAGGAATATAAAAATATTCCAATACTTTCTTGGGTGCCATTTCTATATGTTGGTTATCTACGATATGGAGGTATGGTTGTGAAATTGTGGCTTTTGGAATGGACCATGTTCTCTCCAATTCACAATAAAAACTTTGCCAACAATCTTCTAACGCTGTTGTATTTATAGGCATGGAAATCAAGAGTATTTATTGCAGATGGGTGAACATAGTAATTGTGGTCTTTGTGCAGGATAGATACTTATCACGCTTGACAAAAATTACACAGGAAACTTGGTTCGTGATCTATTTGATTCACTCGATAGTCAGTGGTATTTAGAATGAACCTATCCATGCTTGTCTTCTTGGTTGGTCTCCTCGTTCGTTAGTTGGTGGGGTGTGCTCTTTGTCTGCCTACTTTCATCTTTTCTACTGTTGGATCGGTCACCATGCTACTAGTTTCTGTTTTCCTTCAATCAACATTAGGTGAGGTTCAATTGCTTACTTGTCATGAGGACATGGAATTTGATTTGGTTGACCCTAGTTTGTACATGTAGTTAATTGGATAATTGATGTAACTTGTAAATACTAGGTCAGATATCTACTTTGTGTTTGAGTCATTGGGTGGATTGAAGACGTGTGCTCAAGTACTTGAAGGGAATATTCCATTATAACATCAGGTATACAAGACATGAAAGACTATTAACTCATGGATTTTATGATTTAGACTAAATTGGAGGCATTGAATCTTGGAATAGTACTTCCAACTTCTATTTTAGCTTGGGATCATGTATGATATTCTAGTGCAACAGGAAGGAGGCAACAATTGTTCTTAGTTCAACAAAGGTTGAGTTTATAGCAGGATGTTCAACTATTTGTATAGTGGTTTGGATTCATAAATTGTTAGTTGAGTTTGGTGATATGGATTTGGAGATAACACTTGAGTATTGTGACAATTAGAGTTGCATCAAACTCTCTAAGAATCCTATTTTGTATGATTTCTCCAAGCATATTAACACTCAACACCTAAGAGAAAGGGTAAAAAAGGGTTCTTTATCCATTTATCATATTCTTGTAGACTCACAGGATGTTGAAATTTTGATGAATCCCCTAACAAAGGAGAGTTTTGAGATGTTGAGGGAGAAGATTGGTGTTGGTGAAAACACTCTCCTTATAAATAGGGAGTGTTTAGATTTTGGGGTTAATGCAAAAGTGTTTACAACATGCTTGAGGGTGCTTGTTGAGGGTGCTTCATGTGATGAATATTTCATGTTGTGATATGTAATCTTGGTTATATCTTAGTGAACATACATATTGGAGATAACTTACTCATGGATTACTAGGCCTTGATTTGATGTTTCTATGGAAAACTTCCTTAGGAATTTGGTATCCTATGTGCCATGGCGACATTCTTCATGGGGTGAACATGGAGGGATTAGTTACTTTATTAAGAGGAGAAACTATATGATAGGAGCGTTTGGGTATCTAGGATGAGAATTCTTATCCCTAAGTAGCATGGGACCACTTTGTTGCTTACATGGAAACTTGTGCTTGAATTGAGGACACTTGGGTTGAGGAGAATTCATGGAGGTGTGGTGGACTCAGAGTAGCACATGGGTTAGGATATTTTGGATGGAGCATTGGATACCTTTGAAGGGATGTGTTGTACCTTATATTTGCGGTGCACTTGCATTGGGACCCTTTCTTGATGGTTATGCTTACCTTGGAGCTTGACATGTGTCACCTTAGAGTTAGAGCACTCCACATGTGTACTTAGACAATAATTAGTTAGGTCATTTGAGGTAGTTGTTTGTGGATCTTGTCTGCTTTTCAATTGTTGGTTTCCATCACCTATTCTATATAAAGGTATGGATAGTGTTTAGTTGTATCATCTTGTCTTCCATATATGAGATTTCATTAGGGAATTTGCGTCTTGATGATGAACTTGCCTTGAGACTTTGTGTGAGGAAGGAAAGTGTTAGAGTTTATGCAAGGTAAAACTTAGAGAGACATGCAGATCTTGGGTTTGAGTCCTTGTGTGAGAAGGACTTAGGGTTTGTGGAAAAGAAATCATGGAGGATACTTGGAGCAATTTTCTTAGAGAGCTTGTGTGAGGAAATCTTGGTAAAACAACAAGGGTGTATTTGTTGGTGTTGTTTATAGCTTGTTGTGGAGCCTTTGGTGTGTCTAGATAGCTTGGTGGGATTCCTTGCTAAGCCTTTGTATTGCTGGTTAGGGTTTTCTATTATTTGGAGAGAATTAGGGAGTCCTATCTTAAAAGAATATCTTGTACCATTTTGGGATAAGTTGTTGGTATCATGTACATGTAACTTTACTTTATATATATATATATATATATATATATATATATATATAAGAAAAATAATTTATTGTCCAAACTTTGTGTACTTGAAAATATGATTTTAAGCATATATATATATAAATGGTGAATGAGTAGTTGTTGGTTGTGGAGCCTGATCTCCAGATTTAGAGATATTATTATTTAGCCGTGTTCGTACCTTAGGTTTGGTTATGATCGGGCCTATGGTTTTGGGTAACCCATGGTATTTTCCCATTGTATTTCTTTTATAAAAGAAAGACATTGTAATACGGCTAGGGTTGATGTATTAGGTTTTATGCATTGTAAAGATCTCTGAGATCAGGAGAGAGACTATGAGACAGTGAAGAGGAAGTGCAACGGCTGTGCTACAGGTTGTATCCCTTCACTTTGCTGGACAGTATAATAATAAGGACTGGCAACTTCAGTGTGGACGTAGCCCATCTTGGGTGAACCACGATATATCTGTGTCTCTCTTGTAATGTGTATGTGTGATTATATTTGCATTTCTGTTTATTGTTATTTCTCTACGATCCTGTTTTCTAATAGTAGTTTCTAGGGTTGTTTGATATGCATATTTATCATGAACAGCTAGTTAATTTTGTTGAGTGATTTGGAAAACACATCGAATCTAAGTGGAATATTTATGGTTGTAATATATCTATTGTAATTAAGTATTTTTTAGTGTTGTTATATGTTGGATTTGTGCCCTAAGAAGTGGAAACATATTTCCCTTGAAGTAGAATTGTTCAATATTTATTTTCTCGAGCTAACTTGCTTATTTGGTTGGACAAAAGTGAAATATATACTACTATAATTTATATTTGAGGTTTAAGAAGTTGAAATGTTGAAGACTAGTGCTTCCTATTGGAATTAAAGGTGATGAATGAAGGAGGCTTCACGGCGAACTAGGGTTTGCAGGTCGGTGTCATTTTTTACAGTGCGGCAGTGGGATTTTCCAGTACGTGTTGACCAGGGTTTTGTATGGGGGATTCCACGGGGGGATGGTCGCATCCCCCCCTTCTGTACAAAGGGAAAGAGGCAGCTGTGGTGAAGGGCCTCGATGCTTCTAAAGGAAAGGGAGGAGAAGGAACGAGTGGAGTCGAGAAGTCAGGTCCTAGGACTGGAAAAGCCAGAAAGTCAGGTCAGTGTCTTCCACGAGCTAAAACTATTCTGAAGCTACAAATAAGGTCTAAACGAGTCAAAGTGGATATCTAGTACATGAAATACCACACTCTTATTGGAAAATTTGTTGGAATCTGGCCAACAGAAAAATCCCTGGTATGGTGGATTAATACGACATGGAATCCCCAAGGGCACTATGACCTCTAATTGGGGGCTAAGGGGTTTTTCACATTCATTTTATTCAATAAAGAGGACCGAAAATGGAAGGAATGCTTTAACCCTGATACTGAAAATGGCGGGCCTCTATCTACGACCATGGAAGGAACACTTCAACCTTGATACTGAAAATCTGACAATTGCGCTGGTGTGGATACGTCTGTATTCCCTTCCATCGGAGTATTGGAAAGAAGAGATCTTGGTAGATTTGGGAAATACTTTGGGGGTTTTTGTAAAAGTCTCAAAGCAAATGAAAACAAATGCGATATACCTATTATACCTACGTTTGTATATACATGGACATCTCTAAATATTTACCAGAGGGTATTGAACTCTCGTGGGAAGATGATGATTGGTTCCAGCATATAGACTACGAGCAGATCCCATTTAGATGTAGGTGATGTCATGAATATGGGCATCTATTCCGAGATTTCCCTTTAAATGCCTCGATGTCTGTTGCAAAGAACAAGGATGATAAAGGCGAATAGGGCTTCACCAAAGTCACTAGCAGGAAAATACAAGCCAAGCGCGAACAAGGTCTAGAAGTTAATAAAAAGCCTCAAATGAGTAATCGCTTTGAGGTTCTTAATCAAGAGAACCCTCAAGGAGAGGGAGAGAAAGGATTAGAACCCCAAACTCAACATCAACAGAGCCAGGTCATTGAAATTGCAAGAAACCCCTCCGGGGGTACCCACCAGGGAGAAGAGGACAACCACATGCAAGGGGAAGATGAGGAGGAAATGGAGTTGGGGGACCTAGACTTGGAAAATCTAGAAAAATCTTGTGCAAACACAATCCATGAATCCATACCTTCATAACAAGTTTCCATTTTGGGAGAAGCAATAAGAAAATACAAAACAATCAAACCCATGGGGATTGTTTCATAATATTTAAAGGAGACGGAAGGAAAGAAGAAGGGGAGAGGCAAAAAAAGGGGAATAAGAAACAATATGCAATGAATCAGGGAGGTAGGAGCCAAGTTGGTAGCATCAAGTCGGTTTTCGACCATTGAGGCAGTGTTTTACCCTTCTTCCAAATCTTTGTAATGCATTTAATCTCCTGGAATATAAGAGGCCGTAATATCCCTCTAAAGAAACCAATTCTGAAAAGGAAAATTGGTAAGGAGAAACCCTTAGTTTTAATGCTTCAAGAAACTAAATGTTCTGAAGCGGAACTCAAAGCACTCGGAGCAAGCATGTGGAAGGGCTGCCAATTTTTTTCTATTGATGCGAACAAATCAGCAGGGGGCATGGGAATTCTATGGAACCCTCAGGAGGTAAGATTATCCAGTTTTATAGCATCTCATTTATTATTTTTTCCTTCTTTCATGTAATTGGGTCGCATGTGAGAGGGATGTTATCAAATGTGCATGGCCACTATAATATTTCCCAAAAGAAAAAATTCTTGGAGTCTTTGCCTAGGTTAGGAGGCTTGGTAGGACAATACCATTGGGTGGTAGGGTGGGATTTTAATCTTATTACAATCCTGGAAGAAAAAAGGGGCAGGTTGAGGCAATTGAGCTCTACTAGTGAGAAGTTTGGGGAAACTATTGAGGCCCTCAATCTGGTGGATTTGCAAACTTCCAATATCCTCTTCACATGGAATAACAAGAGGACTAGAGATCGAAACATTGTCTCAAGGTTAGATCTTCTATTGTAGTGTTTCCATCAACCGGGTCTGATCATTGGCCTATCATTTTGGAGTGGAGAAGTATAGGAGAACACATCAGAAGATCGTTCTGCTTCGAACAATTTTGGTTGGCTCATCCGAGATTTTTGGATCTCATCAAGAAATGGTAGCTAGAATTTATTCCCCCTCAGGGCACGATAATGTTCCAAATCCAACAAAAACTCAAATTTCTAAAGGAAAAGATAAATAAATGGAACAAGGAGTCCTTTGAAAACATTTTTTAGGAACGAAGGAAGTCAAATCTACAAATTCAAGAACTTCAACATAAAGCTATGGACCATGGATATTCAGAGGAGTTAAAATCAAAGGAGAAAGGGTTGTTGGTTGAGTTAGATTGTAGGGAAAGGCATGAAGAGTTGTTATGGAAACAAAATTCAAGAAACGGATGGCTCAAAGAAGGTGATCACAATACCAAATTATTTCATAAATCGGAAATACAACATCCCCAGATGAATAGAATTCTCTAATTAAAGGATGAGAATGACAGTATAGTGGAAAATCAACCGGATATAGAAAGGATTATGAATTGTTTTTTCCACAATATCCTAGAGGAACCAGATGTGCCCAGAAACAAAGCCTTGGAATGTATCATAAGCTACATACCATCTCTAATTTCATAAGAACATAATCAACTTCTGTTGAAACCAATTGATATGGTGGAATTGGAAGGTGTTGTCAAGCAAATGGAAGGGGATAAAACACCGGGACTTGATGGTTTAACCACAAACTTTTTTCATGCCTTTTGGGAGACAATTAAGAAGGAGATTCTCACCATAGTGGAATATTCTAGGAAAACCAGGAATATCCTAAGAGATTTCAACTCCACCTTTATCACTCTAATCCCTAAAGAAAATGGGGTGCAGGAGCCTGGAAAATTCAGATCGATAGCCCTGTGTAATGTGATTTATAAGATCATTACAAAAGTAATCACAAACATATTGAAACCCCTTCTTCCTATGCTTATATCTCCAGAGCAAGTGGGCTTTGTCGAAGGACGAAAATTTTTGGATGGTATTCTCCTTGTCCATGAAACGATACATTCTTTGAAGACCTAAAAATCCCCAGGTATGTTTCTTAAGCTTGACTTATCAAAAGCATACAATAAACATAATTGGATTTTTTTGGCAAGAATCCTATAGGCCTTTGGCTTCAAATATAAGTGGGTCTCATGGGTGATAAACCTCGTCTCCTCGGGTTTCTTCTCCATTCTGGTTAATGTGACACCCTCTCATCCCTTCACTCCATCGAGGAGGATTCGACAAGGAGATCGTCTATCACCTTCCTTGTTCATTATTATGGCGGAAGGGATGGCTCATTTGATTAAAGACTTGCAGCGAGAAAAGAAGGTAAAAGGCCTAAGCTTCTATGAGGGGATGAGCTCCAAAACCCATCGACAATTTGTGGATGATACAATGTTGATGGGTCAAACCTTAGTCACACCTCGGTTCAGGAGGCTAGTGCTCTCAAACAGGGACTGGAAACTTTCTTGAAAATCAGTGGATTGGAAATAAACAAGGAAAAATATCAAGTTTATTTTTTCAATACTCCCAAGATAACAAGACGAAATGTACTTCGAATTCTAGAATTTCAAGAGGGTGAGCTCCCTTAGAAATACTTAGGCACCCCGTTGACACAATCAGTGGTAAAAACATGTTTCGTGGAAGGAATTATTGGACAAAATGAAAGGAAAGTTGGAGAACTGGACCTACCGGGCTTTAAACTTCCCTCACAGGCATATTCTGGACAAAAACGTGCTGCAAGTGATGCCTTTATACATGTTCTCTGTGTTAGCAGCTCCTAAATACATTATGAGGAAGATTAGATCAATTCAACGGAATTTTCTTTGGGGTATCATAGGGGCGCACAATAAATGGGCCCTAGTAAACTGGGAGATGGTCTGTACGCCAAAGGACATGTGGGGACTTAGTCTTCAGGACCCGAAATGTGTTAATAAAGTTATGGGAGATAGAATATGGTGGATATGGGTTACATACGGAGAGGAACCATGGGCCCTTCTCTGAGACCATCCCAGGGCTGGGACAAGCAAAACCTAATTAGATTTGCGGAAGATATCCCTGGGTCACATATTTGAAAAGCAGCTCAACAAAATCAGTCATTGGTCCAACAACATAGTTTCTGGGAAATTCACGATGGGGCTTCAACTAGTTTCTTTTCGGATTCCTGGCAACAACTTTTGTGTTTGGCTGATATGGAGGTTATCTATGGACTGCATCGGACTCTTTAGAGTAGATGGCTAGGAAAATTCAAGGTCTTTTGGGTCGAAAGCAATGGTGACCAGCGGTTCCGAACATGGAAACCAAAATTGTGGTGGCGCGAACACAGCCTAGAAGAAAAATTGACCAGCTTTTATGATGATCTTCTAGAATGACAAATCCCAATTAACAGAGGGGTTGATAAGGTACGATGGGGACATTCCATGACAAGGAATTTTAACATCAAAGAGGTGGTAGGCTTGCTGGAGGCATATCAAACCCTCCCAAAAGACCAAAAATGGAGTAAGGTTTGCAAATTGAATTTATGGCCAAAAATTTAAACCTTCCTTTGGCTTGTATTGAGACGCAGAATTCCGACATAGGAAAATCTATTGAGATGGGGACTAGTTGGCCCTTCGCGCTGGTTTTTATGCCTCAAGGAGATGGAAACCTTTAGTCATTTGTTGGATACCTATGATTTTTCCTCCACCCTTTGGGACAAAGGAGAACAAATATTCAGATTTACTGCCAAAGTTCGGGGATGACCAGACTTATTAATTGCCACCTGGCAAGACTCTCCCTTTAAAAGTGACCCCCTAAATAGAATTTGGGAGCTTTTCCTCGGTTTTTCGGTGTGGCAAGTGTGGAAAGAAAAAATAGATGAACTTTTGAGGGCAGGAGCAGGAGCATCAAGGAAATTTGGATTCTTATGAAATATCATATTAAGGAAACTCTAAAGCTGAAGATGTGGAAGGACGAGGATCTAAAGACAAGCATGGATGGCAGAATTATTCTGAATGACTGGGATATTTTTGCACCTCCGGTTTACATTGGCAGTCTCGGCCAGTGAGGTCCTCAGCCCGGAAGGAGTCCAGAAAAATGGGATGGACCGCCCCTCGTCTCCTTCAAGCTCAAATTTGATGGAGCGTCCAAAGGAAATCCCAACCCAGTTGGTTTTGGAGGCGTTGTTCGGGACTGGGCTGGCACAATTAAAGGGATGTTTTGGGGATACATTGGAGAAGCTAACAATAACGATGTTGAACTCGAAGGTATGGTGACATGGCTGTAGTGGGCACTACAACAGAACTAGACTCCTTTGATTATGGAAGGAGACTCCCAAGTGATTGTATCCATGGTGAGTAAACTCGAGCACGGATCCGAGATCGCCAAAGTCTCACACAACTGGTAGTGGGAAGGAATATTACAACATTTGAAGAAGACCCTGGAAGAGAATTCGGCTGTAAAATTCTCCCATGTAAAGCGTTGAGCCAACCAATTGGCGGATCTGCTAGCCAGCAAAGGGGTTCAGGTCAAAATTCATTTTCAATCGGGATTGCTGGAGGAATTCAGTGATTAAGGAATGGTGAACAAATGTAGAGAGATCACTCGCAGAGATGTTATCAACCCGGATGCAGGTGGTGACTCAACAACCAACACTACATTTGGGGTGGACACGCGGCACGACTCCTGGGATGAGAACGGAGGCGATGTGACGATTGGCACTGTGATAAGGGATACTCGACCACAGATGTTGGGATCAGACCACCTCCTCTGAATTTATTATGTATATGGGTGAATGGTCATCGTTGCAGAGTTTAATACCTCGTGCGGATGGATGAGATTGCAATGATCAGGGGAGTGAGGTCAGCATGAAAAGGTTTCGAGTGGAGATGGTCCGTAGAGATATTAGGCAAATTGGAGGGTTCATGGCCATAAAATATGGTACCATTCACAGGCTCGGGATGATGATGACGTATTTAAGTTTGGGAGTGCATATATGGAAGAGTGTTTTCTGGAAGTGGTGAGTATATTTATTTATGTTATCTGATCCGGAGGCTAAATAGGTGGTAGTGTAGCAGAAGAATAGGTGGTGGAGCGTGCTGGGTGCTGTCTCTCTCATGTCGAGCAACTTCTTCCTTTCTGATATGGCTCTCTGTCTACGTATGTGCAACATTCAAGCAAGGGGGAGTCAACAAGAAGCAAGGCCATGCACTCAAGAACATGGAAGCGTGGACCAGGAAGCAGAGGGAGCTAGGAAACCCGTGGAAGATTTTTTTGATTGGGGTTCTATGTACCTGTCTGAGACTCCCCCTTCGATAGAAAAGGAAATTCTGGAGCTAGAAACTGATTTGATTCATGAAATTGAGCTCCAGGAACCCATTTTGGCTTGTGAGAATTATGCTTGTTCGCTTGCTCAAGGATAGGATAAATGTGGCAGAATAAACCTGCGACAACATTCGTGATATAAGGCATAACCTGAGTAGGAGTATGAACAACCTAAAAGCAATTGAGATTCTGGCTGTAGCATTAGGTGGATCCCAGTAGGAGCATTCGCAAAGTGAGGATACATGACCGAGAGGGGAGCGTCAGGGGAACTCGTCTCCAACACCGGAAGGTGATGCAAGCCTTGGATAGTTGGGTGATTTTCTTGTGTTTCAACTTTTTGTATGCAATAATTTTGTTTTGGGTGGGACTACAAACATAGGAATGGTAGTGTAAGAAGAAGCAGTAGTAATTTTGAGGATTACCAAGCAGCGGTTCTGCTCTTTTTTGGCAGTAATAATGTGGACAAACAATCGTTTACTTGTTTTCCCAACAAGGGAAGGGTACTTGTTTGACTTGATGGACTCTTGGGTGTTTCTCATTGTGCACTTCAGCCAATAAGGCCCACACCTAAATTTCTACCCTTTGCATACGTAATAGAAGGATTCTACCACTTATTCACAAAAAAATAAAATTATTTAAGGTTTATCCCTAAATTGAAAGTTCCTAGGAAATAGATATGAGGGAACCTCCAGGTTTAGGTGAAATTTGTAAATTTGCATTAAGAAACGATTCTTGAAATTTCCACGTCCTCAATTATTGTAATTTATGTTTTCCTTCCTATTTTAAGGATTATGTTATGGATTCTTTCCAAATCACATGCTCATTCTATTACTTAGCAATTTTCCTAATTTCCACATCCTCACTAATTATATTTTATGTTTTCCTTCTTTTTTTAAGCATTGTGTTATGGAATCTTTCCCAATCTCATGCTCAATCTATTACTTAGCTAGTATAATTTAAAGATACTATATATTCTCGTCTCATTGTGAGCTTCTAGTTTAGGCAAAAAAATTAGGGTTCTGAGTGTTTTAGCTGATAACCAACATCATTAATATATTTCTAGTTTTTTAATGGTAGTGTTGTTATCATATTAATAAACCAAGATCAACTACTCCTTATCTCAGCTCATTGTTCTGAAGATGAACCTCGATTTGGGTTCAAAACATAGACTATGAAATTGATACTGTAGGGTTCTTAGAAACCACACCTGAAACAAATCAGTGCTGGAATCTAAGAATGGAAATCACTTACCTGTATGGGAAGGGTATTTGTGATGACATCCACCTATTTGAGAAATTAATGGTTAAAATTGAAAAGAGGACAATTAATCTAGAATGTTTTAAAAATTGTAGAGATAACTGCATGTTACCTAAGTTCGATGTTGTTAAGGGTTCCATTCACAACTGTTGGAATGATAGAGTGTGTGATAACCTAGGTTTAGGATTAATCTGAGATGAGATAAGTAGAACTCAAGAAGAGTCGTATATTCTATTACGGAGGGCACTTAACCTCAATCTTAAACTTGCTAACACAATCCTCTTTCATATGTGGGTGGTCGTGCATGCAAGCGTGGCCTTGAGGGATGAGAAGAAAGGTTGCATAGCCAAGGAGAAACAATCCAAAAATTCAAGAAGTTGTTGGGAAAACACCATGTAGGAGAAAAAGGAGACACTTCCAAGAAAGTAGTAAACCTCTCTAGTCACGCACTTAGTAGCGATGAGCTTGGCATACTACAGAAAGGAATGGGATTTTCCATAACATCGAAGACTATCCTAACCGAGAACATGATTTGTTGCATTGAAGACAATGTTAAATCATTGGCAGATGAATATAGAGAATTAATTAGACAAGAATGCATAATGATTCTCAGGAAGAAGAAACCTATGAGGAAAAATATTGGTAGAAATGAACTTCATGCTCTTAAGAATCTAAGAAGTAATGACAACATAATTATTCTAAAAGAAGATAAAGGGGGGGAGGGCTACAATGTTAATGACTAGTGAGGATTATGAAAAGAAGATGTTGGAGCACCTCAACCTAAGTGGCACTTACAAGAATCTCATAAGTCGCCCTATATTGAGAGTGATCAAGAAGGTTAAGAAGGTAATAAGGGAATCAAACTTAGATGAGAGAACAAAGAAGAAATTAACCCTAGGAAGTGAGATCACCCCAAGAATGTATGGATTACACAAGATCCATAAGGAGGGTGTGCCCTTAAGACCAATTGTTAATACAATTGGTTCACCTACTTATGAGTTGGATAAGCATGTAGCTCTTAAGCCCTCTAGTTGGGAGCACTAATTCTTTCATAAAAGACTCTAGTGGTTTCCTAAGAATCATAAAAGATGAAAAGATTGAGCAAGAGGACATACTTATCAACTTTGATGTTGCCTCTCTATTCACAAAGATCCCCATAGATGAGGCAATTCAGGTCATCAAAGAAGTCACAAATCCTTAGGTCAACCTTCTTCGGTTTTGGGGGAGACTTCTATGAGAAATTGAGGGGTGTATAAATGGGATCCCCACTCTCACCTATAGTTTCCAATCTTTTCATGAAACATTTTGAAAGGAAAGTTCTTGAGTCATATAATCTAAAACCAACAATATGGAAGAGATTTGTGGACAACATTAATGTAAGATGGCCCCATGTACGATATTAATGAACTTAACAAATTCTTTGAGCACCTTAACAACCAGTCCAATAATATCAAGTTCATAATGGAGCTATAAGATAATAGGAGCATTCCCTTCCTCGATGTGTTGATACCTAGAAAGTATGATGGGACTCTAGGACATCAAGCCTATAGGAAGAAGACTCACACATAGAGCTACCTTTATGCCAACTCTCATCACCATCCCTCTCAAAAGATGGGTGTCCTCAACACTCTAGCAATAAAAGCTGTCAAAATTTATGATGAAGAGCATGTTAAACAAGAGAAAGACCACTTGTCCAAAGTTTTTCGGAACATTGGATATAAGAAAGAGACATTTGTAAGGATTTAGTTAGAGTAGAATGAGGACCCCTTCCTTGTAACCAACCAACAACCATGAAAGCCTACCTTCCTTACATTCAAGGAGTCATAGACAAGATTGCCAAAGTCTTATAGAAGAAGGGAATCTCTACTTCATTCAAACCAACCGAAACCATTAGAAAAAAAAAAAAAACTAGGTTAGTAAAAGATCTCATTGACCATCAACAATGCGAGGGTGTCTATAAGGTTACATGTTCTTGTGGAAAATACTATATTGAGGAGACAAGGCACTCGTTTCGTGTAAGGATCAAAGAGCATGGAGCAGATGTTCGAAATGAGCGAACCTGCACCTCGACCTTAGCTGAGCATTCTCTCAATACCAAGCATAGCATTTGTTAGAAAGGCTCTAGAAATAGCCAATAATCCTAATAACCTAAACAAAAATGAAGGACTTGAAATTAGCAATGTGTAGATTCATTTAATCAAAAAGGATTTTTCCCACACTAATTAATTAATAAGTATTAATCATCAAAATCGTTATTAGGCCCCTGATTATGTGTAAAAAGAATTAAAGAAAGATTAAAAAAATATAAATATAAAAATTTACGCTACCTTTAATAAGGTTTTTAATATCCAACATTTTTATGCTCTTAATATTTTGTTTAGGGTTAGATAAAAATAGGCTTTTCCATTTTTCAGTTTAGTTAGTTTTATTCCGTAGGTTTTCTCGTCAAGATTAGATTCTTTATTTTATCCAAATCTTTTAAATGTTCTTTAACAATAAATTAAAATGTAAAAATTAAAAATAACTCAATTTAAATATCATTTATAAATTACATCATTTAGTTATTGGTTATTGTTTTAGGCATTATTATTTAATAATATTTTTTATTATTGTTTAGCTAATTTAATGTTTTTAATTTGAGTTTTGTATATTTATTATTATTATTATTTAACGTTTTTATGTTTTTAGTTTGATTTTTTAATATATTTTTTTAGGTTTAGTTAGTATCATTCGTAAGGTCTGGGTAGATGTTTTATCCTTATCCTCATCTTTATTAATGTTATTTAATAATAAATTAAAATTAAATATACAAAATATAATATATCATATTATTCAGTTAGTTATTTGATAGAAATTTAGGTATTATAATTTTTTAAAGGTATTTTTAAGGTTTAGGATAACTAGTGACTCTCAGAATTTTCACGTTGTTCTTTTATTTACTAATTGTTTTATTAAAATCAGAATTTACATCCTTTTCTTGCAACCACTTTTACAGGGAAAGAAACCAGTTAGCTGATGCATTGTCTAAAAAAGGTATTAAGCTGGAATATGGTCAATGGCATATAATTGAAGAACAAAATGAAGAACAATTCTCTTACTACCATCGACCATTCACAAAGGGAGACCAACATAGGTAGAGTGATTGACATAATGAAAATAAACATCTCTTTTTTTTATATCGACTGCATGTACATGAAAATGATTGAGCTTTAGTTTTAGTTCCATTCTCATAGAAGTTTTTGCATAATTGTGTTCCGACAGGCATATTTTAGAAAATGATATAAAAGCTGCTATAATATTTTTGTAATTAAAAGTATATATGACTGACAAGTCAAGATACTATATGTTTTTTTGAGTGCTATCAGACCTACTAGACAACTCTTTGAATACAAATATATGCGAGAGCATATCTTCAAATGTAACATTTTTTTATTAACAATAATACAGAAATTTTCCTTGGAAAAAAGGCTTAGGATAACCAGTATAATTTAAATTCACTATATATTATCACAATTAAATATAAAAAATAATTCAATTTTTAAATATAATATATTTAATTATTTAATTATTTGATAGAACTTTAGGTATTATAAATTTTTAACGATATTTTTAATGTTTAAGATAGCTATTATAATTTAAATTCGCCACATATTATTATACCTGCCGAAGGCAGTGTATCATTGTAATCGATATGTGTTGATTGAGTATTAGTTCGTTCAACCGCATATTAGTTAATTTTTTCTTTTAAATTTTAACCAAAATTTTGTAAGCTTTAACCAAAGTTCCTGAATTGATGATTTTTAAGCTTTAACCAAAGTTCCCAAATTAATGATTTTATATGTCTCCACTATCCTATGTTTGCGGATATTGAGCTTCCCTCCTGTTGGATAGAATATTGAAGGTCTTATTTCCCACCCGACGGTGGAATGATTGATATCCACGCCAAACATTGAATGCATGCTGAATTATATATCATATTATTGCACCGATATTATTACACAACCTTCTTGCACTGCAGGGCTGCACTGCAAGGTAGCATTGTCTTCACTGTCGCTTTAATGTCTTCTTCCAATCTCCACTTCAACGATGTCTTCATGGCCTTCTTCAACTGTATATTGGTCCCTATTAACCAATATCCACTGTGACATCGTCTTCATGGCCTTTAGCCTCATTTGCAAGCAGCCTCCAACTAATGGATGAACTTTCGTTTATAAGCAGTGGATGGATAAAACAACGGACTCTACTATAAATCTTTAACAACAACTCCATCGGCTAGTGGGTTACATCTCACTATGCGACTATCACTTGTTTACACAAGCCAACTGCCAACTGGTATTTTCTTTATCCAACTTATTAGTACAAAATTATGCAGGTGTTTGTGTAAATACCAGTAAAAATGTTAATAGTTAGGAAATTATTAAACAATGAGTGTATTTAGAATAAAAATAGAGGATAAAAGCATCTTTGTTCTATAAAGTTTTAAGTTTCAACATGTATAGTTTGTAGGCAATCACAAACAAACGAAAACCGAGTTAGCAGATCGATTTTAATCCCAAAACATACTTTACCATTTTTTTGCATTATTTTGTTCACACTATCATAGCTTGAACTACAATAATCGGTGGTAAGGAAAACCCACATGCTACGCGCAGGTAGAGGACACAAGCCCAATTTCAGAGTTCTTACTCGGCCACTGTGGACCATGAACTTCACAAATACCTCATAATTTTCCTACAACTATTAATATGTTTGGAATTCAGATGGTTAAATGGGAAAACATTTTGTCAGTAAAATGAGGAATTAAGGTGCCAAGTATCCCTTGCAACTTCACATGAACTGTAGCTATGAGAAGAGGAACGAGGAGGATGAATGGGAAAAATTGAGAAGAGAGAATTTATTTCGCTGCTTTTAGTAGTTTCTTCAAGATTCTTTAGATTATGGGCCAACGACAAAGCTTTGATTAGCATTTTAGTGCTAATTATTTCTTTGGAAGAGGATAGCAGGGGGAGAAAGCTATCTATGTTGTGGTTTTTAGGATTTAAACTTGCATCAGATGATTCTTTAAGTAAATATATGTTAGCGATGTCAGCATCAAAGGATCCCAAATGTTTATTGGGTTTCAACTGCAAATGGAATTACAATATAGAAGCTAACAATATATATTATTCTAACGGAAAGTGTTTTAACCCCTAAATAGTATGAATATGACCATAAATTTTCCAAAAGAAGCCATCGAAAAATGGCAGCTTACCTGGTTTCAACGAATGCTTGAGCAAATTATATTGCTTATCACGGCCTCTACTTCATCAACAACGACCTGGAAATGCAATTCAGTGCTGTGAATACGACGAAGTGAATGAATCCACTAAATTCAACTAGTTTGAACCATGCATCTGATTCTCAGTTTAATTATGCATAACTTAAAATATGGCATGTCAAATAATCCAGCATGAACCATGCATTGCATTCTCAATTTAATTTTACATAGCTTCAATCATTAAATCATTATGCTATCGATTCTCCAGTTTGGTTTTCCATGAGATTTGAATTTGCCAAGAAATGGGCAAGTCTATATTGAAGAGAGTATCTTCTTTAGAGATAGGAGGATATACAATCATAGGCAAAAGTACTCTACATGCAGAGCTTAGCGTAGTTAGGACCATCTCCCAATTCACAAAGAACTTTGAACTTCTGTCTTGGGCGATTCATAGAGAATGGTGTCCATGCGTTTGTGCATGGATTAAACGTGGTTGTCGTAAGTCGCATGTTTTGACAAGAAATTCATCCACATGTGATTTAATGGAACCAAGTTGCATGTTTTTACAAGTAATTCATCCACATATGAGTTAATGGAATGCCACCCCACTATTGGCAATCGCTCCAGCACTTAAGTATGCCTCAAGAGTTGTGGCAAGCATGTTTTACTGGACATTGGTATATGTTAACGTTTTATTTTAATAATGTTATTAACAATGCTCAGATATTCACATGGTTTATGATGCTTTTCCCACCGGGTTGTTTCTTCTAATGTTAGCATTAATGTCTGGACTTTTCACTTTTTATCAAATTGTTCATTTAATTTTAAGATTTATTTCCATCACTAACTCGTTAACATCAGAAACACCATTTCTTTCCGCTTAAGCTCTGGTTCGCTCATTTAGGACAAATCATGCGCCATTCTCTTGGGTTAAATAAGCACCCACCTTACACACAACTATTGGTTTACATCGGCGAAATAACTTCTTCCTTCTGCATGAAGGCAAGGTTCAATATTAAAGGGGTTATCCGCATTGGTTAAAACATCATTTTATGTATCCTACTTAGTGAATTTGGGCAGTGTATAGTAGTCAAATTAAGTAGATCTAATGGCATTACTACTCTATCAGATTAAGTAGATCTATGGGAATACTAGTTTATAATATTATTGATAGCCAATGACCGAGTACAAGGATGAGACTCTAATAACGTAATAATCACATTGATATGTCTTATCATAAATCAACGAATTTAGGAAAATACAAGCACTACAGAAGACCGCAACAACAAAAACACTCTACATAAAATAACAGGAGAGGACCGCTACAACAACAAGCCTAAGGGTTTCCTACAGAATAATACAAATCACCCTTCAATGTGAAGAAAAAACGACACACTCATCTATCAACTCAAACATTAAAATCATGATAACAACCATCAAATCTCACCCAAAAGAGGTATGTCACATCACTTTGGTTTAAATAATCACGTACTTTAAATATAGCATTACTCAAGTCAAAATTGTCACATAAGTTAAAGTTCCTCTTCTCTATCTAATTACACCGAGATTTTGGACTTTCTTGAGCAGATCAAAAAGATTAACTGGAGTGTAACAAGTGTACAATCCGAATTAATTTCATGGTTTTTGTATCTTGTTATGCTTAAATGCATCTTGATTAAGATTTAAATAAGCTTCAATTAAGCATATTTTTGTCTTCCTCTGCGTATTCCTATCTACACATGCCAGCATATGCAACTTTTTCCAATTTAGATCAGTAGTCAATAAATCCTATATGGTCCTTTGCCTATGTTTTTTAAATCGATGATATCCTTAAGCATTCGCATCCCCTTTTATTAATAGTAGGGAAAATAAATTGCTCCTTAGAGGTTCTGTATGCAAAGGTGGGATGCTTGCTGAGTGATTTCCTACTTCGTGTGGTACATGCTTGATCCCTAACGCTTGCCTCCTTTGTTTGGTATCGTGCAATTTTATCGAAGATAAAGGTATGCATGTATTAGCACTCCCATTCAAAGCTATGCCAATGCAATAGCTTTTTCAAAGCTATTCAAATGCAATAGCTTTTTCAATTCGGCAGGTATTAGCTACCATGCAACCTTGTTGTTTCAATCTGAGCTTCTAATTTTGGCAAAAAACTTAGGGTTATGAACATTTTAGTTTATAGTCAATGTCATGATTATATTTCTAATTTTTTAATAGTAGTGTTGTTATCATATTAATAGAGTAATATTAGTTGCTCCTCCACTTGATTCATTATCTTGAAGATAAAATTCCATTTGAATTCGAAATGGTTAATTTGATATGGTTATTACAAAGCCACACCTAAATTTACCTAGTTTCATCTTGTTTTTTTACTAACCTAGATTCTTGCTCAAAACCCTTTGCTTGATATTTTACACACTCGATCACATCAAATTACTAAGAAAAGGTAATGATTCATAAAATGATGTGACTTAGGGTATGCAAATCACCAAGCAAATGGATTCAAGCAAGAACCTTCAGTAAACATAGGTTCTTGCTGGAACACTTTTAATCGGCTATTTGCACACCCTTTTGCGGTAAAAAGATGCAACCTAGCATGTCCAAATTATCAAGCAATAACTTTGAATAATAAAGGTGTAACATACCCGAACACCTTTGTACTATTGATTTGACATAGTACCCCCAAAATAATCAAATTACAACATGCATGCCAATGCAGAATTAATGCAAATATATACAAATAATTAAATTTATATATATATTCAAGATGTATAATGCAATGTAAATAAATCTATCTAAACCAAAACATAGATTAACCAGTAATTCATACACAAAGTGAAAATAGTAATATTTGCATATCCATAAACAACAACAAAAATACTTATCTTTTTGGGAATTATGCACCAATTAGTTGCACATGAAGAACACTCCACTTAACGTTAATAATAGGAAACATTAATAATAATTTTGTTTGAAAGATTAAATGCTATAGGATTTGGATTTTTTCTAGTTATCATCACTAGAATATAACTATACATTTTTTATGAAATTGCAAATTTTCATTGTTGAAATTGCATTCTTGAATATATAAATGGATTTAATGCTTTCAAATACCCTTATTACACCTAGATCGTGTGATATCAACCATTAATATATGCAATTTGAACAATTTTTTGAATTTTTAACTGAATTTTAAACAAAAATAGTAGAAAATGAAGTAAAAAGAGTTGAAATATTAACATGTTTAGCTTAACCAAATATTTGGTCAGATCTATCTTAAACGTGGATCTATTAAGCACTGAGAGGGATCCAATTTCTTGAGGTGTAATTTTTTTATGTTAAATTTTTTTACACAACAAGAAAAAATGTACCCCTCAAAAAATTGGATCTCTTTCATTGCTCAATAGATCCAGGTTTAACATGGATCTTTGTCAGTTTTAATTTTTTTTATTATGAGCTAACATGAAATTTTTTAATTACTATTTATTTTTAAAAAGTTATGAGCTAACATGGGAATGTTGCATTATGTAATGTGACAAACGTGACAAAGTCACATCTCCCCCATATCGAGTTGTAACCACCTCTCTACTCTTGATACAATCATGAATGACCTTTATTAACACTTAATTAATAAATTTGCAAAGACTTTTACATGTAACATTTAATCTTTCATTAATCTTTATTTCTAATAGGGGTAATGTAAGATCGTGCCCATAATTATGGTGGAGATCATGGGAGCCCTTAATGTTGTGAATCATAAAAACTCTAATGCAACCATGGTTCTTCGCTTACTAGCTTAAACCGGGCTACCAATAAGAAAAGAAGGGCATCCCTGCCTTAATGATTACGTAAGTGGCAATGATTGTTAGAATGAATCCCACCACTTTTGCAACAACTACAAGATACTTCAAATGAATCATAGGAATTGATTTCAATGCTCTTCAACTAGTATAATATATTGGAGTGGGCTATTCTCTCGCCCGAATGCACCCGGGGCCCACCGGATGCCGTCGAGAGACCCTCACGGCGTTAGCACCCGGCCGTCCGCTCGTCTGACTTCTCCACTCCGGCGACGGCAACCTCCGGCAATTTTCTTTCTGGAGAAACATTTTTCGGTAGTCAAACACGGCGCCGTCAGACACCGTATATTTTTCCACCCCGTGTCTAACCCATGGATGCATGGCATGAACCCATCGATTCCAATTACTCCATATGCATGATATGCATGGATGCCACCTACACTCATGCCAGCACTCATGCCAGGAAATTTGAATTTAGTAAAGGCGGTAAATATTTTAAATTTTGAATTTGCCTACCCGCTTTGTGTGATTACGTTTTGCCGGGCTGCACCTCTTCTTCTTCGGCTTCATCTGGTGGGATACTTGAGCATGACGAGAAGTGGCTTTCGGCAGAGGTAGCGAGGGCGCTTGTGCACTACGCAATGAGCAGGACCCTCTCCCAGCAGAACAGAGGCGAAATCGAGCTAATCCTGCAAGTGCCCTTGGTGAGAAGCCCCTGCAATTTCCTCGTCTTCGGCCTTGACCATGATAGCGCTCTCTGGAATGCTCTCAATGTCCATGGGAACACCGTTTTCCTGAGGAGGGTTCCAATCGACTACTATTCACAATTTCCCGTAGTCGATTGGAACCCTCCTCTACTATGAAATCTAACAATTTTAAAAGTAAATTACGTGGTATTTGAATATTGCCACTTAGTTAACCATGAACTAACCAAAAAATTCAAAGCTCATCGCAGTCCATAAAGTCAAAGCTCATTGCAGTCCATATCCTTGTCCAAATTGAAAATAAAATAAATCAACTCACGACCAAGTAAAAACTTTAAACTCAAATCAATTGATATGCATGCCAGCAACGAACATATTAGTCCAATCCATCGTTTAAAGAAAACATGGATATTCATCTTTGATAGGGGTAGCCTCCATCCCATACAACGTTTACGTGAAGTGAGTAACACTTCACAATATTGACATCATATAATTTATAGCATTAAACAAAAGCTAATGCTTCCTTGACCTCTCAGAATTTGTTTAACTGAAGCTTGACCTGTCAGAATATTTTCAATCATATATATGCATTTTAGAAGGCCTTTAATGGCTGAAAAAGTAAACCATAATATATAAAAATTAATGGATGGGTTCAGTGGCAAAGGTTAGATTAAAGTAAACCATAATATATAAAAATTAATGGATGGGTTTGTGTCAGATAGTTTATATATTTTTCTACGTAAATTGCTGTATGGTTGTATGAAAATTATAATGTCCAATTTATGGTATTGGACAGTTTATAGTTTATAGTTGCAGAAGTTAAAAAGGAAAACTTAATGTCTGCATGATAACATTAACATATAAAAATTACTTCAGAGCTTCGATTAAATAGTTTACATATTTATTAATGCAAGCTGACTTTAGCATATATAAATATTTCATGGTTGATAAGTTCTCAGCAACCACCCTTTTGTTTCCCCATGTGGCACCCCTATGCCCTTCGATGACATGTAAGAGAAGCTTTACAGGGAGGTGAAGCCTTTTAAAAGAGCGAACATTCATTAGTTGTTAAAGCACACTCATTAGTGCTTTGCAAGAGAGGATATCTCATATTATTAATGCCAAAATGGTGGAAGAAAATAATGATGCTAAAAACGCCATTGGGTTATCTTTGTATTTATTTAGATTTCTGAAAGACATGGAGGAGACAACAAAATTTCAGCTGACAAAAGCGAGTGAATTTGACAAGGACCACTGCATTACAGTGTTATTTTGCCATTTAAATTGACTCTCTCGCTTAGATCCATCCCACCGCCTCAACACGAAAGCTTGAAAATAACTTTAGATATCATGGCGTTGCTTGTTATTGTTGCGCTCTTTGAAATAGCATTGTACGCTGGCCGTTCTCAGAGCTCGATGACCGTCTCTACTGGTAGGGTTCTTAGTTTTAGCTTTGCATTTCAATTACAATATATTGAGATGTAATTTTCTTATACTTTAGAAGTCATTCAAACGTTAAGATTATTCGTGATTATTCGTAAGAAGCTAAACTAGATGTTACTTTGAACAATTTTAGTTGAACTTATCACTTTAATTTCTGTTTAACATCTTAAATTCTTAATGTTTAGCATTTTTATGATTTTTTAATAGATAGAAAATTATGCATGTTACACTTAGCCACAAATTGTACATGTTTATACACATGATAATGATAAGATATATAAATGCATCTCACATTCCTGGATGCAATCAACAATTTATAAACTATATTTGTTTAAATATTGCATTCTCAATACCTGCGATGTTTTTATTTAATATATAGAATTAACTGGAAGCAGGAACTAGCGAGCAGGAAATGATAGCGGGAAAACATTACCGGGAAATAAATGATAAAGTTGCTAATATACACTCGACTCTTCATGAACAAACTCCGCCTCAGGTTTTTCCTCTGCACAATGAACACATTATTTGTATTCTGAAACCATATACTTATTCTGATTCCTTCTTTATTCTGATATACACTCGACTCTTCATGAACAAACTCCGCCTCAGGTTTTTCTTCTACACAATGAACACATTATTTGTATTCTGAAACCTTAATCTTATTCTGACTCGTTCTTTATTCGTTTTTTTTAATTTCAGGATAGTGGTTACAATTTCCCGTAGTCGATTGGAACCCTCCTCCAGGAAAACGGTGTTCCCATGGACATTGAGAGCATTCCAGAGAGCGCTATCATGGTCAAGGCCGAAGACGAGGAAATTGCAGGGGCTTCTCACCAAGGGCACTTGCAGGATTAGCTCGATTTCGCCTCTGTTCTGCTGGGAGAGGGTCCTGCTCATTGCGTAGTGCACAAGCGCCCTCGCTACCTCTGCCGAAAGCCACTTCTCGTCATGCTCAAGTATCCCACCAGATGAAGCCGAAGAAGAAGAGGTGCAGCCCGGCAAAACGTAATCACACAAAGCGGGTAGGCAAATTCAAAATTTAAAATATTTACCGCCTTTACTAAATTCAAATTTCCTGGCATGAGTGCAGGTGGCATCCATGCATATCATGCATATGGAGTAATTGGAATCGATGGGTTCATGCCATGCATCCATGGGTTAGACACAGGGTGGAAAAATATACGGTGTCTGACGGCGTCGTGTTTGACTACCGAAAAATGTTTCTTCAGAAAGAAAATTGCCGGAGGTTGCCGTCGCCGGAGTGGAGAAGTCAGACGAGCGGACGGCCAGGTGCTAACGCCGTGAGGGTCTCTCGACGGCATCCGGTGGGCCCCGGGTGCATTCCGGCGAGAGAATAGCCCACTCCTAATATATTACTTCAATAGAAAGTTAAACATGGGACAACTTTTATTTCTTTATTGGTTCTAAATTAATATGCGATGGTTTTTGCTAGGTTGTCCTCATGTTATATGCTTTGATGATGTTTTGTTATGGTAAATGTATTCCTAAATGGTGTAGAAAATTGATTATATATATATATGTATATATATATATTTCTTTTAAGGTGACACTTTCCCATAGACGTGTAAGAACTAGAAGTAGATTACATAGTCCTTGATTTTTTTTATTAGGTTTGTTAACACAATTTAAAATACAACCTCTAATAAATCTAGGTACTTATTTCTACATTTTAGGTCATAAACATATTTTTATTAGTCATAGTTTTTCTAACATTAAAATCACTAGACTAGCTTGGAGGTGTGATTCTTTGAACTTCCCTTATGAATTGTACTCTCTCTTCCTTTTGTACAAAAATATTTCCCATTTTGTATAGTAATACATATTGGAGATGTAAGTAGTGTCTACTTGTTCACGTTGTCCTTGCAACCTATATTACACCCCCTCGAAGTCCTCATCTTCATCATACTCTTCTCTATGCTTCATGTTCAAACTCAACTAAAGGCATCCATGGTCAGACAAATTCAACCATGATCAACTAATCTCAACCATGGTAAAACAAAGTCAACCATAGTCAACCATGCTCAACCATATTCAACCAAAGTAAACCATGGTAAAATAAAGTCAACCATTGTCAACCATTTTCAACTAAAGTCAACCAAAGTCAACCATGGTTGACTATAGTTGACTACTCTCTCTTTGTATCTGACTATGGTTGACCATGGTTGACATTGGTCAACCATGGGTTTCCATGGTTAATTATGGTTGTTTATGGTTGACATTGGTTGATGATGGTTGACTTTTGGTTTACCATGGTTGACTTTCAATTACCATGGTTGACTTTGGTTGACCTTTTGTTCACTATGATTGACCATTGTTCTATTTTGTTGACCATGGTTGAATTTGGTTGACATTTGGTTAACTATGGTTGACCATCGTTGTGTTTTGTTGACCATGGTTGACTTTGGCCAACCATGGAAAACCAAAGTAAAGCAAAACTAACCATTGTTATCCAAATTCAACCATGATCAACCAAAGTCAACCATGAACAACCACCATAAACCATGAACAACCACAGTCAACCGTGAATAACAATAATAAACCATAATCGACCATCAACCATAGTTAACCATGGTCAACCATAGCTAACCAAAAGTCAACCATGGTCAACCATGATCAACTAAAGTCAACCATAGTTTACCATGGTCAACCATAGCCAACTAAAGGTCAACTAAAGTCAACTAACATCAACCATGGTAAACTAAAGGATAAACAATGTCAACGAACGTGAACCATGGTAAGCCAACCTCAACCAAAGTCATCCATGGTCAGACAAATTCAACCATGATCAACTAATGTCAACCATGGTAAAACAAAGTCAACCATAGTCAACCATGCTCAACCATATTCAACCAAAGTAAATCATAGTTAACTAGAGTCAACCATTATCAACTAAAGTCAACCATGGTCAACTAAAGTCAACCACGATAAACTAAATTCAACCATGGTCAATTAAAGTCAACCATGGTCAACATAAGCCAACCATGATTAGTGAAAGTCAACCATTGTCAACCATGGACAACCATAATCAACTATTTTCAACCATAGTCAACCAATGGTTGGCCATGAACAACCAAAGTCGCATGGTCAACCCTTATCAAACATAGTCAACCATGAGCAACCATGTTCAACCATAGCCAACTATAGTAACCCATGGTCAACTAAAGTCAGCCATAGTAAATCAAAGTCAACCATGGTCAACCAAAGTCACCCATGCTCAACCATAGTAAAACATAGACAAGTCAACCAAATCCAATCATGGCCAAGCAAAGTCAACCATGGGAAACAAAACACAATAATGGTTAACCATAGTGAACAAAATATCAACCAAAGTCAACCATGGTTAACCAATGTCAACCATAGTCAACCATGGTCAACCATAGTGAGATACAAAGAGAGATTATTCAACCATAGTCAACCATGGTTGACCATGGTGAACCATGGTTGCATGGTTGACTGCTCTGGAGGGTGGTTGTCCCTGTCAAAACATGGATGCAATCTCAGCACAAAATCAATCTATTCGTGTAATTGCAAAAATAATTGAAGGCATAATGGACAACATGCGCATGGAAATTAAGGAACTGAAGCTGGAGATGTTGCACCGGGAAGATGCTGGAAACAAGGATGTTGCGGTCTGAATCTAGATTTCTGGGATGTTCTTTTTTGTATAACCTGCGCTTCTGGAGCTCTCTGCTTTTAGAATGGTTTGAATTTGCCATGGACATGTATGAAATTTCTTGTTAAGATGATGGCAGTTTTTAGTATGTAGGTCTGCAGTACTTCGTCAGATAAGGATTCTCCTAGGTTTCTTCTTTGTTGGATGTAGTTGTTATTTTGTAAAAGATGATCATTAAGATATGGTAAAGAAGCATGCATGTTCTTACACTCTGTAATCGGGATCTGCCACCTTTTTATTAATACAAAAAAACCTCTTAACCGATTTTGTTAAAAAAAAAATGTTTTCACAACCATAATATTAATATAAAAAGTAACGAAACGTCGATCCGCATATATAAACCATATTATTAATATTAATATGGCTTTCTAGTTACATTTTTTTACAAATGAACCTGAACAATACACGTGTCTATCCTTATGCAATCTAGAAAATTAGTCTCATCCATTTTTCAAACCAATTACGATGCCATCAGGCTTCAAATTTGAAGCCTTCAGGACCAGTCAGAGGCCATTTTACACGTCATAGAAGGCTGTCTCGAATGTTACCATGCAAAAAAAAAAAATCATTACTAGCCTATCAATACTTAAATTAACCGCGGAGTTGTAAAATTGCAATAGAAGGGCAGTTTGAAATTTTTCCCGTCAAATGGTTTCCAATGGGATCGGGTGTTTGACTCAACACTGGGCAGTGGGAGTCTAGAAGACTGGATGAAGTCGGAACTTTGACGGGCCACCTAGTAGTGGCACCTATCGAATCACTAATTCATAACCGAACCAAAGCCGAACCCAATATTCATCTTAACCCAGATCGGATCACATCTCGTTCAACTTGTAATTGTTTTCTATCAATTGTTCATTCTAGATATTTGTATTAGCTCGGGGATTATTTTAGTAAGATAATCGTTACTCAAAGGTGTTCATTTTGGATATTTGTATTAGCTCAGGGATTATTTTAGTAAGATAATCGTTACTCAAAGGAGGATTCCAGGTTGATACTGATTATTAATGTAAAACTAAAAAATTATAAATTAAATTAGAAGAAAGATTGGATCGATGGGCCTTGAATAAATAAATAAAGTACAATTTCATACAAATTTTGAGGACGTTGATTCATTTATGGAATGATATTCACAAAAAGGTTTGAGAAGGCACGATTCATTTCTAGAATGACATGCACAAGCTCAGAATAAATTGGTCAAATGTTTACCAAATCTCATAGAAATGTATAGTGAAAGCATGGTAGGACTAGGGATACATGTTGATGTATTTGTAACTTCGAAGATATTCACTTGTATATTGTATTTGTACTTTATTGTAGTCCCAACGGAGATGTATTATTCCTCCAATTGGAAGTGTCATGAGTGTCGCAAGTTATATTGTAAGTGTCGTAACTTATACTTGATGGGTTATTAGACTACCTTGATGGGGTTGACCCTGTATGAGTCATGTGGGTTAAAGGGTTATTAGACCACCCTAGTGGGGTCGGCCCAGTCAACATTATGTTAAGTGGTTAAGTTGGGGCCGACCTAGTTGAGTAAAGGCTAAGTGAAAGTAAAAGTATAAATAGAGAGTGGGACTCTCTCATTTGACACATTCTCTCATTCACTCACTTCGCATTAGTGAGAGAGAGGAGGAGTGCACACAAGTGGAGGAGAAGTAGCTACTGCAATCATCTATCTCTTGGGGTTTGATCTTTGTGATCTTTGTATTGGTGCTTATTCTATCTCTGAGGAATTTGCGGGGTTTTTCACCTTCTTGGTTTTCCCCGGTGAAATGTTTTGTGTCTCGTATCTCTTGTCTCTTATGATTGATATGTTGTACATGTTGTTCGTTCAGTTAATATCCTAGATCAGATTCAATTAAATGTTGAAAAACTAACATGGTATCAGAGCTAGCCTGAAGGAAGGCATGGTATGGCATTTATGACACTTGTTGCACTTGCGACAAATTGGAAGTTGGGGCTTGGTATAGTAAAAACTAGTCATCATGGAACTTTCACTATAAATCCATTTTGGAGAAGGTTCAGGTTCTAAAACTTGTACAGGTCGAAGATAACATCCCCATGTACCTTGTGTCCGAAGCACAACATCTAATTTGTTGTACTTTCTGTTTTATGATCCGTACAATTTAGGGTTTCTGCCTCTTCAAGATCT
Source organism: Larix kaempferi (assembly GCA_027924585.1). Lineage (NCBI taxonomy): Eukaryota > Viridiplantae > Streptophyta > Pinopsida > Pinales > Pinaceae > Larix > Larix kaempferi. The sequence goes on along the minus strand of BSBM01001201.1, from coordinate 8,821,506 downwards.
CAGTCATAAACAAGTGACCTAGGAAAAAAGGTCACAACTTGGGCTAAGAAGCTCCAAATTAAATTCTGTAAAAAGTGATAGTAAGAGAACGGACTGTAGTTTCATAGGTTCAGGTTTCAAAGGCCGAAGTTGAAACAATGACATGTGGAACTCCGTAAAAGTTCGCTATACTGTTTAATCCCATCAACAAGTCACGTTGCGACATTTGGAATATCTCTCTCAGAGAATCCATTTGAGGTCAGACCCATGGGGTTGGAAAGATGACAGGTCAGTCTACCACAAGATGAAGTTTCAGACCCTGTGGATCCAAAATTTCATATATGAATCATAAACAATAAGGCACATATTTCTGTGAAATAGAATTGGATTCTAAGCATTCTCATTTTTGGCTTGTCACTGCTGTGGAAAATTAGGGCTTTTGACATAAGTGGAAATTTGGAGTGATCTTAGCATAGGAATACTCTCCTCAGCAAAATCAAAATTTAGAGACCAATTTCAAAGTTTTTGGTTGAGTAGAACCCCTGGCATTATCAAACCCTAGTCGAGGATCTTGATCGGAAAGGTGAAAAATTAGGGTTTCTACAAAAGTTGAAATTTTTGGAATCTATGACCACGGCTGGATGCTCCTCAGAAAAATCGAAGTTTAGAGTACAAGATCGAACCTTTTGGCTGGGAAGAACCCTGGGCATTATCAAACCCTAGTTCGGGATTTTGACTAGAAGATACGAAAGTTTCGAAGGCAATTTTGAGGGGTCGGATTTTGGATATTTCAAAATTGAAGTATACCAGCTTGATCAGCTTAGCAAGGCGCATCTTTTCATCCAATCAGAAGTTTGAAATTCAAATTTTGAATTTTTAGGGTTTCTCTAACAAACCCTAATCCAACTCTAGATCCAGTTTAAACAAATCAAAGTGGATTGGGTGTTAGAAAAACAGGATCGCAGAGCAATAACAATAAACATAAATGCAAATATAATCACACATAGACATTACAAGAGAGACATAGATATATCATGGTTCACCCAAATTGAGTTGCGTCCACACTGAAATTTCCAGTCCTTATATTATACCATCCAGCAAGGTGAAGGATACAACCTGCAGCACAGCTGTTGCACTTCCTCTTCACTCTCTCACAATCTCTCTTCTTGATCTCAGAGATATTTACAATGCATAATACCTAATACATCAACCCTAGCCGTATTACAATGTCTTTCTTTTATAGGGAAAATACAATGGAAAAATACCATGGGTTACCCAAAACCATGGGCCTGAAATTTATAGATCAGGCTCCACAACCAACAATCTCCCACTTGGAGACTGATCACAGCAACTCCACCGCTGCTGCACTTGCTAGACTTGGACTTGGAAAAATTCTCCTCTTCACCTTCATGCTAGAAGGCCAACTGAAACCGAGCAGGAACTCAATTTCTCTCTGGTCACTACCTTCGTGAACATGTCTGTAGGATTCTGGCTAGTATGTATCTTTTCCAGCTTCAACAGTTCATATTCTAGAACATAGCATATGAAATGGTACTTGAGCTGTATATGTTTAGTCCTGGAATGGAATGTTAAGTTCTTTACAAGATGAATGGCACTTTGGTTGTCACTGTACAACCTGCTATCCTTCTGTTTCTTACCCAATTCCTCCATAAACCTCTGCAACCAAATCATCTCTTTACTAGCCTCTGTAACAACAACATACTCTACTTCTGTTGTTGAAAGTGCAACAACCTTCTGCAGTTTTGAAATCCAACTTACTGTGGTTCCACCTACAGTGAACACATACCCTGTGGTGCTCCTCCTGCTATCCTTATCACCTGCCATATCTGCATCAACATATCCCTGTAGAACAGTGTCTGAACCTCCAAAACATAATGCCTGAGTGGTAGTACCTCTCAAATACCTGAGAATCCACTGTACTGCCTTCCAATGTTCTTTACCTGGATTGTTCATATATATGCTCACAATTCCCGCTGCTTGTGCAATATCTGGTCTTGTGCACACCACGACATACATCAAGCTGCCAACTGCTGATTGATAGGGAATCTTGGACATGTAATCTGTCTCTTCCTGTGTCTTGGGACACATTTCCTTACTTAGATTGAAATGGCTGGACAAAGGTGTACTTACTGGTTTTTCATTTTGCATTATGAACCTCTCCAACACCTTTTGTGTGTACTCACTCTGAGATAATGAATTTGTGATTTTCCCTATCTCTCGTTATTCTCATACCAAGAATTTGCTTTGCAGCACCCAAATCCTTCATCGCAAATGAATTAGCTAGCTTCCTTTTGAGTACATTTATATCTTGCATGTTAGACCCTGCAACAAGCATGTCATCCACATACAATAACAAGATAATATATATTTCATTGTCTAGCTTCTTGAAATAAACACAGTGGTCAGAATGACATCTACTATAACCTTGTTCGGTCATAAACCTGTCAAATTTTAAATACCACTTCCTTGGAGCTTGCTTCAAGCCATACAAACTCTTTTTCAACCTGCATACTAAGTTCTCCTTACATTTGACCTCATACCCTTGTGGCTACTGCATATATATCTCTTCCTCCAAATCCCCATGGAGAAAGGATGTTTTTACATCTAATTGTTCAAGATGCAAATATTCTACCGCCACTAGACTTAAGATAGTCCTAATTGAAGTCATCCTAACATTAGGAGAAAATATTTCATCAAAATCTATACCTTTCTTCTGTGCAAACCCCTTTACAACAAGTCTGGCCTTGTATCGCTTCTTACCTCCTTCTTCTTCCTTTAACCTATAAATCCATTGTTCGGCAATGCTCTTTTACCAGCAGGCAGCTGAACCAAATCCCAAGTCTAGTTTCCTACCAATGAGTCCATCTCCTCATTCATGGCTTGCTCCCACTTCTTTCTAGTTTCCACCTGCATTGCTTCTTCATAACACTCTGGTTCACCAGCATCAGTCATCAATAAATAATACATTGAAGGAGAGTATCGTTTAGGGAGTCTACTTAACCTGGTAGATCTTCTTGTAGTTGCAGGAGTTTCAGGTACTTGTTGTTGTTCTTGATTTTTTGGCACCTTTGGAACTTCATTTTCTTCAATTTCATCAAGTACTATGTACTATGTTTTCCTTTTCCTGTTTCTTTCCCTGCAACTGATCTTTATACATGACCTTTTCATTGAATCTGACATCTCTACTTCTAATGATTTTGTGATTTTCATAATCCCATAAACGATAACCAAAATCATCAACCCCATATCCAAAAAAGATACATTTCTTGGATTTAGCTACAAGCTTTGTTCTATTTTCTTTATGAATATGGACGAATGCTTCACAACCAAACGTTCTCAGAAATGAGTAGTTTACCTTTTTATCTGTCCATGACTCCTCTGGAATACCACCATCCAAAGCACTTGAAGGCCCTCTATTTTTTAAATAAACAACGGTATTTACAACATCTGCCCAAAACTGTAAGGGAAACCCTGCATGCAATCTCATACACCTTGCACGCTCCATGATCGTTCTGTTCATCCTTTCAGACACACCATTTTCTTGTGGTGTTCCTGGGACTATCTTCTCTCTACAAATCCCATGGTATGAACAGTAACTATCAAACTCCTTACCACATTACTCACCTCCATTATCAGATCTGAGACACTTCAACCTTTTTCCCATCTCATTCTCAACCAAAGCTTTCCACTTCTTAAAAGTAGCAAACACATCAGATTTCTGTCTAATGCAATAAACCCAAGTTTTCCTAGTTGCATCATCAATAAATGTAACATAATAATGATAGCCACCAAGAGATTGTACCTGAGCCGGTTCACATACATCTGTATGCACAAGCTCTAACTTTTCATTCTTTTTTTGTTTCCCAACCTTGAGAAATCTGACTCTCTTCTGTTTTCCATAAACACAGTTCTCACAGAATTCCAAACTTACCTGTTTCAAATCTGGTAGCAACTTCCTTGAGTGGAGAATCTGCATCCCCTTCTCACTCATGTGGCCAAGCTTATGATTCCACAATGTTGTATATGTTCCTGTGGAAGCTAAAGAGATAGAATGGTCAGTATTATGAGGACATAAATATGACGTACCTACCCTATCTCCTTTTGCTATCACCATTGATCCTTTAGTGATCTTCCACCATTTTTCTCCAAATGTAGATAGACTTCCTCCATCTCCCAACTGGTCTGTTGAGATTAGATTTCTTTTCATAGCAGGAATATGCCTTACATCTTTCAACAGCCAATCAGTTCCATTCTTAACTTTTATCCATACCTTACTCATTCCAACAATTTTACATGGCTCATCATCACCCAATAAAACATGTCCAAAATTGCCTAGAACATAATCATGAAAATATTTCCTATGGGGTGTAGCATGACATGAAGCCCTTGAATCTACTACCCAATAATCACTAGTATTATCTAATGTAAGAATCAAAGAATCTTTTAACACATCACCTACTACATTTGCTTCTTGGGTAGTTTCCTTCTGTCCATATCCTTTCTTCTTTAGAGATCTACAGTCTTTCTTCAGATGTCATTTCTTTCCACAATTCCAACACTCTATTTTTCTCAGTATGGACTTGGATCTTCACATTTTAGACTTGCCACGACTACCTTGGCTCTTTCCTCTCTCCTTTTGTCTTCCCCTGCTCTCCATGGTCAACGCATTACTTGAAGTCTCACCTTTGCTTTTTCTTTGCATTTCCTCACTAAGAATAACACCAATAACATCATCAAATTTCATGGTTGTTGAACCAGAGACAGAGTTACTTACAACCATGACCAAGCTATTCCAACTTTCTGGCAATGAACACAAGATTAGAAGATCCCTAACCTCACCATCAAAGTTCACACTTACAGAACTTAGTTGATTTGTAACCATATTAAACTCATTTAAATGATCAGTAACAGATCCAGCTTCAGACACCTTCATATTAAATAAACGCTTCCTTAGAAATAACTTGTTGGAGGCCGAGGGTTTTTCATACAGCTTACCCAGTGCGCCCATCAAACCCTCCGTTGTCATTTCTTTTGAGATATTGAAAGCCACCAACGAAGCCAGGGACAACCGTATTGTTCCCAGTGCCTTTCTGTCAAGAACCTCCCATTCTTCGTCCTTCATAGCCGCCGAATGCTTTGCTCTTCCTCCCAACGGTAGGAATAGATCCTTCTGGTACAGATAGTCCTCCATTTGCATCTTCCATAACTGGAAGTTTTGGCTATTAAACTTCTCTACCTTAAACTTTCCTTCTTCTACCATTGCTCCCACTCGAACCAGAAACCCTAGTTTCCTATGGGTTTATCTGCCAAATAGACCTTCGGCTCCGATACCAATTGTTAGAAAAACAAGATCACAGAGCAATAACAATAAACAGAAATGCAAATATAATCACACATACACATTACAAGAGAGACACAGATATATCGTGGTTCACCCAACTTGGGCTACGTCCACACTGAAATTGCCAGTCCTTATATTATACCATCCAACAAGGTGAAGGGACACAACCTGCAGCACAACCACTACACTTCCTCTTCACTCTCTCATAGTCTCTCTTCTTGATCTCATATATCTTTACAATGCATAATACCTAATACATCAACCCTAGCTGTATTACAATGTATTTCTTTCATAGGGGAAATACAATGGGAAAATACCACGGGTAACCCAAAACCATGGGCCCAAAATCTGTAGATCAGGCTCCACAACCAACATTGGGTTAATCCTAGAAGAGAATGAATTGGACACCTACATAAGTGAAGAAGTTCTAGTTTCAGAGGGAGATGAGGCTAAGGCCCTACATAATAAGATTACAAGCAATCCCGACAAGCATGACTTGAAGAGATACAGGTATGTTTTGAAATTTGTTCATGATTAAGTTTATGATATGTTTGTCTTCATTTGAGGTTAGTACAATCTTGATTAATTTTAGACTTGTCTTATCACCCTAGTAAAAGTATGAATGCATGTGAATACATTCATTAACTAGGGGTATGACACTTATGATTGTACTAATACACTGTGTTGTTGTATGCGAATGATGTTTTCCACTAACATGAAGGGTATATCAAGAAAGACAAATCAAGTTCTAGATCAAGAACATATGACCATGGTGACATGAAGACAAAGACTCATCCATAGTCATGGATCACATAGAAGCTCTACTTACGAGGTATGTATAACTTGGTTCTACAATTATTAACTTATGAGATATGCAGGTTGCTAGCACAAGGTCTCTAAGAGAACAAAGAAGACATTGTTTGGGTATGTTAGACAAACATGATAATCCAAGTATGTTTTCCTATATCGAGTTAGAATCCTGCTTTGTATTAGGATCTTAGATAAGTATACTTTTGTATGATCGATAATGATTATTCATGAAGTTATAAGTTTGAGTAATCATGGGTTTATGCATATTATACTTCTTACTTTGATTGATGATATGGCAAACCAGAAGAGTCCTATGGTCAAATAAGAATATGCACGAGTAAAAGAAGTACTCCCTGAAACCTTGAATACTAACACTTGTGATAAATTACTCGTGTATGAAATGATCATGACCATACATGTTTAATATTATTTAAAATCATAATGTTTTGATAGTATTGAGATTATACTAATGGATGTATGATTATGTATGATATATTGAGGATGACACAACGATGACACTAGTGCACATTTAAGCATGCAGAGTGGTCCAGGATGGATATAAGCTCAATGACAGATAATCCAGGAAGCAAAGATCAAGAGGGAGCACACTCCAGTAGTTCCTGCAAGGAAACAAAGATTGAGAGGGAGTCCACCCACAACTAAACAAAGATAAGTATTTGAATTGTCATATGATTACTTAAATAATGTTGTCCAATCATGTACATACTTATGTTCCTAGATTTAGGATGTATATTACGCATATTAGAAAAGTTGCATTAATGAACAAGATACTACTAATATGCAAGCAATGGGTAAGTGGCTTATGGTACTGTACAACATTCCATTGCTACTTATCTAGAATGAAACCTCTTTGCTAACATGTTGGGATTTGTGCACACTCTTAACAAATGTTCTGGTAGAGATGGAAGGCATCTAGAAAGTCACCGTGTGAATACGGGATATGGATAAATGTTGTATTGAAGCATTGACTAAGATAATTGCATGACTGTATGACATATGTCTTTATGCATAAAAATTTGTTTTGAAAAACCATGAGAAGTTTCTAATCATGCAATTGAATTTGACTTGTAGGAAAGACTGTGTACAATCACCTACAAAACAAGGACAACAACATTTGTTCTAGCAACGAAGTTCACTATCTATTGAAGATATTGAAGAATCTGAAGAATGCCATGATCGAGGAGTACGAGTCGATCATGAAGAATGATGTCTGGGATGTGGTCCCGAGACCAGAAGGGGAGTCTGTTGTGACTTCCAAGTGGATCTACAAGATTAAGCATGCTGCAGATGGTAGGCAAGTGATGAAATGGAAGATACACCAGATGGATGTCAAGACAACTTTCTTGAATGGTGTAGTCGAAGAGGAAGTGTATGTGGAGCAGCCACTTGGTTTTGAGACACATGACAAGGAGACATATGTGTGCAGATTGAAGAAAGCCTTGTATGGATTGAAGCAAGCACCTAGGACATGGTACGGCAGGATAGACAACTTCCTGTCCCATTTTGGCTTTACCCAGAGGAAAGTGGATTCCAACCTTTACTACAAGGGCGAGGAAGGCAATCTAGTGATACTCCTATTGTATGTGGATGACTTGTTTGTGATAGGTGAGGATAGATTTATTGCCGACATGAAGAGGAAGCTTGCTGCCGAGTTCGAGATGAAGGACATGGGTATGATGCATTACTTTCTAGGTATGGAGGTGTGGCAGAGTGCAGATGGAATCTTCCTTGGACAAGGGAAGTATGTAGTAGAGATCTTGAAGCGGTTCGGGATGATGGACTACAAGGCCATGGCCACACCTATGGCATCGAACCTGAAGCTATTGAGTGATGCTTCATCAGATTCGGTTGATGTCACGATGTATCGTAAGATGATTGGGTCCTTGATGTACATGACAAACACGAGACTAGATATTTTCTTTGCGGTGAACACATTGAGCCAGTTCCTGACGGACCCTAGACATGTTCACTTGATTGTTGTAAAGCATATTCTGAGCTACCTGAAGGGTACGGTTGATTATGGGCCCAAGTATGATACGAATCAAAAAGTTTAACCTGGAGGGTTATGTTGATTCAAATTGGGCAGGAAGTGCTGCAGATATGAAGAGCAGGCAGTGCTAATTCAGTATGGGATCGGGTGTGATCTCTTGGTTTAGCAGGAAGCAATCCTGCATAGCACTGAGTACAGCCGAAGCAGAGTATGTCACATCTTGTTCAGCCAATTGCGGGGCAGTATGGCTAAGGAAGCTACTGTCTGATTTATTTGATCTCCAGTTGGATGCTACTTGTATCTATTGTGACAACCAGAGTTGTGTGAAGTTGTCAGAGAACCCAGTGTTCCATGATAAGTCGAAGCACATCGAGATCAAATATCACTATATAAGGGATATGGTGCAAAGAGGAGCAGTAAAGCTCCAGTATGTTGTGACAAATGAGTAGATTGCAGATGTGTTGACCAAACCACTAGCTAGAGTGAAGTTCGAGTACTTCAGAGAAAGGATTGGTGTACTTCAGATCGAGGTTCCTTCCAAGGGGAAGTGATGATTCCAGAAGATGCATATTCACATGGGATTTTCCGACATGGTTGTAGATGTGTTCTCCCATGGTCGTGATGTAATTGCTGAGCCATTTTTCACATGGTGGTAGATGTGTCCTCCCATGGTGAAAAAGTAAGGGCTTGATCCTTCCCCGAATGGTGATAGATGTGTTCTCCCATGTCAGTGGTGTAAGTGTTGTATGATGTGCATATGGGCTGTGCTCTGTGGATGATGGGATGATATGAAGAGGACAATGATCAGGATGATCATGCGATGATGATATGCATCAGGACGATGCTATGATGATGATCATGCGATGATGATATACATCAAGACGATGCTATGACGATGCTCAGTATGATCATGCGATGATGATATGCATTAAGACGATGATCAAGATGATCATGCGATGATGATATGCATCAGGATGATGCTATGACGATGATCAGGATGATCATGCGATGATGATGTGCATCAGGATGATGTACTATATGATGATGATCAGTATGATCATGAGCATCAGGAGGATGCTATGTGCAAGGATGATCAGGTGGATCATGAGCATTAGGATTATACTCCGTGGTTGTGGATAGGTTGTGTGATAAGCATGTAATATTTCCCTGGGAGATTTGCAGATACTCTTGCGAGATTTTTCCTATGGCATATAATAGCTCCTTGGGAGATCTGGCAAATGCTCTTTCGAGGTTTTGCTTAGGAGGACATATAATCTTGCACTGGGAGATCTTGCCGGTTGTGCTTAGGCACATAAAGGATCCTCGGATACTCTTTCAAGGTTTTGTCCTGTGGAATATAATGTTTCCCTAGGAGATCCGATAGGTTGAGGAGTACGCTCGTAATCAGTCCTGGGATGCTCTTTCAAGGTTTTTCCATACCACATGTAATCAGTCCTGGAGATCTTGCTGGTCGTTCTTAGGCACATAAATGATCCTGGGATGCTCTTTAGAGTTCTTTCCGGTCGTGCTATGCACATAAACGTTCCTCAGACACTCTTTTAAGATTTTGTGGTGGTCACATGTAATAGCTCCCTGGGAGATCTTGTCAGTCGTGATTAAGCACATAAAGGATCCTGGGATACTCTTTCGAGGTTTTGTTGACGCACGTAATTAGTCCTGAGGATTCCATAAGATGGCCCGCTTGCAGAGATGATGAAGACCTATAGGAGGCTAGGCCTACATCTAGCATGAAAAAGGGTTGGCTCTATAGAACTTCCTATGACAAGAATAATTGAGAGATAGAACAGTGATCGAGATGACGAGTACATCAACAATGATGATGATCCAACTCCAAATTTGAAGACTTGTGCCTATATGTATTGATGACTTGTGTCAAGAGAATACCTTCCTAGTTAAGAGGGAGTGTTGATGTATTTGTAACTTCGGAAGATATTCACTTGTATATTGTATTTGTACTTTATTGTATCCCCAACGGAGATGTATTATTCCTCCGATTGGAAGTGTCGTAAGTTGTACTTGCAAGTGTCGCAAGTTATATTGTAAGTGTCATAACTTATACTTGATGGGGTCGGCCCTGTATGAGTCATGTGGGTTAAAGGGTTATTAGACCACCCTAGTGGGGTCGGCCTAGTCAACATTATTTTAAGTGGTTAAGTGGGGCCGACCTAGTTGAGTAAAGGTCAAGTGAAAGTAAAAGTATAAATATAGAGTGTGACTCTCTCATTTGACACATTCTCTCATTCACTCACTTCGCATTAGTGAGAGAGAGGAGGAGTGAACACAAGTGGAGGAGGAGGAGTTGCTGCAGTCATCTATCTCTTGGGGTTGATCTTTGTGATCTTTGTATTGGTGCTTATTCTATCTCTGAGGAAGTTGCGGGGTTTTTCACCTTCTTGGTTTTCCCCGGTGAAATGTTTTGTGTCTCTTCTCTCTTGTCTCTTATGCTTGATAAGTTGTACATGTTGTTCTTTCAGTTAAGATCCTAGATCAGGTTGAATTAATTGTTGAAAAACTAACAATATGGAGCACCATAAAATTTCAAAGCTATTGAGACATTAAATTACATGTTATTGTCTATTTACCGAGCATCTGACTGTGCACATTTAGCAGGCTTAGGATTTGCGGCTTGGCGGACCATCTATGCAAAGATTTGAGGCTGGTTAATATAGAATTTGGAGCAGAACTTAGGGTTCTCAGCAAAGAAGAGAAGAGGGTGCTGTGTCGAAAAGAGGAGGTGGGATTTTTCGTCTTTTCTTGGGAAAAATCAAATCAATCAGTGACTGAATTGATTTTGCAATTTAGAATTAAGTGTAGTTGGACTGTTGGAGACAGTGGATGACCTATCCATCATTTGTTCCTTAAGTGGATGGTCATGGGCCCACTGCCCATGGATTGAAACTTGAAAGTTGAATCCTTGAAGTTTTAACTCGTCTCATGTGTTGAGTCTATCGACATGTCGTGGACTATGGTAACTGGTAGGCACATATTTAATGCAGCATGAAGTTCATTAAACCTTGCAGTTGGTTGATACATGTAACGTGTTTCTTGCAGTCGGATTACCATCTCCAAATTTATCATTACTATCTACCACATTCAATGTAAATGTGCCTCACTGCCTAGCCCCAATTTGACATTTTGAACGATTTTCATTTCCAGAAACTTCTTGCTGCCTCCCGCAGCTCGCAAATTGTAATCCCGCCTCCAACAACTCGCCTTGTGTTTTCATCGCCGATGGCCGGACTCGGAACTAAGGGCCCATGAGAACTTACACCTAAAAATTGATGGTAAAGTATAAAAGTAGCAATTGGTAGGTTTGCGAGATTTTACGGCAAAGACGTTTGATTCTCAGGAGTCAGAGCATAATTCTTGAACGGTTTTTTTAATGTTGGGTTTTGATCATGAGTACAGATTTGAAAGTCACATTCCCACTGGAATAAGGAATTAGAATTGATAAAAAAGGGTTTTGATCGTGAGTACATATTTGAAAATCACATTCCTACGATAATAAGGAATTAGAATTGATAAAAAAAACTAGCGAAGGTTTCGATCGATCCTGTCTTGGAATCTGGAGAAAGTGAGTGTGACGTAGAAATGGAATAGAATCACAAGGGATCTAATCTGCTCACCCTCGGGCCTCAAGTAACGTCATTGAATCAGAAGTCACTCAGAAATCAAATATTCTTTGACATTTCAAACAATTTTCATTTCCAGAAACTTCTTAGCCCACCCTGTGTTTTCATTGCTGACGGTCGGATATTCATTGGAAGAACATCTTCAATCTTTCTTATTTTAAAAAATCGCAGGTAATTTGCTTTGCTTATTGCTTAATTGTTCTAGAGGTAAGATTTCACATTGAATTTAAATGTGTCAGGCCCCAATTTAACATTGCGAACAAATTTCATTTCCAGAAACTTCTATTAATCTTGTTTCCCATGGCTCGCCCTGTGTTTTCGTTGTTAACGGTCCGATATTCATTGGAAGAACATCTTCAAGCTTTCGTGTTTTCACAAAGCACGAGTAATTTACTTGGCTTAAATCTTTTTCTCTGCTTAATGCTTAATTCTTCTAGAGTTAATATTTCATATTGAATAAGTGCAGTGTGGTGCAGTAACTTCATCCTCGACACATTAAATATTTTGTGTTTTCATTAGGAAATAGGTGCAGTATGGTATTAGGGAAGCCTTATAGTGCCATTAGTATGCCATATTAAATATGGAAGGAAATTAATGTAGAAGAAAACATAATAGAAATGGGGTGGGGTGGTAGTCGTGATTCAGGACAGACGCTGATACCATGCTTCTCTCACTTAACTAATCCACATTTACAGGGTACATCTAGTCCAGTTGGAATGGGAAGTCGCCATTTAGAGGGCTCGTCTAGTCCCCATTTACAGGGCACATCTAATCCAATTGGAATGGGAGGTCCCCATTTATAGGGTTCCTCTATCCCAATTGGAATGGGCAGTAAAGGTGTAGAGAGTCCCGTGGGATCACGTTGTCTGCCAAAACCCAATCTCTTGTTCGGAAGGCCTTTATCAACCATTAGGTCAATTCTTGGTTACCTATCATGGAGGGGCGTGTAGGATAGATCGTTCTTCTTCCATTCAACATGAGGGCTGTCGGTAGGTTATAAACCTATCCTTTGGATCAGATTGGCATCTGTGGACTCTAATTGGCATTTGTGAAGGGGTGTCTAGGATAGATCGTTCTTCCATTCAATATGAGGGCTGCCATAGCTTAAGTTATAGACCCATCCATTCAACGCGATGGATGCCCTAGCATAGCCTAAATTATAGACCCATCCATTCAACATGAGGTCTGCCCTAGCATTTCCTAAGTTATAAACCCATCCATTCAACGTGAGGGCTGCCCTAGCCTAAGTTATAGACCCATCCTTTGGATGAGAAGAATTTCTATTATTCTATTTAATATAATTTCCATGTATACGTCTATATATTTAATCATCACTTCAAAATTATTTATTTTTTGGTTTGTTAAGTTGGCAAAATCATTCAAAGATCACACTTGATCAATTGGTTCATATCAACCCTTAAAGTGGCTAAATTTTAAGTCTCTTCCCACTTACCTAGAAGAATTCCAATTTAAATCACCTGTTAAATTTTCAGTATTAAATAACAATACTATAGGATCTTTGCTGAGAGAATAACATCTACAGTATATCAATGCATGACAAACATAATATGACAAGCATCACAAGCATCACAAGAATCAAAAGCATAGAAACAAGAGACACAGAGTTTCCGTGGGGAAAACCCTAAGGTGAAAAACCCCACAAACTTCCTCAGAGATAGAGAGAGCAATGGCTCAACCAAAATACAACCAAATAATACAGAGATAGTCTCCTAGCAGATGATCCTCCTCCTCCTCACTAGTGCGCCACTTTCCAGAGAGAGAGATAGATACTTTTCCGAGTGAGTAAAATAGAGATCTCCTATCTCTATTTATACTCACCTTTTTGCCCAGTGACCTACTGGGGCCGACTTGTCTACTTTAGTACATCCACATTATATTATATATTAATTAGGGCCGACCCCATAAGGTGGTCTAATAACCCATCGGCAAGTACACACACTTGCGACACTTGTCAATCCACATGACGACACTTCCTTATAGAGGAATAACACATCTCTTATAAGGGTACAATAAATATACATATAATATACTGATGAAATACATTCCGAAGTTACATATACATCAACACTCCCTCTTAACAAGGAAGGTATTTCTCGACACAGATTTGCTAGACAAGTCTTCTTCTCTGGATCATCGTCATCGTCATCATCACTGCTGCTGCTATCTCGTCCAATCTCTGTCTCTACTCGTCATAGGAAGTTCTACAGAGCCAGTCCTTTTTCATACTGGATGTAGGCCCACCACCTGCAGGTCTTCATCATCACTGGCCATACTGTGGAATCCTCAGGACTTTTACGTGCGTCACAAAACCTCGCAAGAGCATCCCAGGCTGTTACGAGCATACTGCTCTACCTATAGGATCTCCCAGGGCAACGAATTACATGTGACCTCACCACAAAACCTCGCAAGAGCATCCCAGGCTGTTACGAGCATACTGCTCTACCTATAGGATCTCCCAGGGCAACGAATTACATGTGGTCATGGCAAAACCTCGCAAGAGCATCCCAGGCTGTTACAAGCATACTGCTCTACCTATAGGATCTCCCAGGGAAACGGATTACATGCCATAGGACAAAACCTCGCAAGAGCATCTGCTAGATATCCCAGGGCAACGAATTACATGCCATAGGCAAAACCTCGCAAGACTATCTGCAGATCTCCCAGGGCAACGAATTACATGTCCTCCCAGAGCAAAACCTCGAAAGAGCATTTGACAGATGTCCCAGGGCAACGAATTACATGCCATAGGCAAAACCTCGCAAGACCATCTGCAAATCTCCCAGGGCAACGAATTACATGCTCATCTGCACAACCTGATCCACGGCCACAGAGTATCAACCTGATACTCACCATACATCATCCTGATGTATCCATGATCATCCTGATCATCATCACTGCAACGTCCTGCTACATGTCATCTGGAGCAACATCCTGAAGCTCGTCATCTATGATCATCCTGATCATCACTGCAACATCCTGCTGCATGTCATCTGGAGCAACATACTGAAGCTCGTCATCTATGATCATCCTGATCATCACTGCAACATCCTGCTGCATGTCATCTGGAGCAACATCCTGAAGCTCGTCATCTATGATCATCTTGATCATCACTGCAACATCCTGCTGCATGTCATCTGGAGCAACATCCTGAAGCTCGTCATCTATGATCATCCTGATCATCACTGCAACATCCTGCTGCATGCCAAGTATCTACCTGATACATATCATCATACGTGATCCTCCTGATCATCAATGCAACATCCTGCTGCATACCAAGTATCTACCTGATACATATCATCATATATGATCCTCCTGATCATCAATGTATCCACCTGATACAAATACAAAACACATGATATATATATCACCATACATGATCCACCTGATCATACAATGTATCCACCTGATACATATACAGATACATGGTCCAAGCATCCAACATGATGCATATATAAAATACATACACATGATCCAACTGATCATATCCAGCATCCAACATGATGCGTACATACATACATAAAATGATCCAACTGATCATATCCAGCATCCAACATGATGCGTACATACATACATAAAATGATCCAACTGATCATATCCAGCAGAAACTAGAACATCATCCTGATGCTCATCATCCAGCGCTTACATCCACAGCCATGTGAAGAATCCTCCTTCCAACATGCTTGGAATGGCTTCAGCAAATGTGTCCATCACTTCTTCCTCGAAGTGTCCTCGATCTGAAGAACGCCAAGCCTCTCTCTGAAGTACTCGAACTTCACCCTGGCTAGTGGCTTCGTCAGCACATCTGCAATCTGCTCGTCCGTCGCAACATACAGGAGCTTCACAGCTCCTCTCTGCACCATATCCCTGATATAGTGGTATTTGATCTCTATGTGTTTTGACCTGTCATGAAACACTGGGTTCTCGGACAGCTTCACACAACTCTGGTTATCACAGAAGATACCAGTAGCCTCCAACGGAAGATCAAATAACTCAGACAGTAGCTTCCGTAGCCATACTGCCTCACAACTAGCTGAACAGGCTGCAACATACTCTGCCTCAGCTGTACTCAGTGCTACGCAGGACTGCTTCCTGCTAAACCAAGAGATCACACCTGATCCCATACTGAAGCAACACCCAGATGTGCTCTTCCTATCTGCAGCACTACCAGCCCAATCTGAATCAACATAACCCTGCAGGTTAAACTTTTGATTCGCCTCATATCTGAGCCCATAATCCACTGTACCCTTCAGGTACCTCAGAACATGCTTTACAGCAACAAGGTGAACACTCCTCGGATCCGTCAGGAACTGGCTCAATGTGTTCACAGCAAAGCAAATGTCTGGTCTCGTGTTCGTCAGGTACATCAAGGACCCAATCATCTGACGATACATAGAAACATCAACTGGCTCAGATGAAGCATCACAAAGAAGCTTCAGATTCGATGCCATAGGTGTGGCCATGGCCTTGCAATCCATCATCCCAAATCTCTTCAGGATATCTATTGTGTACTTCCCTTGACCAAGGAAGATCCCACCTGCATTCTGCCACACCTCCATACCTAGGAAATAGTGCATCATTCCCAAATCTTTCATGTCGAATTCAGCTGCAAGCTTCCTCTTGGTATCTGCAATCATTCTGTCATCTCCTGTCACAAATAGGTCATCCACATATAGAAGTAGAATCACAGGATTCCCTTCCTCAACCTTGTAGTAAAGGTTGGAATCCGCTTTACTCTTGGTAAAGCCCAAACTAGATAGGAAACTGTCCATCCTACCATACCAGGTTCTGGGAGCTTGCTTCAAGCCATACAAGGCTTTCTTTAATCTGCATACATAAGATTCCCGGTCATGTATTTCAAAGCCGAGTGGCTGTTCCACATATACTTCCTCTTCTACTACACCGTTCAGGAAAGCAGTCTTGACATCCATCTGGTGTATCTTCCATTTCATTGCTGCAGCCAGGGCAAGTACTGTTCTGATGGAAGTATATCTGGCTATAGGTGCAAAGGTTTCTTCATAGTCTATTCCTTCCTTCTAAGAGAAACCACGAGCTACGAATCTTGCTTTATATTTTTCCACACTGCCATCTGCAGCATGCTTGATTTTGTAGATCCACTTGGAAGTCACAACAGACTTCCCTTTAGGTCTTGGGACAACATCCCAAACATCATTCTTCATAATTGATTGGTATTCCTCAACCATAGCATCCTTCCATTCTTTCTTTTCTGCTGCCTCTTCATAACTGGAAGGCTCTTTGTTCATGATGTCACAGAGTAAAGCAACATAACTGGTGTGTGATCTGGTTCTCTTCTTTGCTCTGTGTTCTTCTTCTGGAATGCCAAATCTTTCTGCATCATGAATGAGCTCTCTAGCCCATACAGGTTTCCTCTTGTGAGAGTTATCCTCACGGGGTGGATCTACAGGTTCTTGTGGATCTTCAAACTCACGAGCAGTTTCTGGAACTGCATCAGTCATCGTAGTGTCCTGAAATCTTGTTTCCTTAGGTTCTTCATACACTTCGATAGGTGCCTTTCTTGATTTGATGAATGCTGAATTCTCATCAAATGTTACATCCCTGCTGACATCAATCTTCTTGAACCCTGGAAAATATATTCTGTAAGCCTTCGAGATTTCACTATAACCCACAAAGATGCCCTTCTTTCCTGAAGGATCTAGTTTAGTCCTCTTCTCCTTTGGGACATGAGTGTATACTGGACAACCAAATATTCTGAGATGGCTGACTTCAGGTCTCTTACCAGAAAAGACTTCTTCTGGTGTCTTGTTGTCCAATATCTTGTGGGGTGTTCTATTCTGCACATATACAGCTGTTCTAGCTGCTTCTGCCCAAAGATGCATAGGAAGATCCTGGTCATGCAACATTGCCCTTGCTGCTTCCATGATAGTTCTGTTCTTCCTTTCTGCAACTCCATTCTGTTGAGGATTATATGGAGCAGTCAACTCCCTCTTAATCCCTGAGTTACTGCAAAGCTTCTTGAAGTCATTTGAGGTGAATTCTCCACCATTGTCAGATCTGAATGTTTTGATTTTCTTGTCAGTTTGATTCTCCATCAAGTTTTTGAATTCCTTGAATTTATCAAACACCTCATCTTTGCCCTTCAAGAAGTATACCCAAGTCTTCCTAGAGAAGTCATCAATAAATGATACATAGTAAACATACCCACTCAGGGAGCTGGATGACATAGGGCCACATACATATGAGTGGATGATTTCTAGAATATCTTTTGCCTTGCTTTCACTGCTTGGGAAAGCCTTCTTAATGTTCTTACCTTTTGCACATCCTTTGCAAACACCTTCATGTTTGGTCTTGATTTCAGGAAGACCCTCTACAGCCTTGCTTGCAATTGGAAGTGCTCTATAGTGCATGTGAGCAAGTCTTCTATGCCAAAGTTCACTTGGCTCCATGGATTCATGT
The DNA here is from genome assembly GCA_027924585.1 of Larix kaempferi. NCBI lineage: Eukaryota > Viridiplantae > Streptophyta > Pinopsida > Pinales > Pinaceae > Larix > Larix kaempferi. The sequence continues at coordinate 8,803,238 of BSBM01001201.1, read as the reverse complement.
ACCATGGCATGTTCGGGTTGACCCTTTAATTTGTACAAGCCTCCCTCTTGCTCTCCAATCACTACTGCATCATCAATAGTCTTTCCCTTTGGCCACATTAGTACTTGGCCATCAATAAATGCAACCCTCATACCTTTTGTATCTAAAGCAGAGATGGAGAGTAATTTCTTCTTGAGTCCAGGTACATAGAGGACTTCCTTCATCTTCAGAGATTTTCCAGAATCTAGGTTGTAAGAGGCTTCACCACTTCCTTTGATTGGGTATTGATAATCATCCCCAAGTTTCACCTTATGGGGTGATTCATGTTCAGAGAGGTTCACAAAAGATTCCTTGAAACCTGTCATATGTTTGGAAGCCCCACTATCGATCAACCAATCATTACAACCATGGGAGATGGTACCAGTGAGTGCAGAGATCAGAACATACTCTTCTTCACTTGATGAATCATCATCACTACTACTTTCTGCCTTAGCTTTCTTCTTTGGGGGTTCATCATCTTCAGCAGCATGAGCATGAAACCTTCTTTTGCTGCCCTTCTTCTTCTTACTAGAGTTGTTGTTATTATCCCTTTTGTTCTTAGGACAATCTGAAGCAAAGTGACCCTTCTCATTGCATGTGAAGCATCTTAGGTCTTTCCTGTTCTTCTTTTGATAGGACCTATTGAGTCGAGAGGGATCCTTCTTGATTTTGCTTCTTTTGGTGTGAGCTGCAAGAGCTTGATCTTCTCCTCCCATCTTTTCCTCACGAGCTATAAGTCTAGCTTCTTCTTGAGAGCATTCTTCTCGAAGTCTACTGAAGGAGATCAACTTCTTCCTTGCACAAATTCCTTAAATAAAGGAATCCCATGACCTGGGTAGGCCATTTAGAGTGGTCATCACCACTTCACCATTCTCCACCATTTCATCTACTGCTTCTAATTGTTCCTTGATCTGAGAGGCCCTTGAAAAGTAGGATTGAATGGTTTCTCCATTCTGAAACTTCACTGCTTTCAATTGGTTCCGCAGGGTCATCTTCCGATTTATGTTCTTTCCTTCAAATAGCTTGGTCAAAGATTCAAGCATCTCTTTGGGTGTCTTGAGAGAAGACACATGGGGTATGAGATGGTCTTTGATAGAATCAGCAATGATTCTCTTTGCCTTGACCAAGTTCTTCTTGTGCAATACCTTGGCCTCTTCATCCTCTGGGATAGGGATGTCTTCTTTCACATATGAGTCCAACTCATTCTCTTCCAGGATTAGCCCAATCCTATACTTCCAGGCTCGGAAGTTATCAGCCCCTTCAAGCTTATCCTCAAGCTTGGTGTGAAGAGACATCTTTAAGAGTACTTCAAATGGAAATAGAAAAGATTTAGAACTTACCACTTGAAGTGCTGAAAACTGGATCTGGTCCCGGATTAGGGTTTGTCAGAGAAACCCTAAAAATTCAAAATGTGAATTTCAAAATTCCGAAAGGATAGAAAGATGCGCCTTGGAGAGCTGATCAGCCTAGTACATTCAGAATTTGAGATCAGCAAAGTCTTGTCCTTCAAAATTGCCTTTTTGTCCTCCCGGGTTCACTGGGGAGAGCCCTGAATTAGGGTTTGAGATTCCCGGATATCTACCCAGCCAAAAATCTCGATCCAAAGCTCAAACCTTCGATTTTTGCAAGGAGCTTCCAGCTGTACCTTCAGTTTCCAGAAATTCCTATTTTTGTGGAAACCCTAATTTTTAGGGCCAAAACTGAAAATGCTCGGAACTGAAATCTGATTGGACAGAAAGATGCGCCTTGATGAGTAGATCCAATCTACTATACTGAATTTCAAAAATCTGTGGAGAGAAACCCAATAAACAAGCAATACAAGCTTCCGTCACTGCAAAATGTCTTCTTCTCAGTTAAGCTCTGATACCATGTTAAATTTTCAGTATTAAATCACAATACTATAGGATCTTTGCTGAGAGAATAACATCTACAGTATATCAATGCATGACAAACATAATATGACAAGCATCACAAGCATCACAAGAATCAAAAGCATAGAGACAAGAGACACAGAGTTTCCGTGGGGAAAACCCTAAGGTGAAAAACCCCACAAACTTCCTCAGAGATAGAGAGAGCAATGGCTCAACCAAAATACAACCAAATAATACAGAGATATTCTCCTAGCAGATGATCCTCCTCCTCCTCACTAGTGCGCCACTTTCCAGAGAGAGAGATAGATACTTTTCCGAGTGAGTAAAATAGAGATCTCCTATCTCTATTTATACTCACCTTTTTGCCTAGTGACCTACTGGGGCCGACTTGTCTACTTTAGTACATCCACATTATATTATATATTAATTAGGGTCGACCCCATAAGGTGGTCTAATAACCCATCGGCAAGTACACACACTTGCGACACTTGTCAATCCACATGACGACACTTCCTTATAGAGGAATAACACATCTCTTATAAGGGTACAATAAATATACATATAATATACTGATGAAATACATTCCGAAGTTACATATACATCAACATCACCTTGTAAAATGAAATCAGCTTAAAATACTAACTAAATTTAACACTTCAAAATGATTCATCACTCTAAAAACACTTTCAAATAAATTATAATTTTTAACAACGTCCAAAAACTTATAAAATCTTGAATTCTTAAATGTCCTTTAAAAGCAAACATTGAAAATTGAAAAGTTATTTTGTAGTTTCTTTCTCATAAATTTATATTTTATATTTAAATTTTTAAATTTTTTATTTATATTTGATTTTTTAATTATTCTTTTACCATTATCTTAAAATTTTGATTTTTTTTCCAAATGTTATATTTAGAAAGAAAAAATAAAAGAGAGTAGTGTGGTTTTTTTTATATAGATGTGCTAGTAGCGTAGTTACAACACAATAGAGATGCACTAGTATATAGCGCAGAAGAAAGTTGAAGGACTACGCAATAGCGTGAATGTCAAAGGAAAATCTACATGAGTAGCGCGCACGAGGCGTTGGGATCCGCACTACCGTGTAAACATCAATTATGGCCAAGAGGAGGCCGAATCATGGGAATGAAGGGGATGTACCTGATCTCCTGCACAAAACAAGAACCCATAATTATCTATTTAGCAAATACAAACCTAGTTAATGAGAAACGAACAAAAAATGAAGTGGAGCCGCCATAAATATTGTTGAGGGAAAAATGACACAATGGTGAGCAATCTTCCATGTTATCCTTGCAACTTGCAGCCAAGGGAACATTGGTAGCTATGAATTAGTTATACCAAGCACTCACAAACTAAAGCAATTTCAACAAGCCTAAACTAAGCTAAAATGTTGCTCCTTGAGGAAGGAGGCAACAATGGAGAAACACTTGCCCCTTAGAGGAAGGTGTCAAGGGATCTTGGAGAATGCCAATAGGTGTGGGAAGAGGTGGAAGAAGTTCCAACACAATTCCAACAGCATAACCTTGCTCTAATTTTATCTAATTTTCATAATCTCTCACTTGATCCCACCTTGATTAATAAAACCTAGAAACCTTGATAAAATGGTGCCCAAAGATTAGGGAACCTAGCCTATAGTGTGACCTCCCTAGAGCCTTTTTCACGAAGACTTCCTGGCCAACTTGTACTATACTTCCAGAAGATAAAGGGGACAACCTAAGGGGCCGCGGAGCAGAGAAGGGGGTACCTTCCTTGGAATTTTGTAGGTTGATGGAGAATGAGTGAGAGGTTAGGGTTAGTTGTGGATGGGATACCTGCACCACTTGGGTAGAGGAGAGGTGACTTTGGGTGAGGTGTGATTCGTGATGAGTGTGGTTTTGAATTGAAGAGTCGGTATTTTCCCCTTGCGGATTGATATCCCCAACTTGGGAGTGGCATCTGTCAATGAAAGAGATGGCTTGATAGAGTGCATATGATTGGGAGGAACATCTTTTACTTGTATATGGTTGGAGGAAATTTAAAATATAAGTTCCAAATGCATAATAATAACATGGATTAATTTTTTGTTGTATGTTTGCTTACTTCATTGTTATGGGAATGATTATGTGCATGGATTTAGTGAGTTTGGTATGAATGCATTCATGGTAAAAATATTTGAATAATTAGAATGTGAAATTTTGGTTTTAAATATTTCTATAATATATATTACTTCCGATGTTAACATTTGTAAAATAGCAAGCCATTGGAAACCAAAATTGAATTTGGCATTAGGTACAAAATTTTATATGGGATTGGAAATCTCGTGTTCTTCACAATGTACATAGGGATACTAGGTAGATGGCATATCTAACCATAATTATTCTCTTCTTGAGAGGAATCTATTTTTCATTTGGTCTTCCTTTAGCTTATAGGTCCAAATTTGACTTGGGAACTCTTTCACCTTTGAATAAGTCCATTTTCCACTTCTCATCTTTCTATTTTATGAGAGTATTCATTTGTTCTTTATTAAGGTCTTAGACGATGTCAAACATGAAAATTGGCATCTCCTCATGTAAAGAAGTTTCCTCCAAATATGTAAACAAGGTTAAATTCCCCCAAATACCTTAAACGTGAAACATGCCTCCAAATATGTGGAATAAACCTTGAATAATGCAGAATGTCCCCAATGGACCTCTTTTGACCATAGAAATGCTTTCCAGTGCCACATGGCACCAATTTAATAAATTTGTTCCCCCTTTAGCTCCATTCCTTGTCACATGTCATGCTTGAGCCTCCACCATCAAGATCTTACTATTTGTGTCATATATGGGATCTCCATGAAGAAACTAGTAATCCACATCACATATATGTCTTCAAATCACAAAAAGAGTGCCCACATTGTCATCATCTTGGCTTCCGTGTTGTTTTTTACATGTGCTAGTGAAAGCACCCACATATTCTTCCTCCTCCAAGGGTTTCTCTACAACATCTATCCTCTATAAATCGTTAATGGATTCATCATAAAATTAAAAAATTTGAAAAGGAGCATAACATACCAAACTTTGGTCTTCCTTGGAATACATGATGATGCTAGTTGGAATGTCCTCATGTAAGTGCACATCATCAACATAAGATGTTTCTTCCATAACCGCATATAATTCATTTTCTTTAATGCTACAATAAGTTCTTCAGGAACTTCATCATACTCATGTTCATTTGGATTTGAAATATCATGTTTAAGTGGCTCATGTGATGAAAGAGAATGTTGGTTATCCAAGCAATCATCATGAAACTCATTTCCAAGATTCTTCTGGTTTGGCTGACCATACTTTTCATTGATACACTCAACTTAGTATATCAATGCCTCATATTTATTATTGATTTTAGTGAAGATATCATACAAGGGTTTAGATGGTGTGAAAAAATTAGGTAATGCATCTCAGTTTCTCTATAATGGAAAACAACAACTAGACCTTCAACATGTTCTTCTTCTTCATAACTATGATCCCAACACTTGCATAATGCTTCAATTAAACCTATAAATTAGGATGCTTCCCTTGGACTACACATTTGAATCCATTCCTCTGCTTCATCTTCCATGGTGATCATTTGAAATTTCATCAGGGTATCTTCATGCATGACATTAAATTTTGAAATAAATACAATGAAAGTTGTAACATGTAGTGTAGTTGAACTAGTATTTCCATGGAACTTTGCAATGTGATTTTCTCAATCTAGATCAAGTAACTCATTTGGATATTTGAGGTTTCCCAACAAATGAAATGGACCATACAATGTGGCCTCACCTGGGAGTAATGCCATGTTTCTTCAATTCCAAATCTTCAAGATGAAAAACTTATTGAAAATTTGAAAACACATCATCATCATACCTCATTTCATAATAGTGGAACATCTAGGTGATTCTTCAAATGCCTTCAAACCATATTGGATGTCCACATCCCTGCAGGAAACATGTCACTTCAAAATCTTTTGGAATAGGGATTTGTTCCGTTAGGATGCTTAGACACTTAGTAGTTAGTTAAGCTCAAATTGGTTTGATGTGTGTTTAGGTAAATTGTGTTTCTTTATTATGCATTAGTATGCATTTGTACTTATGTAATACAATGGTCACAATTTCTTCTAGACATAAAGTGATTAGAAGGTTCATCTTTTCTTCGTCTTAACAAATATATTGATTAATGGCTTAGTACTTAATTGGTCCATGATCTCTATTTTAAGAGTATGGAGGGTCATTTGTTGATGATTGATTGTGAGAAACACACGCAAATATTTTTCCTCTGCATTAATATGTTGCCTCAACTGGCCGCTTGGATAGGGTCATGGAATGTTTCCCTCTCTGAGGGTTTTAACCATGTAATACATTAGTGTGTTGATCTATGATATGTTTGTGATTGCTTAAGGTGTTCATTATGTATGGAAATATCATCTTTTCCTTGAGTATATTCCTTCATGGAGTCACTACATGAGCATAAGATATTCCATGAAATTTCATCAAATCATTGTAGGAAATATACTAATTAAATCTCATGAACTATGCCTTGTTCTTAGAAATTGGGCTAATTTGTTACCTCCCAAGCCTTGTTTTCAAATGTTACAAAGTCCCTTAAATCAGTGTTGCAACCCTAGGAGAAACTAGGAATGGTTCCCATTGTCATAACAACAACTTTTCATCTCACTTAAGGTTAGTTATTTTCCAGCACAAGGGGGTAATCGCTTAAAAACAATTTTTATGATGTTATTTATAAATAATGGGAAGGTGGAACTTTCCAATTTCACTCCCTATCCAATTGAGTTATCGTGACAATACATAAGAATAAATGAGTTTGAATATTACTAAAAATATGTAATTAAATCATTCACCGATGTGCCATAAGTAATCCATTTTTTTATTTTTATATTATGCGAGAATATGTGAGATCTTTTAAACAAGATACACCATCAAAACCCTGAAATTACAATGAAGTAATAATGTGCAAATGTGAACAATAAATGTGTAGTCACATATGAAACCATACATGAAGTAGTCAAAGTAGGTTAGCCTTATTATTGAATTAACAACTAACAACACATCATTTATTTAAATTTGATTTCATCACAAGATCAAGAGGACCAAAATTTGTCACATTTAACCTTCATCCTCGGCTAAAACAACCCAATGAAAATATACTTAACAATAACGTTACAAAACAATATCCCTTACCTGAATAATGATTACAAAAAGTCATAGGAAGGGTTTCACCTCAACACTAATGTCTTTTTTTTGTGCCAAACTTGTCCTTTTTCAAATATTATTTCAGCATCAAAGTAATGGAAATCCTTGCAAAACCCAGTCATTAATGAAAAGAGTAAAGAGATGGAAACAAACCATATTGAACCCTTCTTTATTCCAATCCTCCCAAAGATATTCAACTAATATTGAATTATATCTCCCACTCTTCCGACCATGTCTTTGGAAAATGGAATCCTCCTTTATTGATAGGATTCCTCCCCTTATACATCCCAAATCAAGGTTTCATCCTTTAGGGTTTAGAGGGGAGAAAATGATATTTTAATCTATGAAAGTTGTCATTCTACGTAGGGCGCATCCACCCTAGGACTCTCAAGTTTATTGGGGTCCCACTAAATATATCCCACCTCTTGGCAATCTCTCTAACCTTAGTTCTCCGCTTATTGAGTGAATTTATGCTCTGTTTGGTCTTTCTTTCGCTTATAGGTCCAAAATTGACTTGGTACATCTTTCACCTTTGCATCTATGTCTAATTACCACTTGTCATATTTATATCTCTAAAGAGTGTGCATTAATTCTTTGTTTAATCTATTAGGCAATGTCAAAATTGCCACACAACATCCCCTCATGAGGAGGGTTCTCCTCCAATTATGTAGTACATGTCAACAAAGTGTAATTCCCACAAATACCTTAAAGTTGAAACATACCTCCAAATGTATGGAATACACCTTAAATAATGTGTAATTCCCCCAAGGGACCAATTTCGATCATATATTTTTCTTTATTTCCACATAGAACCATTTTAAGAAATAAATTCCTCCTTTATCTCCTTTCCTTGCCACCTATAATGCTTTGGGCCTCCTCCATTGTGGGGCATTCTCTTTGTAGGATGTGTTTGACCTTTACCTCACTAAAAACAATGTCTCATCCACTTCTTAAAGTAGGGTGTTCATATTTTAGAGTGTGCTTCCTTCATCCATGGGGTCTCAAGCCTTGGCTCCAACCTAAGAACAAATATCTCAATCAAATTATGCAATGACAAGTGTGCTTAAATGGTATCTCATTATGAAATGTATTCAAAACAACTTCCATCAACCCATAAATACTCTTCCAAACCTTTTTCCTTGCCTTAGATAATGAGAAATTCTTAGGTATGCTAGAAAAACGTACAAATATCTCCTACAATCTAAGATACCAATGAACTCCAAATATCATCTCATGCCCTAGTGAGTTAAGAAATCCCATGAAAATGTGGAATACGACTTGCGTTTTTAGGTGGTATTAGTCATGTCTAGATATCTTGGTGGGATTCCTTGCTATGCCTTTGTATTGTTGGTTAGTTTTTTTTATTAATCATGAATTCCTTAGCCAGGGTTTGGAGAGAAATGGAGATTCCTTGCTTGTGATAATAATGAAGGAATATCTTGTACTGGTAGCTTGAGATAAGTTTTTGGTATGTACTTGTAACTTCATTATTATGTATATATGAAGAGTACTCTACTGTACAAACTTTGTGTACTTTCATATCTTATTTTTATCTTTTAGCTTCTAGGGTTGTTTGGTATGTATACAAAAAAAAAATTGATTTTGTTTAGTTATTTGAAAAACATATAGAAGCTAAGTGGATATATTTGTGGTTGTAATTAATATGCTACAATTAAGTCATTTTCATATATGTTATATGTTGGGATTTGTGTCCTAATGAATGGAAACATATTTTCTATTGTAGTACAATTGTTCTATTTTTACTTTCTTGGGTTTACTTGCTAGTTTGGTTGGATAGAAGTGAAATATCTACAATTTATATTTTAGATTCATCCATAAAGAATACATTTCACAGGAATTAGATATGGGGAATCTTTAGTTTGAGGTGAAATTTCAAAGTTTTTATATTAAGCAATGATTTCTGAAATTTCCATATGGTACCAGAGTTGATATGATTGATATTTCTCTCTTGGTGAAGAGGCAATTGAGTATTTTAGTTTTTTTTCACTTGGGAGAGATGATTGACCAATTGTAGGTTTTTAGGTGTGAAACCCTAATGGCTTGAAAGAAGGGCGTCAACTACAAAAGGATAATCTACTTGATTTTTTATTTCTTTTCTTTGAGATATCTTGGATTTGTAGGAATGACTACTCTTAATCTTAGCGAGTATGATAGGTTGGAATGAGACTAGTGAGAAAGGTTCTAATGTTATATATTATATAGAGTCTCTAGTTATATATTTGTTGCTATTCTCAACATGATTAGGCCAACACACCACGAACACATCAAGACAAGACTTGGTGCCTGCACCCCATGGATTTTATGTGTTGGAAGTGCATGTTACAAATTTTATTGGAATAATTTTAGCTTTGGAGGCATGTTAAGGATATCACTACAACTACCTATATGAATTGGTTTATCATAATAAGAAGGAGGCTAAGGAAAATATATTGTTCATGATGTGTTGAAGGATAATTTGATCATTCACATTGTAGAGAAGGATGGTAAGGATATTTATGATCCTTTCGATTCATTGTAACATGGATTAAGTGTCTCTAGGAATATGATTTTGAGAAACAAGATTTCAATCATCCACATGAGTGACATAGGTACAAGGGTTAGATATCTAGACAAAATCACAGATTTGAGGGATTAGTTGGTTACCATAGGGACAAAGGTGGAGGATGAGAAGTTGGTGCTCATTAATTTGAATGTGTTTTCTTAATATTGGAAACCCTTTGTCCAAGGTGCTTGTGATCATGAGAATCTGCTTATTTTTAATAATATTTTGGGATGATTTTTGTAGGAAAAGATAAGGTTAGACTCTTGGAAAAAAAATAAAATAGATGTAGAAGACCTTTCCCTAGAAGGAAACAAGAAAGGAAATAAGAAGGGTAATAAGGAAGATTCAAGCCGAGGTAAAAAGTATTTAAGTAATACAAAAGGTTTTAAGTGTCACCAAAAGGGACATGATGCCAACTCATGTTTGGGAAAGAAGAAAGGGAAGATCGAGTAGTAGAAACATGTTGAAGGGAGTTCAAGTACTATATCAAGAGATGATAAGTTAGAATCATGGTTTGAGATTGCCTTCTCCATGGTCTCTTTTTTATCTTACAAAACTATGTCAAGTGTTGAGTGGTATGTAGATATCCATGCATTAAGACATATGACGTATATGGTATTAATTCTTTTGGTGGAATTCACTATTAAGAGGGAGTAATGTGTGTGGAGTTGGATGGTGATGTTTCATGATGGTACACAAGTTGTACAAGTAATAGGAACCATCTATTTGATCTTTTGCGCCATTTTACATCGCTAATAAAGTTATGAGGTGTAAACCTCATTGATATAAGGATACTTTACTATGCCTATGTGTGTTTTACCTTTAAATAAACTTATTACTAGAAGTAGGTGTATTCCTTAGACTTTGTCATTTTCTTGGTTGATTTTATATAATGTTGGAATAATAGTTGTTGAGTATATTTGAATAAGTGCAGATGAAGAAAGGAACAAGGATATTAATGGATTGTGTTCACTCCAAATTCTAGAAACTAGTCCTTGAACTCATATTAATTGAACTCATCCATGAGCTCAAATTACTCAAAGGAATCCAATGCATTTTTAGGAGTTTATTAATACAGACATTTTAGCTTGTGTTTTGGAACCACTTCAGGAAAATTCCCCTAATCAAGGGAAGAAATCTAAGTTTTATTGTAGGATCTATTTTGTATAAAGGAGAGATCGATCGTGTTCACTACTCTCTCTCCTCTAGCATTTTTGGAAGTTTATACTACTATTATAATTTTTGTTATGTAATTACCAACTTTATGAATAAAGATAACTTGTCACAATAATTGAAGTGTTTTGAGTAAGGTCCCATTCAAGGTATAAAAATAATCCTTGTATTTTTGGTGTTATCTTTTATGTTTATGCATTCCTTTAAATATGGATTATAGTTCCTATAGTAGTTATTACAAATTATGTAGTAAAAACCATAGAATATGTTTTCTTGTAGTAATTTATGCCAGCTTATTTCACTCTTGTTATGAAGAGATCAATATTTGGCTCATATTCATGTGTTTTGGATTGATATCCATCAATATTGAATATCTTGATTCCTTTAGAAACTTAATCCACAAAATAGTATTTATGTGCTTTACTCCATGTTGATAGCATGGATAGATTAGTAAATGTACTAGCCTATTAGACAAAGAGCTGGGAAATCAAGAGTTGGTTTGACCATATTTCTAGTAGTTAACTTCATTTCACGGCTTGATGTTTATTCATTTTAATTCCTATACCTTTATTTCCAACATTTATCTAGTTTTCTACAATAATTCATATCTATTCCTTTTTATGTAGTGATCAATATATGGTTCATATTTACATGTCTTGGACTACTATCCATCATTGAATAACTTGTTGTCTTTACAAGTTTAATACACAAATAGTGTCGATCTAATCAATTCCATGTTGACAACTTGGACAAAGTAGTGAATGCACTAGCTTGTTGGATAAAGGACTAGGGAGAAGAAAGGGTTGGTTTGATCACCTTGTTAATTCATGCTTATTGTAGTTAGTTTTTAAGTAATGGATTACTTCTATAGGGAATACTTTGAAACTCATCTCATAAGTTTGCACACTCTCTGGGTTGTCAAAGTAAAGGAAAAGCATGCGTGATGCAACAATCTTGTTATAATCCTAAATCCCAACACTAACTATGAAAGTATTGGGTTCCATTTCCTTCCATGTGCCATTAATGGATGTTCTTGAGTTGGATAATGTTTTTTGTAATTGTTTTGAAGAAAACTATTATTTCAATTTATTCAATGACATATTTTTAGTGTAGATTTGCATTTGAAGGACAACAATGTACTATAAGTGTTTGTAATCTATCAAGTCTTAAGACTTTGGCTAGAGGTGTGTGGGACCGTAGCCTTTACTAGTTACCTATTGATCCTGTGGTTCTTGTACAAGATAGTGGGAAGTTGGATGAGCCTTCTAGAATTAAGGAGTCCTATAAAAGAGGAGTGGTGGGATTCCATAACCAAGAAGTTGAAATCCATCCTACAAAATAATGTTTGGGAGATTGTAGAAATACTTGTTGAGAAATTAGTAATTTATTCTGGTTGGTTGTACAAGATCAAAGATGCCATTGATGGGACTATTGAAAAGTATAAGGAAATTTTTCTTGCAATAGGGATCTCATAGAAAGAGGGAATTGATTATGATTATACATTTTTCCAGTTCTAGGTATAGTTATATCATACCATTCTTGCATTAGCAGTATGTTTTGGATGGTGCTTACATCATATTAATGTAAGTATAGCCTTCTTGAATGTTGTGATTGAAGAAGTGTACATAAATAAAATCCAAGGTTTTGAGGTGCAAGAATGTGATACGCATGTTTGTATATTGAAGTAGGCACCGCCAACTTGGTACTCTAGGATTAATGAGTTCCTATTGAACTTAGGGTTTTCCAAGTTTGATGGTGATCCAAATATTTATTACTTGTATGATCAAAATGATTTGGTTGTATTCTTTATGGCATAGAGAAGTGATTATGTGTTGCAAATGGAAATTGGCAAGTGAATTTGATATGAAGGATATCAATTTACTATATTACTTTTTAGGGTTGGAGGTTTAGAAAGGTCTAGGAAAAGTATCCATTGGGAAAGGGAAGTACACCTTGGAGATATCTGGAATGTAGGATTGCAAACACTTGGTTAAAATCATGGATCCAAATTTGAAGGTTACTTGTCATGAGTACATTGAACTTGATTTGGTTGAACCTAATTTGTGTGTGCAATCAATTGGATCATTGATGTATCTTGTAAATACTAGGTCAAATATTTACTTTGTGTTTGGCTCATAGGGTGGCTTGAAGGAATGCAATCAAGTACTTGAAGGGAATTCTTCATTATGGAATTAGTATATAGGAGATGAAAGACTACTAATACATGGATTTGTGATTTAGACTAGATTGGAGGCATTGTCTCTTGGAAGAGTGCTTTCGATTTATATTTTAGCTTGGGATCAATATGATATTCTAGTTCATTAGTAAGGATGCAACAATTGTACTTAGTTAAATAAAGGTGGAGTATATCATAACATGTTCATCTACCTATATGGTGGTTTGGATTCGAAAATTGTAAGTTGAGTTGGGTGATATGGAGTTGGAGCTAGCAATTGTGTATTGTGACAATTATAGTTGTATCAAACTCTCTAAGAATCATATTTTCATGATTTATCCTAGTATATTAACACTTAGCTCCTAATAGAAAGGGTATACAAGGGTTTTTTAGCCCTAAATTATATTGCTACATACTTGCAAGTTGTTGAAATTTAGATGAATCCCATAGCAAAGGGAAGGTTTGAGATGTTGAGGGAGAAGTTCGGGGTGAAAACACTTTCTTGATAAATGGGTAGTCCAAAAGTGTTCACAACATACTTGAGGGTGCTTCATGTGATGAGGAGTGCATGTTTTGATTCCTAGCCTTGTTTATATTTTAGTGAACATACACATTGGAGATAACTTACTCATGGATTATTAGACCTTGAATTGATGTTTCTATTCTGAAATTACTAAGGAAGTTGGTATAGTATGTGTCATGGTGACATTCTTTATGAGGTGGACATGGAGGGCTTGGTTACTTTATTAAGAGGAGAACTTATATGATAGGAGGAGTGTTGGGGTATCTAGGAGGAGGATGCTTAGCCCAAGGTACCACTTTGTTTCTTACATGGAAACCATTCTTGAATTAAGGACGCTTGGGTTGGGGAGAAGCCATGAAGGCGTGGTTGACTCATATTAGCGCATGGGATAGGATATTATGACTATAGCAATGATTACCTTTTGAGGGAAGTGTTGGAAATTGGTTTTGTCTATCACTCACTTTGGGACCCTTTCTTGATGGCTATGATTACCTTGGATCTTGACATGTGTCACCTTAGAGTTAGAACACTCCACATGCAGAATTGGCCAATAATTATTTAGGTCAATTGAGGTAGTTTTTTGTGGACTTTGTTCACTCTTTAGTTGTTGATTTTCATCACCTATTCTATATAAATGTAGGAGAGAGCCTTTAGTTATATCATCTTTCCTTAGAGCTATGAAGTTCATTAGGGCATCTGCATCTTAGTGATGAACCTGTATTGAGTATCTATGTAAGGAAGGAAAGTGTTAGGGTTTATGTGAGGTAAAACTTATAGAGACTTAAAGTGCTTAGGTTTGAGTTCTTGTGTGAGGACTTAGGGTTTGTGGAAAAGAAATATTGTAGGAGACTTGGAGCACTTTTCATAGAGAGATTATGTGAGACAAGCTTGGTAAAAGACAAGGTTTGACTTGTCGGTGTTGTTTATAGCTTGTTGTGGAGCCTTTGGTGTGGCTAGATATCTTGGTGGGATGCCTTTCTAGGCCTGTGTATTTCTAGTTAGGGTTTTCTATTATTTGGAGAGAATAAGGTATTCCTATCTTAAAGGGATATATTGTACTAGTTTGGTACAAGTTGTTGGGATGTACTTGTAACTTCACTTATGTATATATGGAAATATTCTACTGTTCAATATTTGTGTACTTGTAAATCCGATTTTAAGTTTATAATCTCATGGTGAATGAGCAGTTTCTCAGGTTGTTTGGTATGAAGACTTATCATGAACAACTAGTTGATTAGTTTATTTTGTTGAGTGATTTGAAAAACATATATAAGCTAATTAGGAAGATTTATAGTTGTAATAAATATATTGTAATTAAGTAATTTTCAGTGTTGTTATTGTTGAGATATTGTAACTTCAAAGAATATTATATTTGTACTTTATTATTCCAGAGATGATTCATTCCTCCATGAAGATCTTATTGTATATCCGGAGATGTTTATTCCTCCATCGGAATGTGGTAACTTGGATTATTAGACTTCCTTAGTAGGGGTCGGCCCTGTATGTGTTATGTGGGTCCAAGGGTTATTAGACCACCTTAGAGGGGTCGTCCCAGTCAGTTGTAATGGGGTATTTAACCCAATGGTTAAATACGAGCCTACATGATTTGTGTAAAAGGCAAGTCGGAGTAGTGTATAAATAGAGGAGGTGTATTCCTCAATTAACACACACTCACTCACTTGAGAGTAGCGCACTTGTGGAGGAGAGGTCTGCTATGGAGAAGGAGGAGATTATGCTCAGGGTTACATCTTTGTATATTACTGATCATCTATATTGAGGAAGCTTTGCTGGGTTTTCTACCCCATGAGGGTTTCCTAGGATAAATCTGTGTCTCTTGTGTTTATGTTGTGCTTATTATTTCTTCAGTGATACTGTATATGCTATTATTGTGAAATGGAATGTAATGCTGCTATTTTCTGTCTTATCATATTAAATATTAACATGGTATCAGAGCTAACCTGAAGGAAGGCAATGTATGGCACTTACGACACTTGCTTCTCTTGCGACAATTTGAAGGTTAGGGTTTTATATAGCAAAACCCAGTCATCGTGGAACTTTCGCTATAAATACATTTTGGAAAAGGTTCAGGATCTGAAACCTTTACAGGTCGTATATTACATCCCCAGGTACCTTGTGTCCAAAGGGAACCCTCATATTCATTGTACTTTGTGATTTATGATCAGTACAAGTTAGGGTTTCTGCCTCTTCCATATCTCAGTCAAAATCAGGTGACCTAGGAAAAAAGGTCATAACTTGGGCTAGGAAGCTCCAAATTAAATTTAGTAAAAAGTGACAGGTAGTAAACAGAATGTACTATCTCAGAAAATGTTTTCAGAGGCTTAAGATGAACTAGTGACACGTGGAACGCCGTACAAGTTCGCTCTCCTGTTTTATCCCATAAATAGGTCACGTTGCGACACTTGGCATAACTCTCTCTCAGAAAATCCAATTGAGGTTAGACCTGTCGAGATGGAAATATGACAGGTCAGGATACCAGAGAAAAAAAATTTAGACCCTGTGGAGCGAAAAGTTCGTAGTTACAGCAGAAACAATCAGGTACATATTTCTGTCAAAACAAAATTATTTTTGGAGCACTTTCATTCATGGCTTCCGGAATTTAGGGTTTCAGAGAAAGTTATACTTTTTGGAATCGGAGTCCACGGCTGAATGCTACTTAGGAAAATCGAAATTTAGAGACCAAGATTGAATTTTTTGGTTGGGTAGAAGATCGGGCTTGATCAAACCCCAATTCGGGATTTTGATCAGAAAGATGGAAAATTAGGGCTTCAACAAAAGTTGAAATTTTTGAAGTCTGTGACCATGGCTGGAAGCTCCGTAGAAAAATAAGAGTTTAGAGCCTTGGATCAAACCTTTTGATTGGGAATAAGGGTGGGCTTCATCAAGCCCTAGTTCGGGATCCTGTTTAAGAGATCCAGAAGTTTCAAAAAAAAATTTGAGGGGTCAAATTTTGGAGATTTCAAAATTGAAGTATGCTAGTTTGATTAGCACAGCAAGACACATCCTTCCATCCATTCAGAAGTGTGAAAGTCAAAGATTGAATTTTTAGGGTTTCTCTAGCAAACCCTAATCAAGCTCCAGATCAAGTTATAGGGGGAGTTGAGGCTAAGGCCTTACATAAGAAGACTACAAGAAGTCTCGACAGGTATGACTTAAGGAGGTTCAGGTATGTCTTGAAATCTGATTCCTGATTAAGTTCATAATATGTTTGTCTTCATATTATTTATTAGTACAATCTTGATTAATGTTAGAATTGTCTTATCACCCTAGTAACAGTATGAATGCATGTGAATGATAGAAGACATTCGTTGATTAGGGTTATATGATTGTACTAATGCACTGTGATGTTGTATAAGGTTGATGTTGTCTACTAACAAGATACAGGTACGTCATGAAAGACAAATCAAGTTCCATGACCATGACAACATGAAGACAAAGACTCATCCATAATATTTGATCACATGGAATTTCTACTTGCAAGGTATGTATGACTTTGTTCTATTATGCTTAACCTATGAGATATGCAGGTTCCAGCATAGGATCCCTAAATCATTGAAGATAACAAAGAAGATATTGATTAGGTATGTTAGACATAACTAAGCAGGTATACTAATCCAGGTATGTTTTCCTATGCCATGTATTAGGATCCCTTATATAAGTATACTTGGTATGATTGGTTATGCTTATTCATAAAGTTAGTAATCAAGGGTTTATGCATATTACGTCTCTTATCTTGATGATTTAATTAACCAGAAGAGTACTATGATCAAACAAGAATATGCATGAGTAAAAGAAGACTTCCTTGAAACCCTGAATACTAATGATCATGACTATACATATTCAAGATTATTTAGAATTAGAATGTTTTGATAATATTGAGAATATAGTAATGAATGTATGTTTGTGTATGAGATCATGAGGATGACACTAGTGCACACTTGAGCATGCACAGTGGTACAGAATGAATAGAAGTTAAAAAGGCATATAGAAGATCAAGCGGGAGGCAACCACACAAACATAAAAGATAAGTATTTGAGTTGTTATTTGAAATAGTAAATGATATTGCTTGTATGCATATTTGTATTCCTCGAATATATCATGCTGAGTGTAAACATTCATAGAGCATTGAACAATATACTACTAATATGCATATGATTGGTAAGTTGGACAAACATTCCATTGTTGCTTGTCTAGAATGAAACCTCTTTGCTGACATGCTGAGAGCTGTGCACACTCTCGATAGTATGTTCTGGTAGAGATGGAAGGCATCTAGATAGCCACTGTCTGCATACAGGATATGGAAAAGTGTTGTGCCAAAGTATTGGTCAAGATAGTTGCATAACTATGTAAATGATATCTGTATGCATAATAGGTTATCATGTCAACATGATTTCATGATTATGAAGTATTACTAATCATGTACTAATTTTGTTTTGTAGGAAAGATCTTGAAGAAAGATGAACACTGAACAAGTGATGGATGTTCAACAAGAAGATTTAGAAATCAAACAAAATATAGAAGGCTCGTGGCTAGAAGATTCTCTTAGAAAGAAGAAGAGAATCATGACGGGATGTTTGCTCCAAGTGGATAGATAAGACCATTCTCTTAATGGTGTAATTAAAGAAGTGTGAATTAGGTTCTGTATGGGTACCCAGGATCGATAGTCAATTGATGAGCTTAATGATCATCATGGGTGATGTGGATCACAACCTTTGCTACAAGGTTGAATATGGTTTCTATACACAGATGAACTGGATGCAAGAGGGAACTCACCACAGAGTTTGAATGATGTTGAGGCTCATATCAGTAGACCCATCTGACGAGATGGCTGCAGAAATGAAAATGAAAGATCTTAGATTGATGCATTACTTCGTAGGTCTGGAAGTATGGAAAGGCTCAGAAGGAATATTTCTCAACCAGGGAAAGTATGTCGAGAAATATTAAAAGGACTTGATATGTTGGAATGGCCACTCACATGGATTCCAACTTGAAGCTATTAGTGAATGACTCATCAGAGTTAGTGTATATAACTCTGTACAGACAAATTATTGGGTCATTGATGTATCTAACAAATACTAGGTTAGATATATGCTTTGCTATGAACACCTTGAGTCAATATCTAGTGGAAACTAGATGTGTTCACCTGATAGTTGCAAAGCATGTGATGAGGCACCTAAAGGATACGATAGACTTTGATCTATGCTATCTTGGAGATCATGACTTCAGATGGCTACTCAGATGTTGATTGGGCAGAAAGTGTATCAGACAAGAAGAACACATCGAGAGGATGTTATTGTCTGGGATCAACCATGATCTCGTGGTTTAGCTGGAAGCAGTCTAGTGTGGCTCTCAGCACAAGCGGAATATATGGCTTCTTGCTCTGCTAGTTGTGAAGAAGTTTGGCTTCAGGATTGTTTGACTTAGAGATAGAACCAACTGTGATCCTATGTGACAAATAGAGTTGTATGAAGATGACAAAGAATCCAGTGTTCCATGATAAGTCAAAGAACATAGAGATCTAATAAGATATGATGCAAAAGGAACTATAAAGTTTGAATATGTAACAGGTTACCGAAGTACTAACCAAACCTCTACCTCAAGTGAACAAGTTACCAACATACTAACCAAACCTCTACCTCAAGAAAAGTTTGAGTATCTCCGAGACAAGCTTGGAAGGACCCTCCTCGAAAGGGGGAGTGATGTGGTCACTGATGATGAGATTGCCTCATCGACATCAAGTTCGATGATGTGGATACTTGTTTACTACACTTGGATACTTAGAACATTTAGACTTAGGACTCTTATACTTAGAATATTTTTTTTACTTGCTTTTACTTTGATGATTGATGTATCGATGAGGATACATGTTTTGTTGATGTATCGATGAGGATACATGTTTTGTCGATGTATCGATGAGGATACATGTTTTGTTGATGTATCGATGAGGATACATGTTTTGTCGATGTATCGATGAGGATACATGTTTTGTTGATGTATCGATGAGGATACATGTTTTGTCGATGTATTGATGACGATACATGTTTTGTTGATGTATCGATGACGATACATGTGTTGTTGATGTATCGATGAGGATACATGTTTTGTTGATGTATCGATGAGGATACATGTTTTGTTGATGTATCGATGAGGATACATGTTTTGATGATATCTGTATTGATAAGGATACAGGTGGGGATTGTATCATCCCCGAACTTCGGTCACTTGAATTGATCCGTAGACGTATGGTCTCCGAGAATGAAGTCCTTAGTGGACAGGTGGGGATTGTATCATCCCCGGAATTCGGTCCCTTGAATTGATCCGTAGATGTATGGTCTATGAGAATGAAGTCCTTAGTGGACAGGTGGGGATTGCATCATCCCCGGACTTCGGTCCCTTGAATTGATCCGTAGACGTATGGTCTCCGAGAATGAAGTCCTTAGTGGACAGGTGGGGATATCCCCAGACTTCGGTCCCTTGAATTGATCCGTAGACATATGGTCTCCGAGAATGAAGTCCTTAGTGGACAGATGGGGATTGTATCATCCCCGGACTTCAGTCCCTGAATTGATCCGTAGACGTATGGTCTCCGAGAATGAAGTCCAAAGTGGGATGATGGGGATTGCATCATCCCAGAACCATTGGTTCAAAATGTATGTGATGGGGATTGCATTATCCCGGAACCACTAGTTCAAAATGTACGTGATGGGGATTGCATCATCCTGAAACCACTAGTTCAAAATGTACGTGATGGGGATTGCATCATCCCGAAACCACTAGTTCAAAATGTACGTGATGGGGATTGTACCATCCCCGGACTTCGGTCACTGAATTGACCCGTAGACAGATGTCTCCGAGAAGTGGTCCCTAGTGGACGAGAGGGGATTGTATCATCCCTGGACTTCGGTCTTTGAATTGATCCGTAGACATATGTCTCCGAGAAAGTGATCCTTAGATTTTTTCTAAGTTGTCGAGTGGATTGTATCGTCCCTAGACATGTTATGGTGTCTTAAATGAATCATGTGGTTTGCAGAGTATGCTATTATTGAGGATACTTGTATTGGTGTGGATACTTGTATTGATGATCTGTATACTTGTATTGGTGTGGATACTTGTATTGGTGTGGATACTTGTATTGATGATGTGTATACTTGTATTGGTGTGGATACTTGTATTGATGATATACTTGTATTGGTATGGATACTTGTATTGATGATCTATATACTTGTATTGGTGTGGATACTTGTATTGATGATGTGTATACTTGTATTAGTATGGATACTTGTATTGACAATGCTGTTGATCTTAGATGACGATGATGTTGATCGTGATGATCTAGATGACGATGATGTTGATCATGATGATCTAGATGACGATGTTGTTGATCATGATGATCTAGATGACGATGTTGTTGATCATGATGATCTAGATGACGATGCTGCTGATCGTATGATGACAATGTTGATGATCGTGTGATGACGATGCTGATGATCATGTGATGACGATGATGATGACGATGCTGATGATCGTGTGATGACGATGCTGATGATCGTGTGATGACGATGCTGTAACTGTTCAAGTGTTGCAGAAGATAAAGACTCAGTACTGAAGATGTTGATGTTCCAGTATTGAAGATGTTCCAGTAACTGCTTGAGTTACTGATGATGTTGAGAAAGCTTCCAATGATTTATAGATGTATCATTTATGACGTTGATGACTCCTTGCTCATGCAGATGTTGTTATAATATCCTTCTCATTAAGGGGGAGTGTTGAGATATTGTAACTTCAAAGAATATTATATTTGCACTTTATTATTCCGGAGATGATTCATTCCTCCGTGAAGATCTTATTGTATATCCGGAGATGTTTATTCCTCCGTCGGAATGTGGTAACTTGGGTTATTAGACTTCCCTGGTAGGGGTCGGCCCTGTATGTGTTATGTGGGTCAAAGGGTTATTAGACCACCTTAGAGGGGTCGGCCCAGTCAGTTGTAATGGGGTATTTAACCCAATGGTTAAATACGAGCCTACATGATTTGTGTAAAAGACAAGTCGGAGTAGTGTATAAATAGAGGAGGTGTATTCCTCATTTAACACACACTCACTCACTTAAGAGTAGCGCACTTGTGGAGGAGAGTTCTGCTATGGAGAAGGAGGAGCTTATGCTCAGGGTTACATCTTTGTATATTGCTGGTCATCTATATTGAGGAAGCTTTGTTGGGTTTTCTACCCCATGAGGGTTTCCTAGGATAAATCTGTGTCTCTTGTGTTTATGCTGTGCTTGTTGTTTCTTCAGTGATCCTGTATATGCTATTATTGTGAAATGGAATGTAATGCTGCTATTTTCTGTCTTAGCATATTAAATATTAACAGTTATATGTTGGGATTTATGACCTAAGTATTGGAAACATATTTCCATTGAAGTACGATTGTTTGATATTTATTTTCTTGGGATACCTTGCTTATTTGGTTGGACAAAAGTGAAACATATACTATTATAGTTTATATTTCAGATTTATCCCTAAGGCTAAAAGTTCGTAGGAAATAGATATGAGGAACCTCAAGTTTGAGGTGAAATTTTTGAATTGGCATTAAGCAATGATTCTTGAAACTTCTGTATCCTTGATGGTTGCAATTTATGTCGTCTTTACGCTTTTCAAGAATTATGTTGTGGTTTCTCTCAAAATCACATAATCATTCTATTACTTAGTAATTTTCCTAATTTCATCTTTTTTTTTACTTTCCTGGGTTCTTGATCAAATCCCTTTGCTTGCTAATTTGCGCACTTGGCTCACATAGAATTACCAGGCGAAGGTAATGCTTCATAAAATGATATAAAATAGGGTATGCAAATCACCAAGCAAATGGGTTCATGCAAGAACCTTGAGTAAACATAAGTTCTTGGTTGAACACCTTTGATTAGTGATTTGCACACCTCTTTGTTGGGTAAAAAGATGTGACCAAAGGTGCGCAAATGATCAAGAAATAACCCTAAATAATAAAAGCGTAACATACCTGAGAAACTATGTACACCAATAAAGGTGACACAGTACCCAAAAATACTCCCATTACAACATGTGTGCATGCTAATGATGAATTAATGCAATCATACACAAATAATTGAATTTATGAATTTGTATATATGAATTCAAGATGTCTAACACAAACTAAATATTAAAATTTAGTTAAGTTAAAGCAAACCATAAATAAACTAGTAATTCATACAAAAAGTAAAAATAGTAATAATTTCATATTCATAAACAAGGCATCTATTTTAAAATATAATTTAAAAGAAACTAAAAAAAAGTTCATTATCTTACATTAAAAAAAGTCTCAAGAAATTGTCCAAAATTCCTTTGCCTTGGAATAAATTTCCCAAGAGATCTTCAACTTAAAAGAAATTGCCAAAAAAAAACCTCCACTTGCAAATATAATCAAACTTAAGTAAAACTTTATATCCCTTGCATGATTTTAAAAACAAGTATAATTTTAAACCTTAAAATTGTACTTGTCAAAATATATATATGTTAAAAGAAATTAAGAAATTAGTTTCACAATCTTACCTTTAAAAAGTTGCAAGCTGAAATTGTCCATGAGACATTTTCCTTAGAAGAAATTGCCAAAAAAACCTTCACTTATAAGTCTAAAAATATGTGGAAAAAAACTAAATGATTTTAAGAAGTACTTATCGTTTTGGGAATTATCCACCAACTAGTTGCAAATGAATAACACTTCATTCCATAAGCTCCCTATCAAACATAAACTCTTTTTAACATATGCCATGTCCAAGATAGGGATATGAATACTCAATAACAAAATTCTATGGTTTGGCTCTAATATCTCACTCTCAGACCAATTTACCACAATTCATATATAAATAAAACTAACACGATAGTCATTCCAATCAACCAAATCCTCTTTCCCCTTAACCTATACACCACATGGAATGGGATCCCCTTCTCTACTAAATAATTCCTAAGGCTATCCCACTCCCATTCAATGCTCCAACACAGACTGGCTAGGGAACCTTTCATGCTAGGATTCAAGGTTTTTCAAATGAAAATTACATTCATGGTTTTCAAAATATTTCATGGCAACAAAACTCATAATGTAAAGTAGCAATATTACAACAAAACTCAACAAAAAGAATTAAAACCCCAAAGGAATAATAAATGAGAATTTCACTTACATTTCCACAATCATAGTTTATATTTTCATGCAAAGGAGATACTACGTGCCCTCATTTCAAGTACACATATCTCCCGTTTGAGCGACTAATCTCGTGATTTATGATAATTAAATAAACAAAGGAAATGGTTATGGAATCTTAGGATAAATGGATGGGCATCAATGAAACATTATTATTTCCACTTAACTCCCTAACCCCATTTTGTTTCTCCTCTTATGGACTCATGCTGCCTATCATTTTCAGCCTTTGTTGTATTTGTATGATAGTTCAATGTACATATTTACAATTCACATATATCCTTCTTATAAAACATTATTATGAATCTAATTAACCCTCGAAGCCTCTTTTGTTTCTCCTCTCTTGGACTCTTAGCCACCTATCATTTTATTCCTCATTTCAACCTTACTGGTATTTATATGATAATTCAATGTACATATTTACAATTCAAATATATCCAGCTTATAGCCATTTCATAATATACACACATTCATAATATAAGGGTACAAAAATGGACTATTACAAAAATATTATTTCTTGGTAATTTGCAAAACCCTTTACTCAAAGAAAATATTTGAAGCAAAGAAGCGTCCAATTATTGAGTAGAGGGGAACAATAACTTTTATTTGTTCATAGTTCTTTATAAATCCCTAATTTTCTTGGTGAATTATACACCCTGAGTCACATGAGTCACATCTTTTTACTGAGAAAATGTAATGATCAAAACCAACTAAAGCTTTTACTTTTAATTCGGTAAGCATATCCATTCATCCCATTGTATACCTTTTCCTTCCCCTACATTGAGTGTACACCCTTAGCTTGTTTCCAAGCAAAGGCCTCTTTTCTCAATGACTTGGTGCCTAGGCATATTCTTCATCTTTTTCCTTTGCTTTTCATGATATGGATTCTTTACTCAGCACTCTTTTTTCCATCTACTTGTTGAATGCTAACTAGATTTGCTCAACATTTGGGATACTCCTTTTTCTTGGCAAATCCTCATTAGCCTTCCATTCCTTTTATGGATCACATAGTCACTAAGCATATGGTACTTTGATTTATAGTAATGTATTGGTTTAATGTCTTCATTTTTCTCCGGTTTGCTTAGGGTATGGACTAACCTACAATTTGTTTGAACTAAGTGATCCCACCATATGTCTTGAGGAATGCTTCATTAGGAGAACTTTTAAGTAAAAAATGGACCTCAAAACAAAAAATGTATTATCAAAATAAATTTTTAAAGAACCAATTACATTCTACAAGATGACATTATCTATAATAGTTGAGGTGGCATTGGTTGAGTTAAAAATGTTTATTTGTCAAATTCTAAATAATGAATGAAAACTCATAGTTAGCCATATCAATGTTATAAGTAAAGTACTCATAATGAAAAATGTACTCTTAGATTACTTTTGAATATAATATAAATGTACTCAAATACCTTAAAGTACTTAGAAAAAATATACTCTTTATGTTTCAATATAAAATAAATAAATTTCAAATACAAAAAAAGTGAATGCTATATTCAAAATCAAAACTATAAAATTACTTTTCAATATATAACATATATCTTAAAATAATAAATTATTAGTAAAAAAAAAAAAAAAAATCTATTTAAAATCATATAAATAATTTACAATATATAATATATAATATATAATTTTAAAATTTTATTTAAATAAATTTACAATATAATGATAATGTATAATTTATAATAATTTACAATGAAGTTTGAAAACTTTATGTAAAAATACATATTAGTCAACTCAAATCAAAATATGTATATAATATATAATTTAAAATTATTTTAAACTTTAAAAACCTTATTGAATACGTATCCTTCTACCTTAATGTTTGACATAATTGATAGGATATTTAAACTTTTAAAACCTTATGTTATGGATACGAAATTCTTATGAAAACCTAAACCATGAATATATTATTTTATTTTAGTATATGATATATAATTTTAAATCCATAAATATGTGATATATGTGGAATAATTACTATTTATATAATATATAATTTTAAATTTAAGAATAATAATATAAATAAGATAGATTTTATAAGATACAAGATAATAATAATAAAAAGAAAAAAAATTATAATATAAATTAAAACAAATGAAAAATAAATGTGTTGATTATTAAATGAATACATAACACAAATACTTGGTTATCTAAATTATAGATATGTAATATCAATATAGATATATAAGTTAATTAAGTATTTTACAAATAAAAATAGATTTAAATAATGTAGATATTTATGTAAATAGATTATTAGTATTTAAATAATGTTAATATTTATATAAATAAATTATTAAGTTTTGGTTTTAATAAATTTAAGTTAGATTTATATAATAGTTAGTTAACATATTTTATAAATATTGAAATATAAATTGGATTTATATGACTATATCACTAATTTTTATTTTAATGAATATAAGTTAAATTTATATAATTAATATATATTTTAAAAGAAATAAAAATTTATTCATATAAATTTAATTTATGTTTAAAATCCAAAATTCAAAATTATACATGTTATTATAATCATATTTTGGATATTGAATAAGTTATATTTCAAAATTCACAATAATATAATTTATTTTATTTTATGAGTACATTACTTTTTACTTTATAAGTACATTCATTATATTATATTCAAAAGCAATTTATGTATTCAAGAGTAATACTTTTAGTCACATCAAATAATGTTTTTTTATTGATTTTATTTTATATATCTTTTCAATTTAACTTAACCATACTTACATTGATTGTAGTGTAAAAGGTGAGTTGTGAATATACCTCCCTCACAAAATGCCTAACTTGTAATATTTTATTATATATTTTAGGAGGCCCATTTTAGACCTCAAAAATCTCCTAATTCATCTTCAATCATAATACTTGTAGAACATGCCCATACCCAATTCATTGGATTATAGTCTTGTATTTGTTGATAAACAGTACATCAAATCATACCCAATTCAATGGATTATAGTATTGCACTTGTTGATAAGTAATACATCAAATCATAGTATGTAACTTGCAATTGTGGATGTGGAGGTTGTTTAGTTTAGTTTTTATGATTGTAATATGTCGATAAATCTATTAGAAGATGGTTTTCCATAATGAAGAATCACATTATTGGGGAAGGAGTTATTATCAAGTTGCAACATGAGTATACATTCTTAATTAAAAAAACAAATAAATTTAGTCATATAACATTTTTCCCCTTTGGATACTCGAGAGAAACAATACTTCAATCAATTGAAAACATCATGTGTAATACCCTAGTTTTGATTCCTATAATGTTTTGGACCATATTATGCGCAAATTGTAAAAGTGTGGTTATAATGGCGGGTCATGTTAATCCATGTGGGATTCAATAATTGTCTTCATATATATGATGTAAGTATGTTTCGTATGGAATCCTAGGTCGCGCTCAAGGTCAAAACCCAACTAAAGAATTACTAAGCATATAGATTTTGTAAATCTACTTTTATGGATTTTGTAAATCTACTTTTATGGATTGTTTGGAAGGATTACCATAATGCACTTGAAGCAATATAAGAATTTAATGCATGGATATAATATATAATGGTAAAAATATGGTGGCAAGAGTAAAGAGGGTTATGTGTCCACACGAGGGGAAGATAAAAGGGTTATGGGAATGAAATCTTTTCATAATAATGATAATGATAATAACCTAATTTTAAGGTCATGATATAGTAAAACACCAATGTTGATGTATCAAAATCCCTTTTTTGGGACAAAGGACCATCTCCACATAATAATTTGATTGATACGTTTATGGAGGTGTGCATACCCTACTTCCTACGGATTTCAACTTGTGGCCTCAAAGAAGTAAACACATGGTATTAACCATTAAGCTCTTGATTTATCAACAAAGTAACTAGATCCTTATTCAACAAGAAGAACCTAGAATTCTTGAAAAGTACACTCCCCAACTGGTAGCTCATGGATAATTTATAACTTTAAAAAAACTTAGACGAAAGAAATTGTAAAAGTAAAACCTCTAAAAACATAAAAAATGGGATAAGGAAAAAAATAACGTTATGTCCACTTGAGTGTCATTTCAATAACTTACATCTTTTCCATAATATGTCTTAATGAAGCTCAATATCACCTTTGACTTAGAAATAAAAATATATAAACACATCAATGACTTAGAAATAAAAATATATAAATACATCAACCATTGGTGAAAAAATTAGAAATAAAAATATATAAATACATCAACCATTGGTGGAAAAAAAATATGGCCATGCATGGAAAAAGTACCTTTAAGGGAAAGTGCAAATCTTACACTGGTTGTTATAGCATGAAGCGGGCTACCACAACTAAAAATGATGCTACAAACTTCATTAAATATTGGGTGAATTCTTTAAAACTTGTAACTTCTATGACATTAGCAGGAGGGTAACATTTAATTATGAACTCTATCTTTAGAGGATCCATCTTCAACTCACCTCCACTAATCGCATGTCCTAAGTACACCAATATTTTCGTAACAAGCTCACACTTCTTTATGTTTGTAGTTATTGATGTTTCCTTGGTGTTTGAAACATTTCTTTAAATGTTGAACATGTTACTCTTAGGTAGAACTAGACATCAAAATGTCATACAAATATATTACAACAAATGAACTTATGAATGGGCACAATGCATCATTCATTAAAAACATAAAAGTAGATAGTTCATTACTCAAACCAAAAGACATTGCCAATCAATTGTATATATATTTCTTTTGTAAAGGTAGTCTTCCAAGTGTCTACTTCCTTGTTTCCAACTTTATTATATCCAAATTTCAAATCCATATCGGTGAAGTATATTTCATGTGGTATTTGATCTAATGCGTCATTGATTCAAGGAAAGACATAATGATTCTTTAGAGTGAGCTTGTGTAGAGTTATGTAGTCAATGCACACTCTTGAAGTCTCATCTTTATTTGGTACTAAAATGATAGGGGATTTGCATAGGTGATCTTCTTGGTCTCATGAATCCTTCTCCAACAACTCCTAGAATTTCTTATTCGCCTCATTTGACTCTAATATTAATTCTCCACAATCCTATGTTTGGAAAAGAATATTATGTAAATAATTGTATATTGTGCTCAACTTCCCTCTTTGGTTCCATTTGTTTGGATCTTGGAATACTTCTATGTATTCCTGTAACATCCCTTCCAATTGATGATTATGATCTTTCATACATATCTCCAAGGATTCCTACTTACCCGTTGAATCAATGTATTTTCCGTTGGCTTGAGAAAAAAGTATGTACTTATTGCTTGAGCTCAATCTCTTAGATTGGTATGCAATCAATAGAGAGATCTTAGAATTCCCCTTGTGCTCATTGATGATAACAAATTTACCATCCTTGATTAGATAGTGTTATAGCTAAGAGTGGCATTATCCCACTTAGGTAAATATGACAACATTAATGAATTAGTAGGATCATCATCATTCAACATCAAAAAATTTGAGTAGAATATGCCATCACTAAACTAGATAGCACTCGAAGGAGATGGATCACCATCAACTAAGGACCCATAACTATGTTGCACATTTGGAGAGAGTTAATTAGTGCATTTCTCATTATAAGAAGGCTCATCACTAAATTACTCATTGGAAGAAGACTCATCACTATGTTGCATATCCTCATTAAAAGATGGAAGGATGGAAGAGACCTTCAAAATAGGAGAGGAGTTGACTAAAAAAGTAGATCCATAAGTCCCAAGATACTATCTAGAAGAAGAGCTGAGAAAGGTACCCATGGGTACACCAAGACTTGATGAAGATGTAGTAAAATCCACTACAACAAGCTAAGAGTAATCAAGCAGTAACTCTACTAATGAAGAAGTTGCATGTTCTATGGAGACATGTTTATAATAATCACCAGGAAGAAGTGATGGAAGAGATCCTAACGGACAATGAGAAATATACTCATTAAAGGTAACCTCATGATGCTCAGTCACATAGTAAGTGACAAGACCATGAATATGATACCCCCTAAAAATGCTCACTATATACAAGCATCACTTGTTGAGGAGTATATTGGATAGGTGATATAGTGCACCTTCCATGAGGTCAGTGGACCCATGCACCTAATCTAAAAATCATGAAATGTGAAATAGAGGGATTTTGTTGATGCAAGCATTCATAAGGAGTTATATTAGAGACAATATGAGTAGGTGTATGGTTGATGCAAATAAATGATGTACAAACAACAATTTCTCCCTAGAAGTAAAGCTTCATGTTTTGAGAGTGGAGAAGATAGTTCAAGCCATTTCCATGATAGCCTTATTATTATGCTCAGCCGCATCATTTTACTAGTGAGTATAAGGAAAAATATACTGCCAATAGATGCCATGAGCATGCATAAATTGATGGAAGGAACTACCAATGTTTTATCCTTTCCCATTAGGCAATATACACTTAAGATTCAACAAGGCTTTTGAACTCTTGAAATTTGGAAAATACCTCATCCTTGGATTTAATGGTGTAGAACCACATAAAATGAGAAAAATGATCACTAAAGGTGAGGAAGTAATTCGTTCCCCTAAGGGAAGAAGTTTCCACATGTCCACAAATATCACTTTGTATTAATTGAAGGGGTTTTGATGCTCATCTTGAGTTTTCATTAGAAAAGGAGTCTTGATGATTGTTACACATCACAAATGGATTTCAAACACCATTGGGAGGGTTGATTTGTAGAAGGCCTTCAACAAGGTGAAGATGACTCATGTGCCTTAATGATCCATTGTTATTGTACCGATTAAGATGAAAATACCACAAATTATTGTCATACTCTGCATTAGACACCATTGAATGAATTTATTCAAAGATAGAGGTGGAGAAGTGTTTCCCAGTATGTACATACATTCAGATTAATCACAAAATATAGAGGAAACAAGTTTGAAGTTTTTATAGATGTCTTTAACAACCCATCTATCTGACCACCTTTTTATTGTGTGAGTAATGCAGTAAACTAAGAGAAGAATTAGTCCCACTCCAAGAACATGGAGAACATCTATGTATTAAACATTATTAATTTGAAAAGTAACACAACCAAAGACCCAGAGAGTTGAGTTATCACCAATAGATACCTTCTCACCTTTATGCTAAAAATCATAATTGGAGAGGAGGTGTCAATGCTTCATCATATGTTTATAAGTATCCCTAGGATCCACAATCCAATATTCAATAGAAGTGGACGACCATAGATAAATGTGTGGAACTAAATGAATAGAATCACTAACCTTGTCTTCAAAGAGATCACCATTTCCAATTATTTGTTGAGCAACTTATTCAATCCTTTGAAGACAAAGGAACACATTTGTATAGATGCCCCTCCTTGTGGAAATACAAGCATATAAGCCTTTTCTTTTTGGAAAACCTAAAAGTGTTCCCTAGAGACTCATGCCTACATGAGGAGGGAATATCCTTAGTGTTGGTGTGCTCTCATGTAGATAAATCACCTAAATTTTTCAACATGACTTGATGTTGGATAACATTACAAAATACTTATCCGAAAGAAGGGGAAGCAACATTTGGAATAAAAAGAGGATTGCTATAAACATGATAATATAAATTTTTAATGTAGGGGAGAGGTTATTAAGAACACTATTGATATATCAAAGGTCTTTTCTACCTTTACCGACACTTGTAAGAGTATCTACTTATGCCTCAACAGTAGAAAATCCTTCCATTTTGAGGAACTGAAGATCTCTATTTCAAGTCTATTTATTTGAGTGGTGTTCACTACACCAAATAGGATGTGGAAGGAATACCATGCTCACTTTGCACTTGTCTTGTCTATGTGATGGACAAGATCAGGTTCCACATACCAAGTGATTAATCCAAGATTTTCATCCTTCTTTAGACATGGTCATTTGTAGAGGAAGACAAATTCAAACTATCTTTATTACCATGTTATAAATCATAAAGTAGAGGATCTATGATGAGATCTCCAACTAGCCCTAATCCAATAAGATAAACAAGATGGAATATAACAATGCCTAAATGAGAAAGGAAGATGAACCTATGCACAACATAAACACAGGATATGGTGCCCTTAGGAAAAATAATGAATAAACTCACCTAAATCAATAGAGGATGTTACATTCCCGGATCCGGGTGTCACCGCCACTGCCAACAGGACTTCCAGGGGAGACACGTCTACTCCTCCCTGCACCAGCTCCTAGACTCTGCATTAATGGAGGATTTGACATTTATACAACTGGCCTCCCTGCATGCAAAGGGTCCCATCGCCCACATGGCCTGGGGGACGACATTTATGCTGGATCATCTTTCCTGGTCCTCTCGCCCGTGCTGATATCAACTCACATTAATTCTCTCGCGTGTGATCTCCTACCCTCTCCACGGCTCCTGCTGGGTTATGAAGAACCAGGCTCGCACCACTTCGTTCATTACGCATCTTGGTTATGCTCTGTCTGCATCCACAGCGGAGAGCTCGGCCCCTGCAGAGAGTTCGGTTCTTTTGCTGCCCAATTCGATCATGAAGCGCACCATCGGTATCTCCTGGCATGGCTCCAGTCAAGGCATAGGAAAATCCACGTCGGTGGAGAAGGAAATCCCATCCAACATCGGTTACAAAGAAAATGTATCAATGCTGGTTCGTCCTCTGGTGGATGATTGGGATTCCAGGAGTGTCGCTAAGATTCTCGCCTTCGGCATCCCTGGTACTCAGGTGAACCATTACTGGTTGCTTAAGAATTTGCTAGGTACTTTGGTTGAAGATATCCTTACTAATTGGAATGAGGCTAAGATGACCATGATGGACACCAGGTCCAATATGGCTCATTTGGATGGTATCCTTGTTGCTCTTGAAGCTTGTCTCTTGGGAAGCAGATATGCTCTTTTCCCCCATCCGTCTCCACCCCTGGGTGTTGGTCCTGAAGGTCCGGTGGCTAGTACAGGCGACGGAATGGTTAGGGTCAACAAAGGCATGGAGCCTCACGCGGTCGAGCAGGCTACCGGTAGTTCTCTTCATAATTCTGTGGACCTCACTGCCTCCGTGGATGCCGCTCTAGCTCCTGTTCCTTCTCCTCGCTGCATTTCAGGTCCTGATTCTCCAGGTGCAACCGTGGTGCAAGATGCCTCCCCTCCTGGGACTTCTTTCTCGGTTCCTTCTACAATTGATAATGCCCACAACAAGAGCCTTCGGAAAGATGAAGCAGCAACAATTCTCCAGCACCAGACTGAGCCTCTGTCATTCAAGCTCCTAGAGAAGCAGTGGATAGATGATATCTTCGAACCCTGCCCCATCTCCGAGGACACGCATGACTCCAAAGGCGCAGAAGCTAGTTCTTGAGCTCTGCATTTCTGGTTTTACCACTCTATCTTTTTGTATACTCTGGCTTGCACAGAGTTATAGTTTAGCCCAGAGCTATGGTTTTTACTATCTTTCTTGCTCGATAGTTATTTTGTTTTTCTCTATAAGTTTGGTTCCACTGCACTCTTTCGTAAAATTGGTACCTTGTACAGGGCCAATTCGATATATCTGAATTCTCCTGATGACTATAATATTTTTTGTACTATAATATAAATCTTCCACGCAGCTTACAAAAAAAAAATAGAAGATGTTACAATTGAGAGCTTGAGTTGTGTATATATACACAAATTAAGTGAGATGTTCCTTCAAAAAAAGAGGATTCCCTTCAAAAGGGGATTTTAGACCCACAAAATAAAGGCACACACCTCAAGACAGTGATTAAATTGACCTAATCAAATACAAAATATAATCATAATGTATAATAATATATAACAACCCATAATTAGCGAGAGAAAATACGATGACACATCACCACAAATAAAAATTAGCCAAAATATCTCAACATTGACCTTATTACATTAAACGGAACGAACTCAATCTTGAAAATCTACACGAAACAACTTCTAAAAGTTATCCTTCAAGTGCCAAGGGCGTTTCCTTCATTGAAGGGTATAATTTATACACAAGCCGGAGGAGTGGAATTGGTTGGATCTCTTTCAAATCCATCGATTTTACATCTTAATACCTTAATGCTTTCTGATATTCCGTATCTCTGGATTTCGTGGATCGTCATAGAAATCAAAATCCACGTAGTTGTGTTTTCCTTCCATTGGGAAATCGAAGAAGTTTAGACGACTCCTATGATTTCCAAACCGTCCAATTAATGCAAGTAATTTGCATAATGGCTTTCATTTCCAAAGCGATCAACTTGTCTATTTGTCCCAAATATATGCTTTTAAATTATACTAATTGCCCACGTATACATTTTTAAATAATGTTAATGGCAAATACATGCTTTTAAATTATACTAATTGCCCTAGTATACATTTTTAAATAATGTTAATAACCTTATATACATTTGACCTTCATTAATAGAAAATGATAGAATGTATCACAATTACATGTTATAAGGATGATAAACATTATATAGCTTTGTTATCCTTCACCATGTGTTTAGAAAACTAATTGTGTCGAGAGGCACTTTCTACAGCCCAAAATGGATGAGATGCCCAGTATGTCACGTTGACATGATACATGTCCTCTCCAAAAATTAAATATATAAAAGAATTATATTAACATAAATCCATCTTAAACTCGGATCTATTAAGCACCCAGAGGGATCCAATTTCTTGAGGTGTATTTTTTTATTAATCTTAAATTTTTACACATCAAGAAAAAATTTACCCTCAAGAAATTGGATCCCTCTCGGTCCTTAATAGATCTTGGTTTAAGATGGATCTATGTTGTTGTTGTTTTTTAAATATGAGCCAAGTTGAAATGTTTTAATTACTTTTTATTTTTTATCATTTATGAGCTGACATGAGAATGTTACATTACGTAACGTGACAAACGTGACAACATCTCCCCCCTATTGGATTGTAAGCACCTCGCTCCCTTACTGGGTGGTAAGCACCTCGGTGCTCTCAGTGCAAAAACCAAGTACATGTCGGCTCAAATTTAAATTGGCTAGATTGTAAAATACATTTTAAATATAAATATACATCGAATTGTTGAATATCAAGATATATGTTTTTTTAGGTGAAACTATGCATTGAATTTCAAGCATCCTCTCATTTTAAATAAATATTTTCATAAATAGTTACAAGACAACTAAATATTTGTGTATTACTTAGTCTTGCCTTGATTTGATCTAGAGACATATATTCACAATAGAATCAGTACACATGGATTAAGAATAAATATTTTACTTCATAATTAATTAATTAATTAATGCAATTTTTGCCTATTTGTAGGATTTATAGTTGGCATGTGGATGATTCTATGGAGAATATATTGATAAGTTAATAATAAAACATATTTTAGTTTTATGATAATTGCGTATTAATAATAATTGGGTAAATTGCAAGTATTTTACTTCATAATTATCTAATGAATGCAACTTTTGCTTATTTGTAGGATTTATGTGTTATAGTTTGTACAACATGAAATAGTTGGCACTTAGACAATTATATTTGAATAAATAACTGTTTTACTTCATAATTAATTAATTAATGCAATTTTTGCATATTTATAGGATTTATATATTAACATTTACAACATGATTTCAAATTAGAATAGTTGATGCTTCACAATTATAATGAAAATTATAATAGAGCCAAACCTTTCCTCAAATTTAAAACCCTAAAATAAATTTACACATAAAAAAATCTATACTAATTAATAAAATCTCAAAAAAATATAAGTGAAAAAGATCTCCCTCCTATCATCTCCCTTATTATCTATAGAATTTAGAAAAATTAAATAACTTAAAACCTCCTTAAAACCAATATAAATAAATAATCATTTAATAACATAAAAATACTAAAGATAATACTAGATAATACGCGTTAAGGGATTATTTATAAAACTAGATAATACCTATTTATATCCTATCCAAAAGTTATCCAAAGGCAATATTTTGCAATCCATAATTTCCCTTAACCCACTTAATCACCAAAAGTTATCCAAAACCAATATTATAAGTTCCCTTAACCCACTCAATCACTTTCAAATATTTGCAACCTAACATTTGTATCTAGGACCATTTTCAACAAAGATTTTAGATAATGGAGCTCAAAGCAATTATAATTACCTCTCCTTAACCCTAGTTTGGATTTATATCTGCAACCATTCAAGAACACAAATTCACTAATGCCATAAAGACTAGGATTGCCTATTGCCTTGGCTTACATCATAAATGCTTTTATTCCATTTATCATTTCACTAACTCACCTCTCTATCTTGGTGCTTTATGTTTTGGTTCCTTATTTAATATAATTATAGATATATTAAAATTTGTAAAGTATGATGTTTTATGTTTAGTTACTCGGTTAATATAATTAGAAATACATTTAATTTTTTAAAATATTATGTTTTATTTAATTGGTGGGTTGATTTTTATTTGTCATATCCACAAATTCTTTAATCTAATAGTTAAGTAAGATTTTTTTAATTTTTGGAATCATGGTTTTATTATTCCTATTTTTAAAAGTGGTAATAAAAATAACCTTTCTAATTATCAGACCGATATAATTAATTCTCTTTTAGCCAAGCTTTACGATATCATTTTAGAAAATAAAATCAGCGTATGGCTAGAAAGTGAAGGTAAGTGGGCTAAAGGTGAGACAGGTTTTAGAAAACCTCACTCTACCACGGACCACCTCGTTACGCTTAGGATCATTGCGGGGGAATCCGTAATAGTAATTCCAATCTCTTTTGTTTCTTTGTGGACTTTAGGAAAGATTTTGATACAGTACTTAGAAACAACTTGTGGAATATATTAGAAAAGCTAAAAATTTCTTTCGAGCTGAGAGATGCTATGTTAAGGTTGCATGAGACTATCATTGCAAAATTTAAGAGCATTGATGGGTGGTTGAAAGATATTGATTGCAATATGATAGTTAAACAAGGTTTCTTCTCTCCCCTACCCTTTTCGACATTTACATCGATAAATTAGTAGGGTGTTGAGATGAAGTAGGTTGCGTTGGCACGACCTTAGCTAGCTAGTATAGTCGTCATCCTCCTTCTCTATGACGACGATATCATTCTTATGGCAAGGTGCCCCTTTGATATTGATAAGCAATTAACAATTCTCAAGGATTTCTACTCTAATATGGGTATGATTGTTAACACCGAGAAAACAAAAGTTATAATTATCAAGTCCAAGAGGGTCACTTACGCTAATTTTGTATATGACAATAACAACTTGGAGGAAGTGTCTTCCCACAAATATCTTTGAACTAATATTCATCACAAGCTCAATTGGAACTATAACATTGATAAAATGATTAAGGAGGGTGGAAAGCTTATTATGTTCTTGAAAACAATTGTAAATAAGCAAAACTTGTGATGTGGGATAAAAACAAGTTTATTTTTGAAACTTTTGTCATTCTCATTATCTTGTATGGTTGTGAAGTTTGGGGTTGCAGCATCTCTATAGAATCGTGGAGAATTATTGTGCAAATCCAAAAGCGTTTCATAATGTATAACCTCAAAATTAAAAGCAATACACCCTACCCTATTATCCTTCTAGAAGTGGGTCTTTTCCCCATCGAGAGCCTTGCTATGACTAGGTACATGATGTACAAGTATAGAATAAATAACATGGGAGACCAAAGACTTTCTAAAATTGCTTTAAAATCCAGTCAAGAACAACTACAACTCAATAGAGGTTGGTATAAAGAACAACTACGACTCAACGGAGGATATTATAAAGACACCATGGATTGGTTAAACCATAGGGGGATTGACGAAAATACCACTTTGCCAGATATCAATAACATTAAAAATATTATCACATCTAAGTTTAAAGAGAAAATGTGGGGCGAGAAATATTTAGAGGGTAAAAGAAAGTTAAGATACTATAAGGAGGTCATTAACCCT
The DNA here is from genome assembly GCA_027924585.1 of Larix kaempferi. Lineage (NCBI taxonomy): Eukaryota > Viridiplantae > Streptophyta > Pinopsida > Pinales > Pinaceae > Larix > Larix kaempferi. The sequence goes on along the minus strand of BSBM01001201.1, from coordinate 8,765,570 downwards.
AAACTAAAAGATCAAAACTATCTCTATGTTTTAACTAGTTCGAAGAAGAAAATTAATATAGCTAAGATAAGAACGAACTCTCATGAGATTCATAATAAAACATGACGCTAGAAAATTACTAAAACAGAGTGGGTGGAAAGGATTTGTCATCTCTGTGAGATTTTGAGCATTGATTATGAAACTCATTTTCTCATAGACCGCCCTGCATACACCCACATTAGGTTGTAGTTTCATAATTCTTATTACAATACAAACCTCCCTAACCTCATAACAAGTCAAAACTATAGTGACCTAAGAACGCTTATTTCTAAGCTTTTTAAGTATAGAAATAACATTTTACAGCAATCTAAGTAATCATCTTAAGGTCCAACAGACCAACTAAGTTGGTCTCAATAGACGTTAAATACCATCATCATCACCACCATCAATATATATATATATATATATATATATATATATATATATTCTTTTTTAATATAAAAAAAATTGGTTATACAAATATCCTAAAATTTAAAAATAATTAGACAGTGACTCACTATAAATAGAACCTATACCTCTCTAAACCAGAAGGCTCCACCCCTTCCTCCTCTTTTTCATATTAGTTTCAACCACCAACGTTAATAAAAATTATATTTCTTAGTTTTAACTTAAAATCCAATGTTTTGAAATTTTCATTAAATTGATTTTCATTTTGTTGCAACCAGAGGAGCGAGGTGCTCTACAACCCAATATGGGGGAGATGTTGTCACGTAAGGTAGGTGTAACTTAACATAACATTACAAAAAAATAAAAAGTAATTAAAAATTCATGTCGGCTCATAAAATAAAAAATTATGAAAAGTAATTAAAAAAAATTCATGTTTGTTCATAAAATAAAATAAAAAAATGAAAAGTAATTAAAAAAATTCATGTTGGTTTCTAAAATAAAAATTATAAAAATAATTAAAAAAATCTATGTCCATCTATAAAATAAAAAATTTAAATTTAAACTTGGATCTATCAAGCAGGGGATGAATCAAATTTCTTGAGTTTAAGTAAAAACAAATATTACACCTCAAGAAATTGGATCCCTCTAGATCTAGATCTACCAACCTAGATCCAAATCCTAGGCTCTATCAAGCGCCAAAAGGGATCAAATTTACTTTACAAGATCAAAGTAACGTTACAAGATCTCCCTCATATTTACTTTTTACTTTGTATTATTCTTTTTTGTTTATGGCCGACATAATATTTATTACTTTTTACTTTGTATTATTCTTTTTTGTTTATTTTGTATTATTTTGTTACTGGACAAACTTGACAAACACTAGACAAACGTTACAAGATCTCCCTAATATTTACTTTTTACTTTGTATTATCCTTTTTTGTTTATGGCCGACATAATATTTATTACTTTTTACTTTGTATTATTTTGTTACTCGACAAACACTCACATGTTACAAAATCTCCTTCATACTGGGCTGTAGAGCGCGCAAAAATAGATCTATGCGGATAAATTATTAAAATTAAATCATACCTAATGAAACCAATCATACATATCCCAATTCACTCCATCCTCATAAGGGCCCATAACTATGTTTCACATTTGGAGAGAGTTAATTAGTGCATTTCTCATTATAAGAAGGCTCATCACTAAATTACTCATTGGAAGAAGACTCATCACTATGTTGCATATCCTCATTAAAAGATGGAAGGATGGAAGAGACCTTCAAAATAGGAGAGGAGTTGACTAAAAAAGTAGATCCATAAGTCCCAAGATACTATCTAGAAGAAGAGCTCAGAAAGGTACCCATGGGTACACAAAGACTTGATGTAGATGTAGTAAAATCCACTACAACAAGATACGAGTAATCAAGAAGTAACTCTACTAATGAAGAAGTTGCATGTTCTATGGAGACATGTTGATAATAATCACTAGGAAGAAGTGATGGAAGAGATCCTCACAGACCATGAGAAATATACTCATTAAAGTAACCTCATGAAGCTCAGTCACATAGTAAGTGACAAGACCATGAATATGATACCCCCCTAAAAATGCTCACTATATGCAAGCATCACTTGGTGAGGAGTATATTGGACAAGTGATATAGTGCACCTTCCATGAGGTCAGTGGACCCATGCACCTAATCTAAAAATCATGAAATGTGAAATAGAGGGATTTTGTTGATGCAAGCACTCATAAGGAGTTATATTAGAGACAATATGAGTAGGTGTATGGTTGATGCAAATAAATGATGTACAAACAACTACTTCTCCCTAGAAGTAAAGCTTCATGTTTTGAGAGTGGAGAAGATAGTTCAAGCCATTTCCATGATAGCCTTATTATTATGCTCAGCCATGTATCATTTTACTAGTGAGTATAAGGAAAAATAAACTGCCAATAGATGCCATGAGCATGAATAAATTGATGGAAGGAACTACCGATGTTTTATCCTTTCCCATCAGGCAATATACACTTAAGATTCAACAAGGCTTTTGAACTCTTGAAATTTGGAAAACACCTCATCCTTGGATTTAATGGTGTAGAACCACATAAAATGAGAAAAATGATCACTAAAGGTGAGGAAGTACTCCGTTCCCTTAAGGGAAGAAGTTTCCACAGGTCCACAAATATCACTTTGTATTAATTGAAGGGGTTTTGATGCTCATCTTGAGTTTTCCTTAGAAAAGGAGTCTTGATGATTGTTACCCATCACAAATGGATTTCAAACACCATTGGGAGGGTTTATTTGTAGAAGGCCTTCGACAAGGTGAAGACGACTCATGTGCCTTAATGATCCAGTGTTATTGTATTGATTAAGATGAAAATACCACAACTTATTGTCATACTCTGCATTAGCCACCATTGAATGAATTTATTCAAAGATAGAGGTGGAGAAGTGTTCCCTAGTATGTACATACATTCATATTAATCACAACATATAGAGGAAACAAGTTTGAATTTTGTATTGATGTCTTTAACAACCCATCTATCTAACCACCTTTTTATTGTATGAGTAATGCGGTAAACTAAGAGAAGAATTAGACCCACTCCAAGAACATGGAGAACATCTATGTATTGAACATTATCAATTTGAAAAGTACCACAACCAAAGACCGAGAGAGTTGAGTTATCACCAATAGATACCTTCTCACCTTTATGCTAAAACTCATAATTGGAGAGGAGGTGTCAATGCTTCATCATATGTTTATAAGTATCCCTAGGATCCACAATCCAATATTCAATAGAAGTGGAGGACCATAGATAAATGTGTGGAACTAAATGAATAGAATCACCAACCTTGTCTTCAAAGAGATCACCATTTCCAATTATTTGTTGAGCAACTTATTCAATCCTTTGAAGACAAAGGAACACATTTTTATAGATGCCCCTCCTTGTGGAAATACAAGCATATAAGCCTTTTCTTTTTAGAAAACCTAGGAGTGTTCCCTAGAGACTCATGCCTACATGAAGAGGGAATATACTTAGTGTCGATGTGCTCTCATGTAGATAAATCACCTAAATTTTTCAACGTGACTTGATGTTGGATAACATTACAAAATACTTATCCGAAAGAAGGGGAAGCAACATTTGGAATAAAAAGAGGATTGCTATAAAAATGATAATATAAATTTTAAATGTAGGGGAGAGGTTATTAAGAACACTATTGATATATCAAAGTTCTTTTCTACCTTTACCAACACTTGTAAGAGTATCTACTTATGCCTCAACAGTAGAAAAACCTTCCATTTCGAGGTTGGAGATCTCTATTTCAAGTCTATTTATTTGAGTGGTGTTCACTACACCAAAAAGGTTGTGGAAGGAATCCCATACTCGCTTTGCACTTGTCTTGTCTATGTGGTGGACAAGATCAGATTCCACATACAAAGTGATTAATCCAAGAGTTTCATCCTTCTTTAGACATGGTCATTTGTAGAGGAAGAAAAATTCAAACTATCTTTGTCAACATGTTATAAATCATGAAGTAGAAGATCTATGATGAGAGCTCCAACCAGCCCTAATCTAATAAGATAAACAAGATGAAATATAACAATGCCTAAATGAGAAAGGAAGATGAACCTATGCACAAGAGAAACACAAGATATAGTGTCCTGAGGAAAAATAATGAATAAACTCACCTAAATGAATAAAGGATGTTACAAATGAGAGCTTGAGTTGTGTATATATACACAACTTAAGTGAAGTGTTCCTTCAAGAAGAGAGGCTTCCTTTCAAGAGGGGATTTTGGACTCACGAGATAAAAGCACACACCTCAAGACAGTGATTAAATTGACCTAATCATATACAAAATATAATAATAATATATAACAACCGATAATTAACCAAAAAAAAATAGATTAACACATCACCACAAATAAAAATTAGCCAAAATAGCTCAACATTGACCTTATTACATTGAATGGAATGAACTCAATCTTGAAAATCTAAAAAAAAAACAACTTCTAAAAGTTATCCTTCAAGTGCCAAGGCCGTTTCCTTCATTGCTAGGGTATAATTTATACACAAGCCGGAGGAGGAGAATTGGTTGGATCTCTTTCAAATCCATCGAGTTTACATCTTAATACATTAATGCTTTCTAATATTCCGTATCTATGGATTTCGTGGATCGTCATAGAAATCAAAATCCACATAGTTGTGTTTTCCTTCCATTGGGAAATCGAAGAAGTTTAGACTCCTCCTATGATTACCAAACCGTCCAAATCCAAAAACATTAATGCAAGTAATTTGCATAATGACTTTCATTTACAAAGCGATCAACTTGTCCATTTGTCCCAGATATATGCTTTTAAATTATACTAATTGGCCAAGTATATATTTTTAAATAATGCCAATAATCTCATATACATTTGACCTTCACTAATTGAAAATGATGGAATGTATCACAATCACATGTTATAAAGATGATAAACATTATATAGCTTCATTATCCTTTACCAGGTGTCTAGAAAACTAATTGCGTTGAGAGACGCTTTCTACATCCCAAAATGGATGAGATGTCATGTATGTCACGTTGACATGGCACATGTCCGCTCTAAAAATTAAATATAAAAAAAAAATATACTAGTATAGATCCATCTTAAACTCGATGTTTCGTTATCCTTCACCATATGTCTAGAAAACACCAATTGCGTCGAGAGGCACTTTCTACATCCCAAAATGGATGAGATGTCACGTATGTCACGTTGACATGGCACATGTCCACTCCAAAAATTAAATATATAAAAAAAAATTATACCAACACAGATCCATCTTAAACCCGGATCTATTATGCACCGAGAGGGATCCAATTTCTTTTGGTGTATTTTTTTTTAATCTTAAATTTTTTACACATCAAGAAAAAAATTACCCTCAAGAAATTGGATCCCTCTCGGTCCTTAATAGATCTTGGTTTAAGATGGATCTATGTTTGTTTTTTTAAAATATGAGCTGAGTTGAAATGTTTTAATTACTTTTTATTTTTGATAATCTATGAGACAACATGAGAATGTTACATTACGTAATGTGACAAATGTGACAACATCTCCCCCCTACTAGGTTGTAAGCACCTCGTTGTTCTCGGTGCAAAAAGCAAGCACATGTTGGCTCAAATTTAAATTGGCTAGATTGTCAAATACATTTTAAATATAAATATACATCGAATTATTGAATATCAAGATATATGTTTCAAACATCCTGGCATTTTAAATAATTATTGGACCATTTTAAATAATTTGGTTCTTTTAGCCAAGCTTTACGATATCTTTTTAGAAAATAAAATCAGCGTATGGCTAGAAAGTGAAGGTAAGCATCCTAAAGGTGAGAGAGGTTTTAGAAAACATCACTCTACCACGGACCACCTCGTTATGCTTAGGATCATTGCAGAGTAATGTCGTAATAGTAAATCCAATCTCTTTTGCTGCTTTGTGGACTTTAGGAAATATTTTGATACGGTGCCTAGAAACAACTTGTGGAATATATTAGAAGAGAGCTGAAAGTTTCTTTCGAGCTGGGAGATTCTATGGTAAGGTTGCATGAGACTATCATTGCAAAATTTAAGAGCATTGAGGAGTGGTTGAAAGATATTGATTGTAATGTGGTAGTTAAACAAGGTTTCCCCCTCTACCCTACCCTTTTTGGCATTTACATCGATAAGTTAGTAGGGTGTTGAGACGAAGCAGGTTGTGTTGGCATGACCTTAGCCAGTATAATCGTCATCCTCCTTCTCTATGACGATGATATCATTCTTATGGCAATATGCCCCTTTGATCTTGATAAGCAATTAAAAATTCTTAAGGATTTATATTCTAATATGGGTAATATTTTTAACACCGACAAAACAAAAGTTATGATTATCAAGTCCAAGAGGGTCACTTACGCTAATTTTGTATATGACAATAGCAACTTCGAGGAAGTGTCTTCCTACAAATATCTTTGAATTGATAGTCATCACAAGCGCAATTGGAACTATAGCATTGAGAAAATGATTAAGGAGGATGGAAAGCTTATTTTGTTCTTGAAAACAATTGTAAATAAGCAAAACTTGTGATGTGGGATACAAACAAGTTTATTTTTGAAACTCTTGTCATTCTCATTATCTTGAATGGTTTTGAATTTTGGGGTTGCAGCATCTCTAGAGAATCATGGAGAAATATTGAGCAAATCCAAAAGCGTTTCATAATGTATAACCTCAAAATTAAAAGCAATACACCCTACTATATTCTCCTTCTAGAAGTGGGTCTTTCCCCCATCGAGAACCTTGCTATGACTAGGTACCTGATGTACAAGTATAGAATAAATAACATGGGAGACCAAAGACTTTCTAAAATTGCTTTAAAATCTAGTCAAGAACATCTACGACTCAACAAAGACACCATGGATTGGTTAAACCATTTGGGGAATGACGAAATATCAATGACATTAAAAATACTATCACATCTAAATTTAAAAAGAAAATGTGGAGGGAGAAAGATTTGGAGGGTAAAATTTTCATATTAGTTTCAACCACCAACGTTAATAAAAATTGTATTTCTTATATTTAACTGAAAATCCAATGTTTTGAAATTTTCATTAAATTGATTTTCAGTTTGTTGCATCCAGAGGTGCTCTACAACCCTGTATGGAGGAGATGTTGTCACTTAAGGTAGGTGTAACATAACATTACAAAAAATAAAAAGTAAGTAAAAATTCATGTCGGCTCATAAAATAAAAAATTATGAAAAGTAATTAAAAAAAATTCGTGTTTGTTCATAAAATAAAAAAATATGAAAAGTAATGAAAAAAATCCATGCTGGTTCATAAAATAAAATTTATATTTAAGTAATTAAAAATATCTATATCCATTTATAAAATAAAAAATTAAAACTTAAATCTGGATTTATCAAGCAAGAGATGGATCAAATTTTTTGAGTTTAAGTAAAAAAAAATATTACGCCTGAAGAAATTGGATCCTATTTTTTGAGGGGAATAAATTAAATGGGTGGGGGTCAGTGCTGGTCTTCCTCCACCTCATGGGGAATAAAGAAGGAAGGCGATGCTTTTGGGTAGGTAGAGGCGCTGCATCCTTTCAGCACCCGGGGAAGAAAGAATCTTCACTAAGCTAAGATGATAGTAGTCCCTATGCTAGCATAAATTAACACTTTGATCCCTCTCGATGCTTGATAAATCTAGATCTAAAATAATCTATACTAATAAATTATTCAAATTAAATCATACCCCAAAACCAATCATACATGTCACAATTCACTCAATCATCAACCGATATACTAATTATAACTTGCCATTTAGCACAAAACCACATAATTGGAATAATTAATTTGGAAATTAGTCTGATCTATTTTTCAAACTGATTGCGAGGATTCAATCATTACGTAATGGACTATAAAATTTCACATAACATGTTTCAACCTCTTTTAGAAATTGCCATTCAAACAGTAAGGTAGATCAGAGGCAAAATACCAATGGCGACATGTATGCATTTTCAATTACTTGTTTGCGCAATGATCTGTTCGGCAGACTGGGCAGGTCTCCTTAATCGTCAGCCATTTGGAAATGCAAAACACGTGGTATATGTGCTTGCAAACGAGTTCACCTGCCTCCTCTCCCCAAAGAAAATTATCATGGCAAATTGGGCAGGATGAAGTGATACAGTTCTCATCACTGATATGTTCATTTGAAATAGTTATGGAAGCCGGAGGCGGAGGCCGAGGCCGAGGCCTCTCTCTTTGGGATTGATAAGTAAAATGCTGCTGCGGTGCTGTCCGAAGCAGAGCCGCAGCCAGTTCTAAGGCCTCGGGGATGTCAGCTCCCAGTGACCGATTTTCTCTAAATTCTCTTACTCTCTCATATTCCCTTGGATCTTGGACGGAGGGATTTAGCGGTCTTCCAGCGCGACCAATCCCCACACTAACGCTTCTCCTCCTTTCTTCTCCTCTGCTTCGTCGCCGTCTTTCCATTTGTAGAATGCAGGGATATAGCCAAGATGAAATTGACTGTGAAAAACCGGCGCGTCTTCGCCTTTGCGTGCCGTCGGCTTTATACTAACGGCTTCAATCGATTCGACTCCACTAGTCGGCTCGAATTCACTGCGCGCGTGCCTCTCCCGCTTCTTCTTTTCCGTTTTGGCCACCTTTTTTTTTTCTTTTCTTTAATTCTTTTAAATTTAAATTTGAATCCAGCGGTTGAATCCAAAAAACTCTCCGGCCGTTTCCGTTTTAGGTTTAAGAAGGATTCACTTAGTATGGTTGGAGTATCGGTTGAATAACTATCACACTTCTGAATATAATGTAAATTAATTGTCAATGGATCATGAAACTATATGTTTGGTTTGGAAAGTTTACCAACATCCGCAAGTTTTGGGAGCTCAAGCTCAAATCCTAGGTTCAATTCCCCCAAGTTATGTTGGAGGGAGTACTATGTGAAATGGTACGGTGATTTGCCCATCAAATACAGTCATAATTTAATGTAAACCGTCATCTTTCTTATTGCATTTAATGTAAACCGTCATCTTTCTTATTTCTTAAACCGTCACGTGGTATTCGTCAATATTGGCCACAGTCTCCATGGGCTCTTTGTTCAGGTTTGTGTAGCATGCATCTCTGTCACATAATGTTATGTAATGTGAATTACCAAAAATAAAAAGTGAGTAGCGAGGTGCTCTACAGCCCATGCATGCTCTGTCACTTAATGTTATGTAATGTGACATTACCAAAAATAAAATAAAAAAGTGAGTTGCTAGGTGCTTTACAACCCAATATAGTCACCTAATGTTATGTAATGTGACATTACCAAAAATAAAAAGTAAAAAAAAATAATTAAAATTTCTTGAGATCTAAATATTTTTCCAAGTTTAAGATGGATCTATGTTGGTTGCATCCACATGCTCTACAACTCAGTATGAGGGAGATGCTCTCCAGTAATGTAATGTAACATGACATTACCAAAAATAAAATGTAATTAAAAAATCCATATCAAGTTATAAAATTAAAAGTTAAAACCAAATGAAAAGTAATTAAAAAACTCCATGTCCACTCAATAAATAAATAAATCCTCTTAATACTCAATAAATCTCGATTGAAAATAAATCTATACTAATTAATTAAAATTAATTTTTTCATTTGTTAAACACCCTCTTCAATTATCATCAAGTGATTTGAACACTTATATTGTGATCATAAATAACCAACTTCATGAAACATTATTAATAATAATTTTTAATTTTATAATCAACATTCATTTCACATTGATAATAGATTTAACCTTGGTAGTGCTTTGTTACGGATTCTATACAATGCTGCTATTGGAAGAATCTCAAGGAACCAAAAGCCAATATCATTATCATATTAATATGAGTGTGATGTATGTCATCGATGCATTTGTTAACTTGCTGGATATTGAAAAAAGCGAAAACCTACTTCATGTTCTTGGATTCATTTAGTGAGCGTTTTGAGGGCTTGGTAAGCTCTCTCATCCATAACACCTTTTACAAACCTCAATGATATCTAGTCTCAAGCATGTTAAGTAGAGAATATTATTATTTACTAACCATTTTTCCAACAATATGATGACAAGTTATATTTTGTGTACAACCTCGAATGATGCATTTGGATCATCATTCAAGTATCATATACAACAATTTGTTATCATAATATCAATTTTGTCAATTACAATGATAGTTTTTCAATTGCTTGATTTATACACTATATGGATTAATTGGGTTTTCTCAATTATATTGAACATTTCCATACCCCTAGCCTTTTATTCTCTAACCCTTGTTTACCTTTTCTTTTCAAATGAGTTGATAACCCATAAGCCCAAACTAAATTTTTTTTTGCTGAATTGTAGGTACATACAACATGGCAAAGTTTTTTGAACTTTATTTGCTAGATACCCCATATTATACTTATAAAATTAAACATATTTTATTATTTTTTTTACAAAATCAAATACATAGCATTTCCTTTCCTGACCTAGTATTCATTCTCTTATTATAGCCTTATCTTAGCTCAGATTAATATTGTAAACCATTTGTATTCTAACTTTGTTTGTATTCATTCTCTTTGTGTACTCTTATCTTTAGCTAGGATTAGTATTGTAAGCCATTTGTATTCTAACTTTGTTTGTAGGGATTTATACTTGGCATATTGACCTTTGCTACTGTTATCCATTCTCATCATTTTTGGCTTAATGTGGAATGCATTCAAGAGGATTTGAAAAATGTGCTTATATGTTAGGAGATGGTGATCTTTTATGTTTGTAACAATATGTATATAATGTTCACCTATACATATATATAATTTCAATATTTGCTTAGAAAAAGGAAAGAAGGATGATTGACAAACTTGATTGTGAAAATTTATAAATATCGAAAAAGATATTGACTTCATGGTGAAAAATAATTTTCATTTTTTTTTTTTTACATTAATTAGCAGCTCATGATTTTGTAAGGTCTTTTCAAATTTCGAAGTAAACTTTATCTATTGAATAGATTTGAAGGTTGTAGAATCAATCAATGAGTTATATTTACAAGTACTTATAGTATTGTAAATTTAATATTTTTGTGTTGAATTTATCGATATTTTTTGTGTTGCTTTGTTTTAAAATTTTCTAGGTATATATTGATTCTAATTTATCTAGTTGGTATTTCACCATACTGAGTATTGTAACATACATTGTATTTTTCTTTCCATTTTGAGGTGTTCTCCTAAAGCTAAAAAAATAGTAGAAATATCTTGTAAGCTAGGTTTGCATGGAAAACTTTGTTATTACCGTAAGCCATGTCGAGTGAGAAGGTGAAGGATATGAAAGAACCCAATCACATCTATTTGATGTTTATGGTTATTATATTTACCTATAACTATTCATCAATATTTGTGATTCCTATTACTTAGTTTTTGAGGCACTTTCAAGGCTACATATTCTAGTGATTTGAATACTTTGAGTTTTTATTTTTATTAAGTGATTCCTCTATATATACTTCTACATTGGATTTCATATAAATATGCTAATATTCAATAAATTAATTCTATTGCTTGAATTGCAAGGTGAAAATAAGCATGGTTCTCGAGTTTAATTCAAGTTACATATATATTATAAGAATTTCATAAAGTTGATTGTGCATCTATTTTGGTGAGAATAGATTTTTTTGGTGATATTAGGGTGATTAGTCCCCAAGTTTTATCATTCTTGGTTCACTTATTTAAAGAATGATCTTATTGATGGTATTTCCTAAAGTTCTCTCTTCTCATCGGTGTTGTAGAATTTACAAGCCACCTAGCCCATGATTCATCACCTCCATTTCTTCCAAGGCAAATTTCAATTCATCTAGCCACATGTCAATCTGCTTGTTGTTGGGCCACCTTCTTTGTAGTCACCACATTGTATTCTTATAGAATCTCAATTTCATTTTAGAATGGTTCTTCAATGGGACTTATGTTTCTCTAAGTTCAACAATGATTTTGTGTTCTTGTAATCCATCAAATACTGTATTTAGTACTTGCTAACTATGTCTGTGTAGAATATAACCTCAAGGAGTCCAAGAATATATATGGGCTATACCACAATCAATGCAACTTGTAAGTGTCTTCTTTAGAGACATTTTGGGATTTCTTTTTCTTATAATCTATTTAATACTGCATTTAGTACTTGTTGATTGGGTCTATGTAGAATATAACCTTGGGGAGTCCAAGAAGATGTGTGTGTGTGTGACTAAAATAAATAAAGTATAAGAAATTTCCAAACAAAGTATAAGCAATGGATTTGCAGTGGATTTGATGACCTTATTCATATGCCCAACCATTTTTATGTTAAGGTGAAGTATTTTGAATCGATATAGGTCCTTGATTGGAGCTTTGTATTTATTTTATTTTTATTTTTTTAATTTGAGTTTTTTTTCTAAAATGATCTATGAGATTTTGATCCACTATGTGTAGATTATTTTGGTGTCTTTTACTATGACCACTCCATGGGACTCCATGTCCCAAAAATTTCACAATGACCACTCCATGGGACTAAGGAATGCAATGCTCTAAAGTCACTTGGAAAAAATTAAAGAAGAATTATAAAGTGGAGATTTCGAGTCATGAGGCATTATGGAAAAACCAAGGTCTAAGGAAAATTTATGAAGTAAGGAATCATTCTCTCCTAAGAATCATTTTTTTTTAGAGAATATGACCAAGGAGGGAACCTTAGAGGATAAGTGGGATCCCCATGAGGTGTAACTCCCATCCAAGGTGGAAGGAATCCTATCATGGAGGCATATCATGGGTTGCAACTCCCTGAGCTAAAAATACCAAATTTATGACAATCTATGACATCTATGACATCTATGACAACCTATGACAATTTATGACAAGCCAGCTACTGAATATAGCATAGGGAAGGCACGTGAGGGTAGAGTGGGCCCAAGGGGAGTTGTAACTGCCACTAAATCAAGGAGGCATCTCCAAATTCAAATTTCCAAAATTATTAAATTCTACATGAAGCCAAAATAACATTAGAGATGTAGTTATTGTGCCCCCAAGCTCATTCTCTCATGAAAATAATATTTATTAATATTTTTATGACAGAAAAAATTTTGAAGGTGAATGGAGTATTATAAAAGAAGGGTGAGGGCACCCATTTGAGAAATTTTTGGCTATTTTTATTTTTGAATTGGAGAGCTCTTATGGATTTCAAGCTTGGGATATGTGCCCCTTGCATTTGTGACTAGTTTCAGTGGTGAAAGATTCCACCCTAGCTACTATGAGAGGAGAGATCATCCAAATCTCTTCATTTGGGATTCATTGCAGGTGTTGGGAGGAATCATTCATATCTCTCTACTGAGCTTCATTGACCAGGTTATGTGTGATTTTTATTTCAAATCTTGATATTCATTAGTTTTTCAGGTGTTTCTATTATATTTGTTTTACAGTGTTCTAACTGTGGAGGGTGCACTTGCTCTCATATAGTGTTGTTTCTATTGTTTTCAAAGTTGGAGGGCGCATTTTTGGAAGAGAGAACACCATTTTGGATCTGCATATCATATTCTCAACTCTCTTGCTCATATTTAGTGTGTTTGGGCTCTTGTTGTGTGGCTGGAGTAACTATTTCATGAGAATGAGTGTTGGTGGACCAAAATGGTGGTTCTAGTTTCGATACTTCTGAGAATTTGTGGGATGCTAGACCTAATCCATTGCATCTGGAGCATCATTTCCAGTGGGAAACACTTTTTATTTCACTAAAAAAGGTTTCCAGATCACCAAGATACACACATTTTACCGGATCACTCTATTCAGTATCTTCATCTGGAAGAGGGGCGCACCTATGCAATTCTACCTCTGAATTTCAGAAGTTTCAAGCTGCTTTAAGAACATATATTGCTGCAATCAGTTTTATTACTATTCCCTTTAGTTTGAATAATAAATATTTACAGTGTTTTCTCCCATATTGTGCTCAATGTTCAATTTTTCGGTAAATCCATGTGCAAATATGTTGTTATGGATATGCAATCTTAATTCAAACTGAATTAAAATGTCATTAGAGATACCTAAAGGTTGTTAGTTAATGAATTGAGTTGATTTGGGAGTGTTTGGACCAATCTGGATCTATTTGGGAAGGATTTGGATTGTTTTGGAGGTGTTTGGGAAAGGTTAGAAATCTAGACAATCTTTGCATTTAAATTCAAGCTAGTCTTCCCAGATTCGAATTGATGCTTGTGGGCATATTCATGCTTGATTCAATCTGATATTTATATGCATGTGTGTGTGTGTACTAGAACATTGAGACAAGTCTCTTCCTTGAATTGGGTGATATGTTTGGTACTTCCAATGCTTCCAAATTGATGCTAAGGAGGTTGCATACAAACTGTTTGAAGAAAGTCATGAACCCGAATTAATAACCAACCACCTAAACTTTACATCAGATATGATTTGGGAATATTACAGTGGTTCAAATTATATCATATGGGTTGCACATCATTATTTGACAACGTTTAATTAATCAAATCAGAAATTGGAACATCTCATAAGCCTTCATAAGCCATTGTTGGGATAAAGTTAAAATTCAGCCATAATTTCCATTGAACATTTGGAGTTAATATTTCTAGTTTTAAATTGGGGATATTACATAGAGCATAACACAAGCTCGGTGGTAGTTTCAACAACATGCACAAGATTTATATACTGAATTGAATGTTGAGACCAACTCCTCCATTGTTTCTACATATATCAGAACTTGGAGTTAATATTTCAGCCATAATTTCCACTGTATGTTGTAACTAAATATCTGGCCATTGTTTGAAAAAGGTGAACTGTTATGAGTGACCATTAGATAACATTTAAAAAAAAAATCCCTACTTCCGACTTCCAACAAGAAGGGTTGGCTGACCCTTCATTTATGAGAGAAAATAGAAGAATGAACGGCCGACCCTTCCTGTATTGTAGGATTATTAGGTATAGTAAACACGATAAGGATTGGGCACGCCTTCATATATCCTTGAAATTCCAAGAATATCATGAAGAGAAAGGATTAGTCGCCCCTTCATTTAGTAGAGAATTGTGAACACCTATATCCAGCAATTCACCTATATCCAGAATGGTGAACACAAGAAGGATCGAATGACCCTTCTTGCAATATATAACTATTATGAAAAGAATACTGGGCAGAACAAGGGTCGGTCCCTCCTTCATTTATGATAAAATTGTAAAAATATTCAACCTACGAAGGCTAGGCCGTAAATTAATTAATATCAAGAATGTTGAACACTAGAAGAATACTGAGCAGAAGAAGGGTCGGTCGACCCTTCATTTAGGAGAGAAATGTAAAAATATTTAATCTACAAAGGCTAGGATGATAATTCCTTACTTCTGACTTCTGCTGTAAATAGTAGGGATTGGGACATCAGCTAAGTTATAACATATAAAAAATATTTGTCCCGAATTCCGTTTTCCAACAAGAAGGATCGGTCGCCCCTTCGTTTAGTAGATAATTGTGAATACCTATATCCAGCAATTCACCTATATCCAACAATTCACCTATATCCAGAATGGTGAACTTAAGAAGGATCGACCGACCCTTCTTGCAATATAGGACTATTATGAAAAGAATACTGGGCAGAAGAAGGGTCGGTCACCCCTTCATTTATGAGGGAATCGTAAAAATATTCAACCTTCGAAGGCGAGGCCGTCAATTCATGTATATCCAAAATGGTGAACACTGGTAGAATACTGAGCACAAGAAGGGTCGGCTGACCCTTCCTTTACGAGAGAAATGTAAAAATATTTAATCTACAAAGCTTAGGCCAACAATTCCCAACTTTCGACTTCCACTGTAAATAGTAGGGATCCATACATCAGCTAAGTTATAACATATAATAAAAAAATTGTCCCGACTTCCATTTTTCGACAAGAATGATCGGTCGCCCCTTCGTTTAGTAGATAATTGTGAACACCTATATCCTGCAATTCATATATATCCATAATGGTGAACACAAGAAGGATCGACCGACCCTTCTTGCAGTCTAGAACTATTATGAAAATAATACAAGGCAGAAGAAAGGTCGACCACCCCTTCATTTATAAGGGAATTGTAAAAATATTCAACCTACAAAGGCTAGGCCGTCAATTCATATATATCCAGAATAGTGAACACTGATAGAATATTGAGCACAAGAAGGGTCGGTTGACCCTTCATTTATAAGATAAATGTAAAAATATTTAATCTACGAAGGCTAGGCCAACAATTCCCAACTTCTGACTTTCGCAGCAAATAGTAGGGATCGGGACATTGGCTAAATTATAACATATAAAAAATATTTGTCCTGACTTCTGACTTCCGACAAGAATGATCAGTCGCCCCTTCATTTAGTACAGAATTGTGAACACATATATCCAACAATTCACCTATATCCAGAATGGTGAACACAAGAAGGATCGACCGACCCTTCTTGCAGTCTAGAACTATTATGAAAAAAATATTGGGCAGAAGAAGGGTTTGTCGCCCTTTCATTTATGAGAGAATTGTAAAAATATTCAACCTACTAAGGCTAGGTTGTCAATTCATGTTTATCCATAATGGTGAAAACTGGAAGAATAATGAGCACAAGAAGGGACGGGTGACCCTTCATTTAAGAGAGAAATGTAAAAATATATAAACTACGAAGGCTGGGATGGCAATTCAGGTATATCCTGAATGGTGAACAGAATAATGAATGGTCGACCATTCATGTATTGTAGGATTAGTAGAAATAGTAAACACCAGAAGGTTCGAGTACCATTTCTTATATCCTCCAAATATCAAGAATATCATGGAGAGAAAGGATTGGTCGCCCCTTCATTTAGTAGATAATTGTAAATCTATCGAACCTACGAATAGTCATCCATAAATTCACCTATATCCATAATGGTGAACACAAAAAGGAACGACTGAACCTTCTTGTACTCTGGAACTATTATGAAAATAATACTTAGAACATGAAGGTTCGTTTTCCAGTTGAGTTATAAGAAAAATGTAAAAATATTCAACCTTTGAAGACTAGGACAACAATTCATGTATATCTAGAGTGGTGAACACTGGAAGAATACTGAGCACAAGAAGGGTCAGTCGACCCTTCATTTATGAGAGAAATGTAAAACTATTTATTCTATGAAGGATAGGCCGACAATTCATCTATATCCAGTATGGTGAACACGAGAATGGACGTCCAACCCTTCCTGTATTGTGGGATTAGTATGAATAGTAAACACAAGAAGGATCAGGTGCCCCTTCTTCTATCCTCCAAATATCAAGAGTATCATGGAGCGAAAGGAATGGCCTACCAACAATTCATTTATATCCATAATGGTGAAAAAAAAAAGGAACAACTGACCCTTCTTGTATTATAGAACTATTACGAAAAGAATACTTAGCACAAGAAGGTCCGTCACCCTTTCATTTATGAGAGAAATGTAAAACACAACAAGGATCGGGCACCCGTTCCTATATCCTCCAAATATCAAGAATATCATGGAGTGAAAGGATCGGTCACCCCTTCGTTTATTAGAGAATTGTAAAACTATTGAAGCTCTGAATGGCCGTCCAACAATTCACCTATATCCAGAATGGTGAACCCAAGAAGGATCAAATAACCCTTTTTGTATTATAGAACTATTAGTAAAAGAAATCCCAAGAAGGACCAGACGCCCCTTCGTATATTCTCCAAATATCAAGAATATCATGGAGATATTCTACCTAGATAACTTTGACATAATTAGTTTTCAAAAAGGAATAGATGCTCCTTCTTGCATCGATCCATTTTCTACAAACCACAATAAAGATCAATTTAAATGGTAAGGAGTAGCACTTGATTGAAATGTGAATTCCCGTAATATTCTCGATCTGTTTATTTCTAGCAGAAATACCAAATTAAAATGACAGTTAATATGAAATAATGATCGTTCCTTCTATGCTTGATTATGATGCAGGTGGGAATGACAAAAGCCAATCCAACCCGCTTCCCCCAGGAAATATTGTGATTCTCTAAAATCGAACCACTAAACTTAGCTGAAAACAAGCTAAGTCCTTCTCAATTACGAGCCTTACCTTCAAAATAGGCTTTCCACAATGTTCTGCCTGTCAGAATTAGCTTTCCACAACATCCTTGCGGAAAATTCTTCTTTCCGCAATCACCTTCCCGCAATTTTCTTTCCGCAATGCGCCCTTCCGCAACAAGCCTTTCCGCAACTTCCTTTCGGTGATTCTCACGCCCGCAATGCAAACTCCTCCTTTTCGCAATTTGCGGATTGCGGATTGCGGGTGCGCTTTTTGTAATTTCTTGAAAAGAATTTCTGGATATAGGTGAATTGTTGGATATATGTGTTGACAATTATCTACTAAACAAAGGGGCGACTGATCCTTCTTGTCAGAAAATGGAATTCGGGACAAACATTTTTTCTATGTTATAACTTAGCTGATCTCCTGATCCCTACTATTTACAGCGAAAGTCGAAAGTCAGGAATTATCGGCCTAACCTTCGTAGATTAAATAATTTTACATTTCTCTCCTAAATGAAGGGTCGACCGACCCTTCTTCTGCTCAGTATTCTTCTAGTGTTCAACATTATTGATATTAATTAATTTACGGCCTAGCCTTCGTAGGTTGAATATTTTTACAATTTTATCATAAATGAAGGAGGGACCAACCCTTGTTCTGCCCAGTATTCTTTTAATAATAGTTATATACTGCAAGAAGGGTCATTCGATCCTTCTTGTGTTCACCATTCTGGATATAGGTGAATTGTTGGACATAGGTGTTCACAATTCTCTACTAAATGAAGGGGCGACTAATCCTTTCTCTTCATGATATTCTTGGAATTTCAAGGATATAAGAAGGCGTGCCCAATCCTTATCGTGTTTACTATACCTACTAATCCTACAATACAGGAAGGGTCGGCCGTTCATTCTTCTATTTTCTCTCATAAATGAAGGGTCATCCAACCCTTCTTGTTGGAAGTCGGAAGTAGGGATTTTTTTTTTAAATGTTATCTAATGGTCACTCATAACGGTTCACCTTTTTCAAACAATGGCCAAATATTTAGTTACAACATACAGTGGAAATTATGGCTGAAATATTAACTCCAAGTTCTGATACATGTAGAAACAATGGAGGAGCTGGTCTCATCATTCAATTCAATATATACATCATGTGCATGTTGTTGAAACTGCCACCGAGCTTGTGTTATGCTCTATGTAATATCCCCAATTTAAAACTAGAAATATTAACTCCAAATGTTCAATGGAAATTATGGCTGAATTTTAACTTTATCCCAACAATGGCTTATGAAGGCTTATGAGATGTTCCAATTTCTGATTTGATTAATTAAATGTTGTCAAATAATGATTTGAAACCCATATGGTATAATTTGAACCGCTAGTGCCCTTCTTGTACTCTAGAACTATTATGAAAAGAATACTTAGAACATGAAGGTTCGGTTTGCAGTGGAGTTATAAGAAAAATGTAAAAATATTCAACCTTTGAAGACTAGGCCAACACTTCATGTATATCTAGAGTGGTGAACACTGGAAGAATAATGAGCACAAGAAGGGTCGGTCGACCCTTCATTTATGAGAGAAATGTAAAATTATTTATTCTATGAAGGATAGGGCGACAATTCATCTATATCCAGTATGGTGAACACAAGAATGGACGTCCAACCCTTCCTGTATTATGGGATTAGTATGAATAGTAAACACAAGAAGGATCAGGCACCCCTTCTTCTATCCTCCAAATATCAAGAATATCATGGAGCGAAAGGAATGGCCTACCAGCAATTCATCAATATCCAGAATGGTCAAAAAAAAGGAACGACTGACCCTTCTCGTATTATAGAACTATTACGAAAAGAATACTTAGCACAAGAAGGCCACCCCTTCATTTATGAGAGAAATGTAAAACACAACAAGGATCGGGCGCCCGTTCCTATATCTTCCAAATATCAAGAATATCATGGAGTGAAAGGATCTGTCACCCCTTCGTTTATTAGAGAATTGTAAAACTATTGAAGCTCTGAATGGTCATCCAACAATTCACCTATATCCAGAATGGTGAACCCAAGAAGGATCAAGTAACCCTTTCTATATTATAGAACTATTAATAAAATAAATCCCAAGAAGGACCGGATGCCCCTTCGTATATTCTCCAAAGATAAAGAAGATCATGGAGATATTCTACCTAGATAACTTTGACATAAGTAGTTTTCAGAAAGGAACGGGTGCTCCTTCTTGCATCGATCCATTTTCTACAAACCACAATAAAGATCAATTTAAATGGTAAGGAGTAGCACTTGATTGAAATGTGAATTCCCATAATATTCTCGGTCTGTTTATTTCTATCACAAATACCAAATTAAAATGACAGTTAATATGAAATAATGATCGTTCCTTCTATAATTGATTATGATGCAGGTGGGAATGACAAAAGCCAATTCAACCCGCTTCCCCTAGGAAATATTGTGATTCTCTGAAATTGAACCACTAAACTTAGCTGAAAACCAGCTAAGTCCTTCTCAATTACGGGCCTTACCTTCAAAATAGGCTTTCTGCAATGTTCTGCCTATCAGAATTAGCTTTCTGCAACAGCCTTGCGGAAACGTCTTCTTTCTACAATTGTCTTTCTGTAACAAGCCCTTCCGCAACAAGCCTTTCCGCAACTTCCTTTCAGTGATTCTCACTCCCGCAATGCGGACACCTCCTTTCCGCAATTTGCGGATTGCAGATTGCATGTACGCTTTTCGTAATTTCTTGAAAATAATTCCGCAAAAAATCTCCAGCAATGTGACTTCCACAAACTCTCGCCGTTATCTCCCGAGTTTCTCCCTTCTGCGGAACATTGTATCAACCATCGATCCCTTGCGGATTTGATCTTGTCCATTGATTTATGATCAATGTGGAACACTTCACATCGGCTTGCGGAAATGTTAAATATCATGCACGTTCACTTTACGGATCCTTTCCCCGTCGTCGATCTTCCTTTTGGATTGGATCTGAGCCATCCAAACTCTGCTAATTGAACCGACTGCAACTCTACGATTTTTTCGTTGATTGATCAAGGATTCGATCAATCCATCTCAACCTTCGTTCGTATCAAAGTCTTCTTATGATATTCACCTCTTGTAATGGAGACAACAATATATACACTCGATTCTCTTCATGAAATTCATGCTATAACAACATAATATAAGGGTTCACTGGCACCAAGGCCATCAACGCATCTTCTTATCTTTTCGTCCCTAAATCAATTCCAAATCAATTCTTCCAAAGGGATTTTACTTTGTTCCCTTTAGAACAGGAACTTCATACTCAAAAATTCTGCCTAGTTCTCTTCCACTTAATGGAATCAATTATTTCGTTCTTCCACCAGTAATCCAATCAACTATAGATTGCTTTGTCATCAGGGTTACACATTCAAACACGAATTTACTAGTAAACCAATATTCATCAGAGATTTAACATTCACAAGATGCATAAATAATACACAGAGATGACGAATATGCTCTTCCTTCAATAAAATGAACTGTACATACATAATAAACCTTGACTTCACATTAGATATTTCTACTCCTCTATCATGGCTGATCTTTGCTCTGCTTTGCCATCCTTCTCGCGCAGGGCTCCCCCCGAGAGTCCCCGTCTCTCCCCCTTTTCACCCATTCAAAATCCCAAAAAAGAATGGCCAAACAGAAAACAAACTAACTAACAAACTCTCCCCCATCACTGAAGGAGTCACTATCATTCATCAACAAACTGCCTATCTGGCTTGATCTCCACGCAAGGAGTATCAACTCTCCACTATGTCCTATTTTCTCAAAAAACTGACAACACACTATTCGGTTACATATTTTGCAAATAATAAAATACTTAATAAGCAAATTTTCGTCCCACTTCAGGACAGCTTGTGCCCTCGCTAGCCACAACATGTGAACACTCAATCACATTGTTGGTTTAGCATTGATACTCCTGCATCATACTCCCAAGGTTAAAATTTATTCATGAAATCATGTTCATGTTTCTTCAATCTTCATCTTCTTGTATCCCAAACCTTATATTGTAGTTGTCCACTACCTTCGCCATCATCACACTTCAGTGCTGGTATTAACTTACCAAGCTTCCACACTTTGTTCTGCAATCTGCCTTTAAACTTAATTTCAACATCTTCTTCAGTCAAGGAACTCAAACAATTCACCTCCTTTTTCTCCTGTGTATTGCACATTCTCTTGGAATGTCTCTGCATATCTCTCCACAACTCATAAATTCCTCTGTCCAACTCTGTACATTCGCCTTTAAGATGCTGACTACTTTATTCTACCACCCTTACGTCTTTAATGTCCTTGAAGACATCTCCCTTTGCAATGTTCATTTTTTGTTCTTGAACTTCAATTTTACTTCCAAGAAGTAACTTCAACTCTTTGACTGCAACATCATATTCACTCTTTCTTTCCTCTATTCCAGCAAACATATTATGAGTTTGAAAACTAGTATCTACTCCTGTCTCAACCAAAACTTCAGACATTTTTCTATCACTAACTGTTATCTTACTTTCATACCCAGGCTTCTTCAGCAAAATACTTCAGCAACTCAAATTCCCTTTGACATATTTTAAATTCTTCATCATAGTGCCAATCATAGCCTTCTGCTTCCATTCTAACTTCATATCCTATCTCAACAATACTATGTTGCTGGATATCTGCTTCATTTTTCCCACTGCCCCTCAAAAAAATCTTCTACTCAACAGTCCCATACTGTAGCAACATAATTCCATGTTCATTATGAGACATCAAAGCCCCATTTCTCTCCATTTCAGCTTGATCTTCAAAATCAATTTCCTGTTTCAAATTCACTACATACTTCCCTGTTTCTGCATATAGATTTTCATTAGCTTTGTTCAAGCTATCAAGCACAAATGATTTACCCAGTTTTCTATGTATGCCAACATTCTTGGCAATTCCTTTTTCACATTTGTCATCCAATACAACTTCTTCATTTTCATTCAAATCATATTTTACAGCTTGAATACATATATCTTGTTCCTCCAATCTCTTCTCTAAAATACCTAACCCATGGCACAAGTCTTCCATCTCACTTGGAATTTCTTCCAAGAATTCTGCATAGTCTTCACTATCTTCACTTTCTGTAACAACTATCAGCAGTGGTCCCTTATCTTGAATGTCTTCAAGATTAGCAATCCTCAGTGACTGTCTGGTATGTGCAAAATCCTCCACAACAATGTTCAGCAACTACTCTTTTTCCTCCTTCACAAGATTCTGTGAACCTCCTTTCATCTCTTGAAAAACCAGAATTTTGCTTTTCTTTTCTTATATGATAACAAGAGATATTTGTCCTTCTTCAGCATATCCTGCATTCACAAACAAAATATTAGTTTTAAAACCATGAGACCCTAAGGTATCTTTTGATGACTTCATCACCACTTCTTCTTGCTGACTCTCATTTCTAGAACACATCATCATATGCTCTTTGAGTTTTACATCAACTTCATCAATATTCTTAAGAAAACCCCCTGTTCCACATTCACATGAATGAATTCCTTCCTTATTTGTCAATCTTTGCTCAAGCTCAGCTTTCTTGAGTTCTCCATTCTTCCACCAAGCCATTAACTGTTGTCTTTTCTTCTGCTACAAAGCATGTCATTGTATTTTCTTCTTTCTCCTTATCCATCCAAAATACTGATCTTCATTACTCTCTTGAATCATCCTTTCTATCTTACTGAATCTTTCTTTGATATCAATAAATTCTTTATCAAACTCCTTTTGAATTTCCCTTTGGATGCTTTTTGACTGAACATATTCCTTCACTTGACTGTAATTCTTCTTTGGATTCCTGATATGACTGTGGATAGTCATCTTCTTTTCTGATTCCATGACAATGCCAGATGACTGTCTTTCACCTCTCATGTCTGAGCAACCTGCATGACCATAATTAGTCATTTTCTCCTCCACTTGTATGACAGTTCCAAATGGTTGTTTGTCATCTTCTAAGTTTGTACAACCTGCAAACACATACCAATCATCAGTTTCAAAATCATAAGGCCCAATAGCCTCTTTTGTTGCCTCAGACATCAGCTCTCTCAACTGACTTTCAACCTTCCAAGGATTCATGAAATCATTAACTAGTCCCATGTATTCATCCTCATCACTACTCTCTCCAATAACATATCCTTGTTCAGGTTCACATAAAAAACCTCTTCCTCAACACACATCTTATGCTGCAATTCAAATTTTCTAAGGTCTTCCTTTAACTGAACACTTACCTTGTGTCTCAGTCTACTCTGCAACAAAATCCACTTGACTCTTTTCTTCTGAAGAATCCAACCATATCTCTGGTCTTCCATATTCCTCTATACAAATTCTCTCATCACCTCTAGCTTTACTTTCATCTCAGCTAATTCTCTATCAATTTCATCCCCATTGGATCTTTCATGGCCTCTCTTTAAACCTTTACTATGACCATTAGTAGTCATAGCCTTCTTTTCTTCATGAGCTCTTTCTTGCCCACTATGAGCTGCAAACAACCCATCCTCACAAGTTAACCCTGTCAACCTATCTTCAGACACCACAATAAAATTTCCCTGCTTAGTCTTGTATTGGTACCTCTGCTAATTTCCTTCTCTAGATTGTAACTTTTCATTGAACCCTTAAGATAACCATCAATGGTTATCCCTTCTTCTTTCCTTTGTGGACTCATCTTGGTCCACTTGTGAGCTGCAACAAGCCTCTTCTCTCTCTCTAAAAATTCTACTACTTAGCACCAAGTCATATTCTTGGTAACTCTTCTTCTTCTTGGTTCTCGCATGGAACCTCTTCTTGAGCACTCTTGCTCTTCAACTTTCAAAGTTGTTAGGCTGTTGCTTTCCAACTACTCACCTTTCTTGGAGAACTACAGTCGTCCTCCCTTCTCTAGCAATATTCTCTGTTGTTTGGGTTCAATCACAAACCTTCTTCCACTTATGATTTATCAACTAGGATTTCCTTATGCACTCTGCACTCAATCACTTATTTCCTCTTGTCACTACCTCAATCAGTTAATCTCGTTACCACGTAACTGATAAATACAAACCCTTGCCTCTTTGGCCAAATTATGTTTCAACACATGCCACTGCTGCAACTTTTATCTTCATGGTTCTCTCAAACAAGAACACTCTCTTGAAATATATTCCCTCAACACACTCGGTCCTACCTCTCTCCTTAGGTAGAAAATATTCTAAGAACACCTCAAATTTCTTGCTCAATCACAAGCTAACTCTGCGATCAACACTTCATCATATAAGCAAATTCAGTAACTTAAAAAAAAAACACATTACCTCAATCAATCTCCTCAACGTTGCAATGCTAGAATTCTGAGTCCTTTCTCCTCTAGACTTCTTGGGACTTCTTGTGAACTACAATCTCGGCCTCTGTAGTGATCAAGTCTCTTTCACCTTGCCACTAATACCTCACCAAACTCCCTCCTGAGCTTGGTCTCTTGGCATCTACTGGTTATTTTCTCCTTAGAACCTCTTGAGTATAGAATACTCCTTATTCAATATTTCCTTCTTGCAGTCACCTTCACTCCCTTCCTCAACAGAGGTAGTTCATGTCACTTCATTACAGTTTCAGTCTGTAATCTTCTTCCAGCTACTGCTGTCCTATTCTTCCACTTATCCAGAACCTAGCAGTCCTAGACCTTCTCACTCTGTTCAATCTGGTCACCTGAACAATCAACCATCTATCCACCAATTTCTCACACAAATATCTATTCGTTCTTTCAAAGGAACTCTGCTACCACCACTATATCTCTTTTCACTCTCCACTCTTCACACAAGGGTCTTCTTAGCTTTCCAAAACCACTTCTACATATTTTTTGTCTATCTACAACTGAATGGTCGACTTCTCCACAGAACGAGCAACCTTGCTCTAATACCAAAAATGATGCAGGTGGGAATGACAAAATCCAATCCAACCTGCTTCCCCCAGGAAATATTGTGATTATCTGAAATCGAACCACTAAACTTAGTTGAAAACCAGCTAAGTCCTTCTCAATTGCGGACCTTAACTTCAAAATAGGATTTTTGCAATGTTCTGCCTATCATAATTAGCTTTCCGCAACAGCCTTGCGGAAACATTTTCTCTCCTCAATCACCTTCCTACAATTGTCTTTCCACAACATGCCCTTCTGCAACAAGCCTTTCCGCAACTTCCTTTCCGCGATTCTCACTCCCGCAATGTGGATGCCTCCTTTCTGCAATTTGTGGATTGCGGATTGCGGGTGCGCTTTTCATAATTTCTTGAAAAGACTTCCGCAAACTCTCGTCGTTATTTCCCGAGTTTCTCCCTTATGCGAAACACTATATCAACCTTCGATCCCTTGCGGATTTGATCTCATCCGTTGATCTATGATCAATGCGAAACACTTCATATCGGCTTGTGGAAATGTTAACTCCTGCGCACGTTCACTTTGCGGATCCTTTCCCCGTCTTCGATCTTCCTTTTGGCTTTGATCTGAGCCATCCAACCTCTGCTAATTGAACCAACTGCAACTCTACAATTTTTTCATTGATTGATCAGGGAATTGATCAATCGAGCTCGACCTTCGTCCAGATCAAAGTCTTCTTATGATCTCAACCTCTTGTAACAGAGACAACAATATATACACTTGATTCTCTTCATCAAATTCATGCTATAACAACATAATGTAAGGGTTCACTGGCACCAAGGCCATCAACGCATCTTCCCGTGTTTTCTTCCCTAAATCGATTCCAAATCGATTCTTCCAAAGGGATTTTACTTTGTTCCCTTTAGAACGGGAACTTCATACTTAGAAATTATGCCCAGTTCTCTTCCACTTAATGGAATCAACTAATTCGTTCTTCCACCAGTAATCCAATCAACTATAGACAGCTCTGTCATCAGGGTTACACAGTCAAACACGAATTTACTAGTAAACCAATATTCATCACAGATTTAGCATTCACAAGATGCATATATAATACACAAAGATGACGAATATGCTCTTCCTTCAATAAAATGAACTGTACATACATAATAAACCCTGACTTCACATCAGAGAGTACTACTCCGATGTCATGGTTGATCTATGCTATGCTTTGCCATCCTTCTTGCGCAGGGCTTCCCCTGAGAGTCCCCGTCTCTCCCCCTTTTCACCCATTCGAAATCCCAAAACAGAATGGCCAAACAGAAAACAAACTAACTAACAAACTCTCCCCCCATCACTGAAGGAGTCACTATCATTCATCAACAAACTCCCTATCTGGCTTAATCTCCACGCAGGGAGTATCAACTCGCCACTATGTCCTATTTTCTCAAAAAACTGACAACACACTAGTCGGTTACATATTTTGCAAATACTAAAATACTTAATAAGCAAATTTTCTTCCCACTTTAGGACAGTTTGTCCTCTCGCTAGCCACAACATGTGAACACTCAATCACATTGTTGGCTTAGCATTGATGCTCTTGCATCAGATTCTATCTTAAATGACTATATAAAATGTGCATTCGATCTCTCATGGATAATGCTACCAGATTTTTTCTTAATCAATCAATTGATTTTGGAAAGGAGCAGTCATTCCTTCTCCATCAATAATTCACCTGAACATTTGCGAGTATACATCTAATAATAAAACACTAATTGATAATTATAAACATTGTATGAACTCTTACATTAACTACACAATATCTATTGTTTTGTAGATAAAACATGTCTACGTTGTTGAGCCTTAGTCAATACTAGGAAATCTCGTTCCTTGATTTATTAAAAGATCACAACCTTGGTTTATTCAAGCATGGATGGTATGTTTTGTGAAAATCCTTAGAGCAGATCTAAGAGATGATGTATACCTCACAAGAAAGTAATTGATTAAGCAAGAAAATAGAAGAAGAGTGGTCAATGTAGTATAATTAGCAATAGAATAATAATACAGTAGAACTCGGATAGAAGCAAAAATACTTCACACACACTAATTCATTCATCACAATATGGACAAATAAATAGTACAATGCATGAGGATTCGAATGCCTAAGGTGGAAATTCGAATTAGCCTTCATGGAGTGATCAAAAGATCATTGGAGTGTCTTCGGAGCACAACTAGTAGTCTATCTCATCATCGGTGGAGTCATCAATGCACAAGTAACTGTCAACCGTCAGTCAAGCTGAGTCTAACTGAGTGTGGTAGGTGTAACTGATTGTAACTGACACATGGAGACACTAACTGAATGAAGGAGGCTCAGTGGAGGGCGCATGAGGAGATAACTAGAGTCAGAATGGGCAGTCAAGTCTCACTGGATGTCCATTGGAGTGATACAGTCAGTTGAGAGTCATTCTATCCTTAAATCAAGGAAATAATTGAAGATAACTTAATGGTAGGTAAGGAAGGGCGCCTTTCTCATGCAGTAGGTGAAAGGAGGGCGCACTAAGCTCTAGGAGGGCTGAAACTGAGTGGAAAGAAGCTCTGAGGGCTGGCTAACTGAGGGATAGGTGCTGGGACTGATGACTGGGATGCATGCAAATGCATGCAAACCCTAAAAGTGCATGCATGACTGATAATGCAAATAATGAAAATGTTGCTAGGACTAGGATGGAGTATAGGAATATCCTAACACCCCCCCTTAATCCATCCTGGGTCCTAGTAACTAAGACCAAAGGTCACCCAATACAATGAATAATAACAGTCAATAAACCAAGGAAATGGGAAAAGCCTCATGGGAAAAATAACCCCCCCTCAAAATAGACTGTAAGGCACACACAAAAATAAATGCTCCAAACTCAAGCAGGTGTGATGCTTCGTCATATGTCTGGAGGTATCTTCTTCTTGGGTAGAAGTGGATCATGCTCAGAAAGCATGTGCTTGTAGTTGCTCTTCAAATCGAATGTGATGAGAACAAATCCAAAAGTATGAGGGTGATCCTTGAACCTGTGATTCGAATCAGCTGAGGTAGGATCAAAAACATGAATGTGCAGATAGTCTTTTGTCTTCTCCTTCGAACCATCATGGGTGAGATCATGCCAAAAAGAACCATCATATGATTGCTTGAAATCCAAATCAGATTTAAGACTTGAAGATTAGTTTCTTGAGATCTCCTTTGAACCAGCATGGGTGAGATCAAAACTATCATATGCATGAGAAATTATCCCAAGTAGTGATTGCTTAGAATCCAAATTAGATCCAAGACTTGAATCATGGTTTCTTGAGATCTCCTTTGAACCATAAGAGGTGAGATCAAAACCAGTAAATGCATGAGAAGTTATCCCAAGCGAATGGCAATGGTTTCTTGAGATCTGCTTTGAACCAGCAGGGGTGAGATCAAAACCATGATGTGCATGAGAAATTATCCCAAGCGAATGGCAATGGCCATATTCTTCAATAACCTTCTGAAAGCATGGAATAATGATCATATAGTAGTAAATAAGAGGTGATTGCTTGAGGAGAGCAAATGCATTACCTCCAATAGCTGATTTGACCTCCGAAACATTCAATAGATCATGATGCAGACCAACAAACTCTGGTGCAAGAGAGGATTTAGGACCTTCTGCAATATCTAGAGTGTGAGCTGGCACAGAAAGAGAAGACATTTGGAGCATGAGTGTCGAATCTGCAAGTTCTTCTTCTTTGTGGACAACTTCAATATGAGATGTGTTTGATACTGGTTCATGATCAATGAGATCATCAAGGAGGGAAAATGCATCACTTTGCTTACTCTTGAAGGGGTTTGGACCAAATCCTTCATTCTGTTTGCCTAATATTTCATCCAGATGAGCCCATAGCTCTTTTGGAGTTTCAATATCAATAATGATTGGGTACAATATGTAATAAAGCATAGCAAGCATCATTCTTCCAAGGGCCATGTCACCTTTATTCAACCAGTCAATCTTCTCTTCAGAGGATTCGAACTCTCTTTCAAAATAATAATCAAAGAGATCATGGCTCTTCAAATATGCTATCATTTTTTGTTTCCATTCATCATAGTTGAATGGAGAAAGAAGAGGGATTTCTTCTGAATTCATTGAAGTTGTAGAAGACCTGCAAAAACAATACAGAATATCTGCAACCGCTACTGCTGCAAAAATGCAGAAACTGCTGCACTGGAAATCTTAATAATAACCTGCAAAAAACTATCAGGAATGGAGATAAACAATACTCTCAACATGCTCTGATACCATGTGAAAATCCTCACAGCAAATCTAAGAGATGATGTATACCTCACAAGAAAGTAATTGATTAAGCAAGAAAATAGAAGAAGAGTGGTCAATGTAGTATAATGAGCAATAGAATAATAATACAGTAGAACTTAGATAGAAGCAAAAATACTTCACACACACTAATTCATTAATCACAATATGGACAAATAAATAGTACAATGCATGAGGATTCGAATTCTGAAGGTGCAAATTCGAATTAGCCTTCATGGAGTGATCAAAATATCACTGGAGTGTCATCGAAGCACAACTAGTAGTCTATCTCATCATCGGTGGAGTCATCAATGCACAAGTAACTGTCAACTGTCAGTCAAACTGAGTCTAACTGAGTGTTGTAGGTGTAACTGATTGTAACTGGCACATGGAGACACTAACTGAATGAAGGAGGCTCAGTGGAGGGCGCATGAGGAGCTAACTAGAGTCAGAATGAGCAGTCAAGTCTCACTGGAGGTCCATCGGAGTGATACAGTCAGTTGAGAGTCAGTCTAGCCTTAAATCAAGGAAAGAACTGAAGATAACTGAATGGTAGGTAGGGAAGGGCGCCTTTCTCATGTAGTAGGTGAAAGGAGGGCGCACTAAGCTCTAGGAGGGCTGAAACTGAGTGGAAAGAAGCTCCGGGGGCTGGATAACTGAGGGCTAGGTGCTGGGACTGATGACTGGGATGCATGCAAACCCTAAATAATGCATGCAAACCCTAAAAGTGCATGCATGACAGATAATGAAAATAATGAAAATCTTGCTAGGACTAGGATGGAGTATAGGAATATCCTAGCATGTTTATATGGATGAACTAGATAATTTGTACCCGTATTTATATCTATTCTGCTTGGATGAGGAAGGAACTCCAACTTGTGCTGGAATATTGACATCTGCAGATCCCATTTCTAACGATTTATTACGTGTTCAAGTTGAAGTGATCGAGAGAGACCGGTGTTTCCTTCTACAGGCTAATCTTATGGTTTGTAATTTTTGACCAGATCTAATGAAAAGTGGTCCCGATTCAAATCCGGTTTACTGTGCGAAGCAGGGGTGGGTTTTCCCCTTGTATGATGTTTGTAATCGGTCAGGAATTAATACCACGTCATCTTTGAAGAAAGGAATTTTTTTGGTATGGAAGAAAAGAATCATGGCTGCTAAAACCTCATCTGTATTGCGTTACATGAATATTGAAAAGAAGTTGACAAATATAGACCATGAAAAGATTCTTTTCTACCTTAGAAGAACATTTCTCAATCATATTGAAAAAGATGTGACCAAATCTTCCTTCAAAGCACTCAAATCAAGTCCTTCTATAGCAATGATGCAGAAAGAGACTAAGAGCTTCGAAAGTTCAAAATAAGTTCAACAAGAACAGATCAAATACTTTTTGTTCAATGAGAAAGTTTTTTCTATTGACATAATAAGATGTGTTATTACGCCTCCGCATTTGCAATATCGAACATTTGATGAGGAGGTCGTGTCAAAGATGGTTTTATCTCTTGTCTCAACTTTTACAACAACATTGAGAGATGTTATTCTATTGCCTTTCGATAAGGAGACCACGTTGGGATTTCTTCCTATAAATGAAGACGAAATTAATTTTCCTTCAGTAAAACTTTATATATTGGATGGGAAAAACACTATTTCAGCGCAGGAAAAAATCATTTTAACTGATAAATATCAATCAGTCCATTCAAGGTATCGTCATCGAACATATCATCTTCTACATAAATATGTTCCTCAAAACATTATCAGAAAATTACGCAAACAACAAAATTTATCAAAAAAGGAATTTGCAGACACTCCATTCATTTCTCAAGTTGTAAAAGCAAGGGATAAATGGATTTCCTGCGATAGGCCATCCCGCTTGGGAAAGGAAACACTTCCAGTGATAATTGGAAGGTATAGTGTTTTTCCTCTTATCAATCAAAGTATGTAGATTGATGCATGTGTTATGAAATTAGCAAATTAAATATTATCTTTAATTTTATATGATTCCAGTCCTTCCAAGGTGAATGTATGGATATCTTTGTTGTTAAAACAAAGGACAACCTTAAAGACAAGCTAACTCTTGTTTTGACATCAGATTGACTATGGAGAAAATGGATGTATGTATTCGAGATTTACAAAAGTGGTTCCTTGCCATGCTCACCCAAGAGCATCACTCAGGTTGATTTTGTTCAAAATAAAAGAAGGAATCATGGATCTATTTTTTTTAGACCATTGTGTGATCTTGATGAAGGTGAATTGACCGCTGTGGTGGACAATATAATCAACGGATTAGTTTGGCTGAGCACATCAGTTGACAAAAATGTTTGCGCAGAGACTTTATATCAATATTGCAAGTGAATCAAGGGCGAGAGCTCAACCAGGAATTCTATCTTTGAATATTTCAAAGTTCATGATGTTCATAATTTTTTATCACAAATTGTCACCAATGATAATGTCATTGAAATCTATAAAATTGCACCAAATCATCTCCAACAACTGTGCAGTATTTTATGCTCCGAAAAGAAAGCAAAATCTCCTGGTAAAAAGAAAGAGAAAGAATCTGAAGAGGACAATGGTACCAAATTACCAAATGATGTTGAGAAAATATTGAACATATATATCAATAAAGAGGGGATGGGTATGTCCATTGACTTCGTCAAAGATAGTTCACATTTTGCTTGTCAATGTTGTTATCCTGCATCTTTGGTCAACACACTAAGATCCATTGCATTTTTTGGTGCGGCAATCAGCTGTGAATTTGTTGTTGTTGATATGTGTAATTGTGACAGTGCCTGAACAAAAGAAGATATGCTTGCATTGTTTTACTACTTAGAATCAAATGAAGCGACATGTACTTGAATATTTTTAGCTGATATGGAAAACTCTTGTATTATTTCTAAAGCTTTCACACATTTCATCAAGAAATAAAAAAAGGTAACATGGAATCCTACGAAGGGAGTTTATAGAGATTTATCCAAGGACTTATTTATAGGATTCTCAATTATACAGTGTTGGAGAATTGGAAGGGATGAGGATAATTTTTCTACTTTTCAAATGCATATGGATTGGAAGGATGAGGGCCTACCAATGATTGATTTACCTTTGCCCAAGGTTACCAATGATAGTTTGAGAAGCCATGGTTTTGCAAAAGAAAGGACACAAGAATTCTGGGATCACATAGTTTCCAGATTGGTCTCTTCTCGAGGTACAATTATTTAGTTGTACGCAGGAGGTAGAGTTCTTCGTTCGTTGATCAGGTTGCCAGATAGAATAATTATTTCTATTGTGGAGACAGTACAACAAGAGTTGTTTATGAATAGTTTCTATCATGAATTGGGTATCAACCAAGGTATTTGTATTAACATTTTCAAATTCCTTATTTCATTGTATTTTACTTTTCTCGGTCATTTATGTTCAATAAATTCTTCAAATTCATATTCTACTACAGCTTCAAATAAAGAGCACACTCAGGTATCATCCAATAAAATTATAGTATCCGATGACGACATTGAATGTGATGGAGAATCCACAAAGAACTACCAAACTGGTGAACAAGATGGACAAGAAGGTAAAAATTTATTTTTCAAAGATCTTGGTTAAATTAACTAAATTATGAACGGGGATAGTGACCTTGAATACTTGCAAAAAGTTATATAAAATGTATACCTGCAAATTTCCAGGTCAAGATGATTGGATTGTTATTCAACGTGTGGATCATCCACAACCAGAGTTGGGATCGATGATGTCCGTGGATATTATCCAACAAATCACATTGGAGATGGGTTCCTTGAATAATAATGAACCAGGCGAGGGCTTGGTGTCAAAACGCGGTATCTCCAGCAATGTTACTCACCACTCAAATGTTGGTCTTCCATTGACAGGTAAAAGACAAAGATTTTTTTCTACTTAAAATGATAAAAAAACTTTATTCCGAAATATATAATGACAAGCAATATTTCTGTGCAGCTCCCCATACAAAAATTTTATTGATATTAGAAATGGAAGGTTTTCTATTGCTCAAGAAAGTCACGGGAAATAGCTCCAAAAGAGGAAAAAAGGGGAAATCAAAAAAATACTATTGGAGGCAAAAAAGTAAAAAAGGGGGAAGAAATTATGTTGGTGAATTTGAATTTAAACACAAAGAAACTTCATATGAGTCACGAACAAATGCGATGCAATTTTTCGGATTATGTATTTCCAAATTCAATGTTGGGATTTAGTCATCTAAATGTGGGGTCAATGAGGGGAAGTCGGTGTTTACAAAAATTTTGAGGGCAGGTAGTGCAAAAAAAACATATGGGGAACAAATTTTATTTTTATGGTTTTGAGAGAGATGTACTAATGATGAAGAATGAAATACACACAAAAATATGGAGAGTGTGTGGGAGGATTTCCCAATGAAATCTTCGCAAAGTAATACATCAATAATTGTTTTCGAGGGTGATGATGTGAAATCACATCCATGTGAAAACTGTATTTTGAGTAAGCCCTTTATTGCATCGTCTGCTAGGACATATAGTGAATTTGTACATCGACTCTGGCAGGGTTTTAGTAAAATGCATGAATCAACTGATATCAGAACCTTCAATGCCTTCTTCTAGTTGAGTGATAACCATCAAATGTGACCTATCATTGCCTCTTTCGAGAGAGGGAAACACTAGATGTAACCTATGGAGATTTTAAATCATTTAATGTGTTTTATATTTTTTCGGTGACGTTATTTTCATCTGAATCTAACATATTATTAGTTCAGTGTGATGCTTTTATTAAATCATTTGAATCTGTAAAATTTTGGGTGATTTTTGTATTAATCTTTGGAAATCAAAAGCTTCATTTGCAGTTGCATGTTTGTGATCATTAACTTAATGAACGAAGTGTTGTTGTTGTGGTTATATATATAGTCACAGTTTTTGTATGCAGTCCGGATATCACCGCAAAAGAAACTATTGGTCCTGGGAGTAGAGGGATTTCTCTTTGGAGTTCGGATGTTATCCAACATTGAATATTCTTCCAAACAACCTCAGTTTGTCCATAATTGCTATTGTTGTTATGCACGGATGTTCAACCCCGATAATATCAGTGTTTCCAGAGAACATTTTGACGTTGCTCTGTGGTTTTCCTCACTCAACAACATGGAAATTAAAAAATTCCTTGGTATATTTGAATGGTTGAAGAATGAAGGATTTGTATTTATTTGGGGTCGAGAGCAATGTAAACATGTAGTACTATTTATAATTACTCAATTTCTGCATATTATAATGTTGGTGAAGTACTACACATATACAAAAATTCATTCAAGGATGTACTTATCCATATGGAGATATATATAAAAAAACGGACATGTTGTTTATAGATGAAGGGCAATATGGCCTTGCTTACTACACCTGAATGGTGTGAGTGATGTGAAGCCAATTGTGAATAAAATGGAAGTATTTTATTAAATAATACACTTGAATGTTTTTTTGTACTAGTATGTTCAATTTCACTGTGATTATAATACTTGTAAAGTGTCGAGTTTGGTTTTCGAAAGTGCAAAATCAGAGCTTGAAAGTGCCAAAATCGGTTTTCAAAATTGCAAATTTAAGTATTGGAAGTGTCAAAAGTAGCCTTCCAAAAGGGAAAAATCAAGTTCTAAAAGTGCCATTATCATATTTATCATATTGGAAAAGCACAAAAACCAATTTCAAAAGTGGAGATATCAAAAGCAAAAGTATGTTTTTGGAACCTGGATTTGGCATTTTTGGAACCGGATTTGGCACTTTTGAAACCTTGATTTTGGGGTTTAGAAATGTTGTTTTGACCCATCTTCAAAGTGACTTGGACTAGAATATGTCCAAGTTTAATGAAATAGGCGTTGTTTACATATATAATTTATGTTATATTTTTTATATATCATTATTCACACATATAACCCCGAATCAGTATAAACTAGCCTTAAGCACGAACACTTATAACCATAGTTTAACACCAGTTAACCATAACCCCTATAACCTCTATAACATCTTCTACAACTGCTAATTCACTACCTCTTATATCCCCTTACCCCTTAAATGATATAACCTTAAAACCATTAATCCCTATAATTTCTATTAACTTCCAACCCTAAATAAATCTAACAACCATGACAAGCAATTCATAACACTTAACCTATAACCCCTCAAACCCTATCCCACATAACCCTTAACTTGTATAACCATTAAAATTCGTAATACTTACAAACAATATTCTAACACCTAGATATTATACCATCTAATTATAAATATTATAATTTCTATAATTGTTTTCCCTTATAACCCTCATGAGCACTTAACCCTTGTAATTGCTAAACCCATAATGATTATGACCCCCCAAACACTAACCCTTAAGTTTTAACTCATATCACCCATACCCTTAACTATTATTGTCACCTACCCAAATTTTGAGAATATTATTTTATTTGCAAAATACTTTATGTTAAATTATAATTACAAAATTTTGTAATTATGACCAAGTTTGGTCAAGGATGATTGTAATTACTGATTATTATTATTTAATAAATTAAAATAGGAGACAAACACCCAAGGGAACTGTTAAATGAGTGTTCACTGACCCACTAGGAGGAATGGAAGCTGTTAGAAGGTATGGGATAGATGGCAGCATTTGCACTCCACCACTAGCTATTGGTTATGGAACAACTACCCCTAAATTTGTGGCATTATCCCCCAGCTGGGTGGAAGAGAGCAGGCAGCTCATTAATGACTAGTTATCCACTAAAAGGCCTAGGCAGCCTAGATAAGGCAATTTGAATTGGGCAGGCAGCCCCCTACAATATTTTCTGCAGAAATATTCCTCAAGTGCATCAGGTGATCACTGAGAGATTCGAATATGGAGGCTATGTGAGAGTGCAATTGTGAGTCTGCTAGCTATACTAAGAAGGAAATCCAGAGGTGTTGGTGCAGGTATTTTTAACTGCTGAGTCTTGATGATTGGAAAATATGTATTCTACTGCACGTTGATGTACTAAGGCTTCTACAGAATCTTCCTCCTGGTGGTTCAGTGAATAGGCGCGGGGGTCCTAAGGCAAGTAATTTGGCTGTCTTCAGGAGTAGGCTGGGTGGAACAGGCTCCTTGGGTGGTTTGTTCTCCTACAAATTATCAAGTTCTATTTTTCTATTCTTATTTTCAGTCACATAAATTCTGCATTTATCAGTAAGAAATTATTATATTTTCTAACATAGAAATGTTTTCTAAATGAAAATGATATGATAAATGAAATGATTGATAAAATGACTTCTCTGCATTTTTCCCCATGTTGGTTTCTGCATTGTACTCTAGTACAGGAAGTGGAATTAAAATCAGATAATTGATGGGCAGAATGCCAAGTGAATAGATAGATTGAGACTGTAGTGTTCTTCTAAATTCTAATGTTTACATGTTTAAACTCAGAAACATAATAGTATATAACAAATAGTCATAGAAAGCATTCTCCTGTACTTCGTTATAAAAGAGAAATAATTCATCTCTATACAGAACTATACTTCCATTTATCATTAACCATTATTGAAATCTATTACCATGTATTCTTTGTAAAGATGTTTTGAATATCAGATGTTTCAGGATTTATTAATTCTAGATTTCTAACAGTTGCAAAAACTCTTGTAATCAGAGTTATTATATTTAAATAATAAATAGATATTTATCTTTCATATCATAAATTTATTTCAGCAAATATATCTCATATTTCCTTTTAACTACCAACTAGGGTTTCCTTTTCCAAGTTTACATCATAGTTAGAATTCAAACATTCTATCTTGTTATCTTTTTGTTTTAGGATCAAATCGGAATCCTTAATCTAGAAAACAAATCAATTTCATTTTCATGACAGAATCAAAATTGATCCGACGTTTTGCAATGTTAGCAATTATTTCAAACTCTCAGATTATAAACACATACTTACGATTTCTTTTAATCAAATAGAAATATGCATTCAACATTCTATTTATTTCTTGACCAAACCCTACGTATATTTTATTTTCGAAACAGTAACCGAAACTATAGAATCGGCTCATTATCGAATTTGTTACAGTAGCAAAATACTTAGACTGACTCTCAGCCAATACCCAAAACTGTTGAAACATTAACACTTTTCAATATAAAACATTGTTTTAAACACAGTGTAAAACCAAGGATCGAATCCTTCAAATATTATCCTGTTTCAAGTAAAAACCATAGTTCCATTTTCCATTCAACCCAAAAATCGCACAGTCCATCTATTATTTTCACAGAGACGTTTTCAATAACTTAAAACTGGTTATCAAAACAAATTATTATTATTTCTTCATCGACGATTTGGGATTCCAAACATTACACAGTAAACCTTGAAGTTTTAAAATTGTAAGTACCAATCAAAATAACGAGGGTTTATCCCTTAGGGTTTACAAATCCAAAAATGAGATACATTTCCACTAATAATTTACAGTAGACACTGCATCAACCAGAATAGCCAACAGCTTAACAGTTGGGCACACAGCATTACTGTTCACAAATTACATTCAATGGACAAAAACCGTGCTAGAAATCCAAACACCTAGAACTTTGTGAAAACATCATTCATCGACCTCAACTGAACCAGGATGACCAACGAGGTAAGGAAACCACCGAGGATTACCGGTGGACAAGTAGAGCTCCTCCGTTATCCTCAAGTGAATGGTCCTCCGACAAAGGCAAACCTGTCACAACAACTGCGAATGGTTAAACAAGTTACTGGATATATTTATGAAAGCATTTAAAATAACAGTATTGTGTTAGAAGAATACTTTACCTTCGTGTTGAGAAGACTCTCCTACAAACAAGGTTAACAAATCCACCATCCAGCTTGGAAGAGAGAGTTCCAGTTCTGAGAAACAACAAGTTTACCACGTTCTGAGAGTCAAAACCGGTGCAATCACTTCAACAAAGACCAGGGACAAACATCTCACAAACTCACGCAGTAAAATCAGCTACAGACTCAACCTTTCAACATATTAACTACCGCAACTTTCACTACAGAGGCTCAGCTTCTTAACATGACTTTCACTTGTAGGTTGAACGCACACAGGTCACGGGTTCGAGCTCAGTGAACCTCCAACTATCAAAACCCTATAACTCCTCGGCCTGTCGGCCTCTCCCCAAGACCATTACCTAGCAAAATGAATGTCGAGGAACGTGTTTCAACGTTGTCATAGTATGCAGTTAGGGTTTTCCATTACAATCTCAAGAATCACAAATCAACGGTGAAGATTGTTGCCAACCGGGCATGTTGGAAAGTGGGAAACCACTACATTTAACACTTCAATAAATGTTACAACCACGACAATGCCAACACAGTATGCCAATGAACAACATTATAGCCATCTCAAAGAAGGATCGTATTTCAACGATGCACGGCTCGGATTCTTAGTTGTATCATTCACCAAGTTTCACGTGAAGTGGATGATGTGGATTGACAACAGTACATTCCACCATAGGGTTTAGACCAAATAATTAATGCCTGAACAGGACACTGTCAACCTGCCAATAGTGAATTTAATACCTGTCAACTCGCCATCTCATTAACGAATTCGTTGTGAAATTCAATAACATACATTATCAATACTTACAACAAAAGTTAGGTTACATTGCATAGTTCATTTTTATTGCTAAAGTCTTAGCCTTTCAAATGTTTGGTTACGTAGATAATAGGATGAGGGTCGCACTTCATATAAGAGATACACACATAGGACTTGGTTAGGGCGTATGCCTTGGTCCTTGTATTATTTGTTATATATAAACAATATTTTGTAGAATCATACCTTATTACACGGTACTAATATTATATTCACAAAGGGTTAAAATCTATATTATGACCTTTCAAAATAGAATTTCGTAGGTAACATCATAATAGATGTGTTAGATTCACTCAGTGCTATTTGCATTTATAGATGGAAAATTTAGGAGCTTTTATAGTTAATTTATGATATTCAATTGGATCAAGATACTATAGTTGGAATTATTGTATAAGCCAAAATATTCCCAAGTCAATTTATATGATGGTATTGAAACGACAAAATAGAAATAGTATCATTTTAATACTTTACGTTCGTAACCTAGTATTTGTACTCCATAAATTCCTAAGCACAAGTAATTTTCTATTTGATGATTCTATTAATGAATGTATTCAGAATATCAATCATTCTAACTTTCACATTATGTATTTCTTTAGCCAAATAGAACATCTAGGATAGACATAGATCCATACCTGAAGCAAGGGAAGAACTTAGAAATTCTACCAAACATTGACGGCTATCTGTAAAACATAAATACTCTTAACACTTGTTTTGTCTCATTCTCTTACTTGAATTATGTGCAAGAGGAACAGGAACAAATTCTTTATCTAAACATAGCTAAGTAAGCCTCAGGGACCTCGTAGGACCCCTTTCATCACCATCCAAAAACAAAACTGTTAGCACATTGTCAAGAAAACATGAACACATGATTTTCGAATTATTGTTAACATAAGCAGAACTATTGACATAAGAATGTTAAAAGAAGTATGTCGAGTCGTTGTCATTTCAAATATCTTTAGTTATGAAACTCTGTAATTAATATGTTTCATGTATTAACGACTTATTAATTCAAGGCTGTCTTGTCAAGCTTTTACTATTTCCGCAATTGCAATTTATGTTACATTTAATGCTATTATAAAAAAAAAAAAAAATTTATGAAAATATCGGGATGTTACATGTGGTATCAGAGCTCACGTTCGAACTCTAGGCCTGAAAAGGTCCAGGAACATGCAACAAAAAATTTATTTACAACAGAAATCTTATTAATTCAATTTAAATAATTGTGTTGTACAGAAATTATTTTTAAGCTACAGGTATGGAAGGATCAGCTGAACATATAGAGGACAGATTTCGACCCAACAGTCATAGCATGGGACAGCATTATGAAGAAGAAGTCCATGGCGAATTAAATGACAATTCGTCAAAATTGTTACGTGCATTTCAAGAGTTAAAAGAAAAACTCAGATCTATAAAAAAAGACAATGAGAAAATTCTGAGGCACAAGAGGAACTTAATCAAGTACTGTTCGAACAATGCCCAACTGATGAACATGATAGAGAAATTGAAAATATCTCTAAAATTGAATTTTACCTCATCGATACAGGGGTAAGAAAATGAAAATTGATGATGCGAACAGCATTTCAACATCATCAGAAGCTGCCCATGACAAACGCAAAAAGAAAAGAAATTATTCAAGTGATAGCAGTGAAGGAGACTACAAACCAAAAAGAAAAAGTCACAAACAGTATGAACAAATTTCTGGGGAGTTTAAGAAAATCAAACCCCCAACCTTCAATGGTGAAACTGAGAAAGGAGAGACAGCGGAAGCTTGGTTGTCCGACATGAAGAAGTACTTCCAAATTTATGATTACTCAGAATCATTGAAGGCAAAGATGGAAATCTACAACTTGATTGGGAAGGCAGATATTTGGTGGCAGGACATCAAAAGAGTGAAGGGCATCAAGGACAAGGATGTGAATTGGAGTACTTTCAAGTGGTACTTCAAAAAGAAGTTCTTATCTGAACAATGCTATGAAGAAAAATCAAAGGAGTTCTATGATTTAAAGCTAGGAACTATGAACATGAAAGAGATGAACAGTAAATTTCTGAATTTACTGAGGTATGTGCCATACCTTGTGGAAGAAAAACCGAAGATTCAAAGATACCTAAGTTGTCTACCTTTCAACATCAAGGACAGAATCGAGTATGACAATCCAA
Organism: Larix kaempferi; assembly: GCA_027924585.1. NCBI lineage: Eukaryota > Viridiplantae > Streptophyta > Pinopsida > Pinales > Pinaceae > Larix > Larix kaempferi. The sequence continues at coordinate 8,723,627 of BSBM01001201.1, read as the reverse complement.
AGACCTTAGAAGAAGCCATGAGGAAAGCAACTTTCTGTTATGACACTAATCGGAAAAGAGAAGGGATATCAAACTGGAAAAGTCATAAACCCAACAATTTTGAGCTAAAAAAGAAAAATTTCAGGTTTAGTGGAAATTCTAGTTTCCAAAAGAAAAAATTTCAGAATTGGAATTTTCAAGGAAATAATCCCAGAAACAGTCAGCAGCAGAAGTTTACAGCTCCTAGAAACACTCCCAATGCTACCAGAACTGATGATCAAAAGGCACCTATCAAATGTTTTGAGTGTCAAGGTCCTCATTATGCATCAGAATGCCCCAAGAGGAAGCGGACAGCTAACAATATTCATTCCATACAGACCAAACCTACTATGGGAGACTTGGCAAGGGAGATGTCCAGAATTAATGCAACACTAGACAACAGGCAAGCAGAACATCAAGTCTCTATGGTAGAGATTGAAGGTATGCTACAAAACCACCCTGTTACTATTTTGATTGATCTAGGTGCTAGTCTGAGTTATATATCACCAGATGTTGTAAAAAGTTTTAATTTGAAAACATAAAAATTCAATGAATCCTGGTTAGTTAGACTAGCAACAGGAACAAAAAGGAAAGTATCTGATTTTATTGAAAGTTGTGCTTTATCCATAAATCAGTTAAAGACACAAACCAAGTTGAATGTTTTACCTTTAGGATCTTATGATATCATAATCAGAATGGACTAGTTAGAAGCCCATCATGTCATTCTGAATTGTTATGAGAAAATTTTTACATGTTTAAATGATGAAGGAGAAACTGTAGAAGTAAAAGGTATTCCAAGAAAGACATCCCTTAGACAGATTTCAGCCATGCAAGTAAAGAGGGTAGTTAGAAAAGGATGTCAAATGTTTGCAGTAAATGTAGTGAATGATGAGTCGATTATTAAAGAGGACAAACTAAAACTAGAAGATATACTTGTCCTAAAAGATTTCAAGGATGTTTTTCCTGAAGAGATTCCAGGATTACCTCCTAAGAGGGATTTAGACTTTACCATCGAGTTAATACCAGGAGCAGTACCGAACTCTAAAGCTCCATATAGGATGAATATATTGGAATTAAATGAGTTGAAATCACAGTTGAAGGAACTGATTGATAAAAAACTATACAAGACCCAGCATGTCTCCTTGGGGAGAACCTGTTATATTTGTTAAAAAGAAAGACGGCACCCTAAGGCTTTGTATAGATTATTATCGGCTAAATAAGATGACAATTAAGAACCGATATCCGTTGCCCCGCATAGACGATCTATTTGATCAGCTGCGTGGCACAACAATATTTTCAAAGATTGATTTAAGGTCAGGATATCATCAAGTGCATGTGAAGGATGAGGATATTTTTAAAACAGCCTTTAGAACTCAATATGGACATTATGAGTTCGTAGTCATGTCATTCAGATTGACTAATGCTCCGGCTGTATTTATGTGTTTAATGAACAATATTCTGCACAAATACTTGGATAAGTTTGTTATTGTGTTCATAGACGACATTCTAGTGTATTCCAAAAGCAAAGAAGAGCATGACGAACATCTGCGTATTATCTTACAAGTTTTGAGAGATCATCAACTATACGCTAAGTTTAGTAAGTGTGACTTTCACAAGGACAAAATTCAGTATTTATGACACATAATTTCTAAGGAAGGAATCTCGGTTGACCCCGATAAGATAAAAGCCATTAATGATTGGTCGGTTCCTAAGGATGTGTCAGATGTACGATCATTCATGGGTATCACTGGATATTATAGGAAATTTATAGAGGGTTTTTCAAAGATTGCAAAACCCATAACCTCCTTACATAAGAAAGGAAAGAAATTTGTGTGGAATAAAAAATGTTCAGACAGTTTTAAGAAGCTAAAGGAATTACTAACTACGGCGCCTATTCTGAGGATAGCAGATCCTAATAAGGATTTTATAGTATGCACCGATGTATGTAATGATGGACTTGGTGGAATCCTAACACAAGAAGGACATGTTGTTGCATACGAGTCTAGAAAGCTGAAAATACATGAGAAGAACTACTCTACTTATGATTTAGAATTGTTAGCAGTAATTCATGCTTTAAAAATGTGGCGTCACCATCTTATTGGCAGAAAATTTACCTTGTTGACAGATAACATGGATCTGAAATATTTATTAGATCAGACAAATTTGAACGCTAGACAAGCTAGATGGTTAACTTTTCTAAGTGAATATGATTTCGAAATTCAGCATATTAAAGGGAAAGAGAACAAGGTTGCTGATGCATTGTGTCGTAAAACAAAGCTGAATTTTATTTCAGCCATCAGTACTTACTCAACAGATCTGGAAAATCAGATTGTTGAAAGGATGGAAATGGATAAAGAATACAGAAAATTACAAAAAAAGACAGCAAATAGCAATTCTGAAAATTCTATGGCAGATTATAGTTTAAAGGAAAATGGACTGTTATTATACAAAAATAGATTGTATGTACCCAACATGCCAGAAGTAAAAATTCTGATATTAGATGAGATGCATAAAAGCCATTATTCTGGTCATCTAGGTTATCAGAAAACCATCACCATGCTACGGAAAGAGTATTATTGGCCCAGAATGAAGGATGAAGTAGCAGAGTACATAGCCAAGTGTTTGGACTGTCAAAAAGTGAAGGTTGAACATCAACATCTGGCTGGACTGTTGCAGCCATTGCCTATACCTAGCTTGAAATGGGAAGTGATAAGCATAGATTTTATTACCGGACTACCCAAAAATAAGAAACAAAATGACTCTATCATGGTGGTAGTGGATAAACTCAGCAAGGAAGCACACTTTATACCTGTAAAAATGAGACGAACCGTTACACCAAAACCTCGAGATGTTAGTGAAGGCCTCCCATTAGGATCTTAACATCCCACCACGCTCCGCAGTCCAGACTCTGGGCTGGATGTGCGCCCGTACGGTGGTGTCCCCTTTGCGCCGTACGAGCCTCGGGTGAACACTGCAATGCCGACGTTTCCACCCGCTCTGTGACTTGAACCTTGGTGGAGGCTCTGATACCAAATTATACGAACCGTTACACCAAAACCTCGAGATGTTAGTGAAGGCCGCCCACTAGGATCTTAACAAAAAACTACTCATAAGGCTCCAGACATTGCAGAAATCTTCATGAAACAGATTTTTCGATTACATGGGATACCAAAAGTGATAATTTCAGACCGTGATTCCAAGTTTACTGGAAACTTTTGGAGGTCTTTGTTTAAAGGGTTGAATACAACCTTAAACTTCAATACAGCATTTCATCCACAAATGGATGGACAAACAGAAAGAGTGAATTAGGTATTGGAAGACTTGCTTAGGATGTATGTTAAGGATCAGCCTGGTAAGTGGGAAGACTACTTGCATTTAACAGAATTTGCATATAATAACCATTATCATGCATCAGCCAGGCTTAGCCCTTTTGAAATTCTTTATGGTAGGAAATGTGATACACCTGTTTCTTGGAATGACCCAGTAAATAGAGTTATTTTAGGACCTGAATTGTTGCAAGAATTAGAACTAATTGTGAAATAGGTACAAAGAAATCTTAAAGCTGCCCAAGATAGGAAAAAGAGTCAAGCAGATCTTAGAAGGACTCATAAAGGGTTCCAGGTTGGTGAACATGTTTTTCTTAAGGTGAGACCGAAAAAGAGTTCATTGAAATTGGGAAGCTGTGCCAAGTTGGCACCCAGGTATTGTGGTCCTTTTGAAATATTATCAAGGGTTGGACCAGTGGCATACCAACTGGCTTTGCCACCAAATTTAAAGATACGTAATGTTTTTCATATATCATTTTTAAAGAAGTATGTACACGGTGCTACTCATGTTGTAAATTCGAATGATGTACAGGTGGGTCAAGACGACGATTTTCAAGTGGAACCAGACTGTATCCTCGAAAGGAGGGAAACTCTAACCCAAAATCGCACCATTGGGCAGGTAAAGGTGCAATGGAAGCACCTTAGCCAAGAAGAGGCAACCTGAGAGTTGGAGAGTAGTATGCGGGCAGCATACCCAACTCTGTTTCAGGAACACTTAGAGAGTGATTAAGCAACATCGAGGACGATGTTGAGACTTAGGGGGGTGTATGTCACCTACCCAAATTTTGAGAATATTATTTTATTTGCAAAATAATTTATGTTAATTTATAATTACAAAGTTTTGTAATTATGACCAAGTTTGGTCAATGATGATTGTAATTACTTATTATTATTATTTAATAAATTAAAATAGGAGACAAACACCCAAGGGAACTGTTAAATGAGTGTTCACTGACCCACTAGAAGGAATGGAAGTTGTTAGAAAGTATGGGACAGATGGCAGCATTTGCACTCCACCACTAGCTGTTGGTTATGGGACAACTACCCCTAAATTTGCAGCATTATCCCCCAGGTGGGTGGAAGAGATCAGGCAGCTCATTAATGACGAGTTAACCACTAAAAGGCCTAGGAAACCTAGATAAGGAAATTCGAATTGGGCAAGTAGCCCCCTACAATATTTTCTGTAGAAATATTCCTCAAGTGCATTAGGTGATCACTGAGAAATTTGAATAGGGAGGCTATGTGAGAGTGCAATTGTGAGTCTGCTAGTTATACTAAGAAGGAAATACATAGGTGCTGGTGTAGGTATTTTTGACTGCTGAGTCTTGATGACTGGAAAATCTATATTCTACTGCAAGTTGATGTACTAAGGCTTCTACAGAATCTTCCTCCTGGTGGTTCAGTGAACAGGCTCGAGGGTCCTAAGGCAAGTAAGTTGGTTGTCTTCAGGAGTAGGTTGGGTGGAACAAGCTCCTTGGGTGGTTTGTTCTCCTACAAATTATCAGGTTCTATTTTTCTGTTGTTATTTTCAATCAAATAAATTATGCATTTATTAGTAAGAAATTATTCTATTTTCTAACCTAGAAATGTTTTCTAAATGAAAATGATGTGATAGATGAAATGATTGATAAAATGACTTCTCTGCATTTTTCCCCATGCTGGTTTCTGCATCGTACTCTAGTACAGGAAGTGGAATTAAAATCAGATAATTGATGGGCAGAATGCCAAGTGAATAGATAAATTGAGACTGTAGTGTTCTTCTAAATTCTAACGTTTACATGTTTAAACTCAGAAACAGAATAGTATATAAAAAATAGTCATAGAAAGCATTCTCCTGTAGTTAGTTATAAAAGAGAAATAATTCATCTCTATACAGAACTATACTTCCATTTATCATTAACCATTATTGAAATCTATTACCATGTATTCTTTGTAAAGATGTTTTGAATATCAGATGTTTCAGGCTTTATTAATTCTAGATTTCTAACAGCTGCAAAAACTCTTGTAATCAGAGTTATTATATTTAAATAATAAATAGATATTTATCTTTCATATCATAAATTTATTTCAGCAAATATATCTCATATTTCCTTTTAACTACCAACTAGGGTTTCCTTTTCCAAGTTTACATCATAGTTAGAATCCAAACATTCTATCTTGTTATCATTATGTTTTAGGATCAAATCGGAATCCTTAATATAGAAAACAAATCAATTTCATTTTCATGACAGAATCAAAATTGATCAGACGTTTTGCAATGCTTAGCAATTATTTCAAACTCTCAGATTATAAACACATACTTATGATTTCTTTTAATCAAATAGAAATACGCATTCAACATTCTATTTATTTCTTGACCAAACCCTATGTATATTTTATTTTCAAAACAGTAATTGAAACTATAGACTTGGCTCATTATCGAATTTGTTACAGTAGCAAAATACTTAGACTGACTCTCGGCCAATACCCAAAACTGTTGAAACATTAACACTTTTCAATATAAAACATTGTTTTAAACACAGTGTAAAACCAAGGATCGAATCCTTCAAATATTATCCTGTTTCAAGTAAAAACCATAGTTCCATTTTCCATTCAACCCAAAAATCGCACAGTCCATCTATTATTTTCACAAATACGTTTTCAATAACTTAAAACTGGTTATCAAAACAAATTACTATTATTTCTTCATCGACGATTTGGGATTCCAAACATTACACAGTAAACCTTGAAGTTTTAAAACTGTAAGTACCAATCAAAATAACGAGGGTTTATCCCTTAGGGTTTACAACTCCAAAAACAAGATACATTTCCACTAATAATTTACAGTAGACGTTGCATCAACCAGACTAGCCAACACCTTAGCAGTTGGGCACACAGCATTACTGTTCACAAATTACATTCAATGGACAAAAACCGTGCCAAAAATCCAAACACCTAGAACTTTGTGAAAACATCATTTGTCGACCTCAATTGAACCAGGATGACCAACGAGGTAAGGAAACCACCGAGGCTTACCGATGGACAAGCAGAGCTCCTCCATTATTCTCAAGTGAATGGTCCTCCTACGAAGAAAAACCTATCACAACAACTGCGAATGGTTAAACAAGTTACTGGATATATTTATGAAAGCATTTAAAATAACAGTATTTGGTTAGAAGAATACTTTACCTTCGTGTTGAGAAGACTCTCCTGCAAACAAGGTTAACAAAGACACCATCCAACTTGGAAGAGAGAGTTCCAGTTCTGAGAAACAACAAGTTTACCACGTTCTAAGAGTCAAAACTGGTGCCATCGCTTCAACAAAGACCAGGGACAAACATCTCACAAACTCATGAAGTAAAATCAGCTACAGACTCAACCTTTCAACATATTAACTACTGCAACTTTCACTACAGAGGCTCGGCTTCTTAACATGACTTTCACTTGCAGGTTGAATGCACACAGGTCACAGGTTCGAGCTCGGTGAACCTCCAACTATCAAAACTCTAGAACGCCTCAGCCTGTCGGCCTCTCCCCAAGACCATTACTTAGCAAAATTAATGCTGAGGAACGTGTTTCAACGCTTTCGTAGTATGCAGTTATGGTTTTCCATTACAATCTCAAGAATCACAAATCAACGGTGAATATTGTTTCCAACCGAGAACGTTGGAAAGTGGGTAACCATTACATTTAACACTTCAATAAATGTTACAACCATGACAATGCCAACACAGTATGCCAACGAACAACATTATAACTAGCTTGAAGAAGGATCATATTTCGACGATGCACAGCTCGGATTCTTAGTTGTATCATTCACCAGGTTTCACGTGAAGCGGATGATGTGGATTGACAACAGTACATTCCACCATAGGGTTTAGACCAAATCATTAATGCCTGAACGGGACACTGTCAACCTGCCAATAGTGAATTTAATACCTGTCAACTCACCATCTCATTAACGAATTCATTGTGAAATGCAATAACATACATTATCAATACTTACAACAAAAGCTAGGTTAAATTGCATAGTTCATTTTTATTGCTAAAGTGTTAGCCTTTCAAATGTTTGGTTACATAGATAATAGGATGAGGGTCGCACTTCATATAAGAGCTACACATATAGGACTTGGTTAGCGTGTATCCCTTGGTCCTTGTATTATTTGTTATATATAAACAATATTTTGTAGAATCATACCTTATTACACGGTACTAATATTATATTCACAAAGGGTTAAAATCTATATTATGACCTTTCAAAATAGAATTTCGTAGGTAACATCATAATAGATGTGTTAGATTCACTCAGTGCTATATGCATTTATAGATGGAAAATTTTGGAGCTTTTATAGATAATTTATGATATTCAATTGGATCAGGATACTCTAGTTGGAATTATTGTATAAGCCAAAATATTCCCAAGTCAATTTATATGATGGTATTGAAACGACAAAATAGAAATAGTATCATTTTAGTACTTAACGTTCGTAACCTAGTATTTATACTCCAGAAATTCCTAAGCACAAGTAATTTTCTATTTGATGATTCTACTAATGAATGTATTCATAATATAAATCATTCTAACTTTTGCATTATGTATTTCTTTAGCCAAATAGAACATCTAGGATAGACATAGATCCATACCTGAAGCAAGGGAAGAACTTAGAAATTCTACCAAACATTGACGGCTATTTGTAAAACATAAATACTCTTAACACTTGTTTGGTCGCATTCTCTTACTTGAATTCTGCGCAAGAGGAACAGGAACAAATGCTTTAGCTAAACATAGCTAAGTAATCCTCAGGGACCTCGTAGGACCCCTTTCATCACCATCCAAAAACAAAACTGTCAGCACATTGTCAAGAAAACATAAACACATGATTTTCGAATTACTGTTAACACAAGCAGAACTATTGACTTAAGCATGTTAAAAGAAGTATGTCGTGTCGTTGTCATTTCAAACATCTTTAGTTATGAAGCTCAATAATTAATATGTTTCCTGTATTAATGAATTATTAATTCAAGGCTGTCTTGTCAGGCTTTAATTATTTCCACAATCGCAATTTATGTTACATTTAATGCTATTATAAAAATTTTAAATTTTTATGAAAATATCGGGATGTTACAATTATAAACCCTAAACTCTATTACCATTATCATACCCTCTAACATTAATAACCCTTAATCTTTATAAGTACTATAATCGCCCCTAACCCTAAACCACCATTTCCCCTAACCACCACTCCTTATAACCCTAGTTAATTTAACTCATATCTCTTATATAAATATTTATCACTATAACCTTTATATTTATCGCACACCTTATAACCACTTACCCCTATCTTGCATCTAATGCATACAACCTTCACCCTTTTAAAATATCAACCCCAACCCTCATCCTCGCTCACCACATAACTTTATAGCCACTTCAAGAATGCCTTTGTGACATTGATGCAGTAATATTTACATATCTAACATCTCATTTTAGGTCCCCAAATATTCTACATCTATTGTCCATCTTTACCAAGTTGTGCAAGCATATCACCTTAATTATTTGTGGTCAACATGACACATAGTCATTAGGGTAGGATCTTTGAAAGCATGACAATGATAATGACCATGATGAAGCTGATGATGGAATTGACAATGATGATGTCATTATATTATGACAATGATGTGATTATATGATGATGATGATGAGGATGACTATGATGATGAGGACGATCATGACAACAACGACGATGATGGAAATGATGATGAAAATGATGATGACGATGTTGGTGATGATGGTGGTGGTGGTGGTGATGATGATGATGAAGATGCCAATGAGGATGACGATGATGATGACGATGACAACAATAGTTAATACTACGATAAAGTTGACAATAAGGATGATGATGACGAAGAGGATGATGATGATGAAAATGATGATGATGATGATGATGATGATGATGATATGATTTTATTATGATGATGATGACAATGATGTGATTATAATTTGATGACGATAATGTTGAGGAGGAGTATTACGATGTTGATGGTGATGATGAGGAGGAGGAGTATGATGACAATGACCCTTAAGCATATACACCTTTAAAATTTAACACTAACCCTAATGACAATGATGATGATGATGATAATAATGATGATGAGGACGATGACGATGACAATGAATATGACGATGAAAATGACGATGACAATGATGTTGGAGATGATGATGGTGAGGAGGATGAGGATGAGGATGATGACAATAATCTGCAAATCATGATGATGATGATGATGATGATGATGATGATGATGACAACGATGACAATGATATGCAAATCATGAATATGATGACCATGATGATGACGATGTCATCATCAATGTCATTATCATCCTCAAGGTTCTCACCATCACCATTTCCATTGTCATCATCATCATATGTTATATTATAATATATATAATTTTTAATTATAATATATATATATATATTATAGAAACATTAAAAACAAATAATAAATTATACAAACACACACACACACACACACATATATAATATCCCCAAGGGTTAGCTCAGTTGGTCTTGAGCCAAATGTGAGATCTCTCCCCACACAATAGGGGAGGTCACATGTTCAACTCTCTTGATCCATTTAGGTTTAGGATCTGTAAACAGGGTCAATGGTTTACCCCATTTACCATCCATGAATCATGTGAAAGTACTCAAAGGGTTTATATTGATTTATCGAAATATATATATATATATTAAACAAATAAACCATGCCCAAGAGATATTTGGGATAGTTTCACCACATAAACTGATATCTCTCTTAAGGTTTTCCTCCTAAGAGAAAAAGTCATAAGAGCTCTCCAAGTCTTTTTCAAAAATGAGAAATAACATGAATGAATGAGAAAGAGGTTGATTTTCCCTTTTAAAACTCATTTGACCCTTTTTGGGTCATTTTTACCCTTTCTTTCCACTTTTACCTTTTTGCCACTCTTTAAATTAATAAAGTGACTTTTATAAAGTACCTTTATGAATTAATCACTCAATATCACTTTATAATGTATTTTTTGCTCATGTGACATTAAATAATTAGTTGATTCCCTTTTTCCGACTATAGCCTACAAGAAATAAATAGGTTAATGAGTCGTCCCCTGTGTGATCATTCAGAAAGGGACATGACAATCCTCCCTTCCTGATATTGCTTATCCTCAAGCAACTGCAAACCATGATGCTACAAAATTTTCTCCCTCTCCCAGGTGTCATCCTCCATGGGAAATTTTATCGATCATATTATATATTCCTTTATCACTCTGCACCGTAATCGTCTCTCCCTGACATCCAACATCTCCTCTAGGTTTAGTATCAATTTTCCCTCTTCATCCATCGTGGGTAATTCTATTTAAGCAGTGACCTCTTGTCCTAATGGCCTCTAAAGGCATGACACATGGAACACATTGTGGACCTTTCTCTCCTTAGGAAGCTCAAGCTCATATGCTACTTATCCAACCTTCTAGACGACCCTGTATGGACCATAAAAATGAGTTTTTAGCTTTTTTGCTCTGCTTTTATTCAATGATGACTTCCTGTATGGCTGTAGCCTCAAGAAAACCAAGACTCTGACCTCAAAATTGCACTCCACCTTGTGCCTATTTGCAGACATCTTATGTTGATTCTGCGCCATCTGTAAGTTATCCTTAAGGACCTTAAGGATATCCTGGTTCTCCTATATCCAATCTTTGGCTTCGGGAGGTCTATTATCCCCATATTCCAAATCTACCAATTATGAGAGAGCATCATAGCCATATAATTCATGGAACGATGTCATCCCAATAGACATATGATAAGTGGTGTCATAGTGGTGTTCCACCAAGTGTAAGCATCTAAGTCATGCTTTCTACTTCCCTGACACATAGTTGTGCATATATCCCTCAACCCATTTGTTCACAATATCCATCTGACCATTTTTCTGAGGGTGGTAACTGGTACTGGGAATCAACTCTATCTTGACCAATCTAAACAACTTCTGCCAAAATGCACTGAGAAATATATTGTCCCTGTCACTAAGAATATATTTAGGTAGTCCATGTAACTTGAACACCTCCCTCAAAAATAGCTCTGCCACTTGTGATGTTGAGTAGTCTATAGATATTGCATAGAAATGTGTGAATTTGGTCAACCTGTCAACAACCACATAGGTGCAATCCTTTCCCTAAACCTTTGGTATACTTGTCATGAAATCCATCGATACACTCTCACATTTCTTATCCAGAATGGGCAATGACTATAACAAACATACAAGATGAGTCTACTCTATCTTATTATGTTGGAAAACCATGCACTCATGTACATGTCTCAACAAATCATCCTTGAGACCCTTCCATGAAAACATTTCCTTGATCTATTAATAAGTCTTGAAGTACCCCAGATGTCCTGCTAAAGGTGCATCATGTGTGGACTGCAAGAATTCCTCTTCGAGTTTGGATTCAAGATCTAGGTAGATCTTATCTTTGTAAAATATGATGTCATCCACCACCCTGTACCTGACATCTTGAAGGTTTCCATCCATCACTTCACATGCAATTCTTGAAATATTCCACCAACATATGGGACTTCCAACCAATCGAGATTTCCATAAGTGAGCATGTTGTTGGTTTTCTAGAAAGGCATCATCCACAATGTTCTTCTTACCCTTCATGTACTCAATGTCAAAATCATATGCATGTATCTTGCTCACCCATTTATGGTTCCTCTAGTTTAAATATTTATGCTCTAGGAAATATCATAAATTGTTGTGATCCATCTAAACCAAAAATCTACCTCTGACCAAGTACTGCTTGAATTTAGCCAAAGCATGCACAATGGCCAACATCTCCTTGTCATAGATGGAATAGAACCTCTCTAGATCCTCGAGCTTCTAACTTTCAAAGGATATCAGATGCATGTTATGCATCAGTACAACACCTATACCCTCACCCGATGCATGACACTCAAGCATAAAGGGATGGCTAAAATATGGAAGTGCTAGAACTAGGTAAGTGCTCATCACTTCCTTGAGCTTGTAAAATGCCCTCTAAGAATCCTCTAACCATGTGAAATCCCCTTTCTTTCTGAGATATGTCAATGGCGCATCCAACTGAGATAAGCCTTTAACAAAGTGTTTGTAGTAACTACATAACCCAAAGAATCCCCACAACTCTGTAAGATATCTAGGTGTTATCCGATCCAATATGGCTTGGATATTCTCTTGGTGCAGTTGTACACCCTGTGCATTGATCAAATTGCCAAATTATATAATCTATTTCATTCTGAATTCACATTTGGAAGTCTTGGCATACAAGGATTGTTCCCCCATGATGCCCAAAATATTTTCTAAATGTCGCAAGTGATCTTCCCATGCCTTGTTGTATATAAGGACATCATGGAAGAATACAAGCAAAAACTTCCTTAGCTATTTCCTGAAAAAGTGATTCATGCAGGACTGGAAAGTAACAGGCATGCTGGTTAACCTGAAGGGAATAACCAAGAACTCATAGTGCCCATAATGACACTTGAATTCGGTCTTGTGGACATCCTTCTCTCAAACACTAATTTGGTGATACCCAGATTGAATATCATTCTTCAAAAAATAAACTACTCCATGCAGCTCATCCAAAAACTCATCTATCTGGGGGATGGGGCATCTATTCTTTAAGGTCTTTTTATTCAATGCCCCATAGTCAATGCACACCCTCATAGTTCCATCCTTCTTCTTAACCAACACCACCTAAGAAGCGAAAGGATTGGAACTAGGATTGATATGACCCATCTTGAGAAACTTCTTGATGGCCTTCTCTATTTCATCCTTAAATTTATTTGAATGTCTATACGGAGTAGTGATCACAGGTTTTGATCCTTATTCTAATTCTACAGTGTGCTTGAAACCCCTATCAGGAGGCTTTACTGGAGGGATCTCTCCAAAAGCCCTTTTATGTTTCCCTAATAAAGCTTGAATGTCTACTTGATGGTGCTGGATATTGTTTGAATATTTATGAGTCATGATCAGGCATTCTGTTGCATAATCTATATCCCCATGCATGAATATTACCTCCATTCTCTTGGTAGAAACCACCCTCGGAACACCATTGGACATGCCTCTCAAAACTATCCTCCTTCCATATGTTGCATTGAATCCCAACTCCATTGTTTAATATTTTTGTGAAATAGTACTCAACGTACTCAACCACTAGACACCCAAAACTACATTGGCTTCTACTAGATTGACCACATAGAATTAATTGGTCATGCTATAATTTTCCATCATCACAACCAACCACGAAGCCTTCCACATGCAAGGAAAAATGAGCCCACCAACTACCTCCACATTGAATCCCTCAAACGCCTTTGTAGGGATGCCTCTCCGGGTCACCAAAGCAGAGTCGATGAAATTGTGGATTGCCACACCATTTATCAGGATTGTGACACACTATCCCTGTATGACTCCCTAGGCCCTACAAGTGCTGAATCTAGGAACACCTGATAGGGTGGAAATGGTTCCACTCAAAGTCTATACCTATGCCTGTTGTACCTGTGGTTGCTCATCATTCCCACAACTCTGCTAACCATCTTGAACCTATTCTTCCACCTCATCCTCCTCCTCATCACTATCCAAGAGTACTTATATGTAATGTACCTTGCCTTTACCCATGCACTTGTGTCCCAGTTCCCAAGGTTCTTTGCAGTTGAAGCATAGTTTCTTCATTCTCAGTTCGTTTCTAGTCTCATCGTACAACTTGTTCTTCCTAGTTACCCCCTTTTGGAAGGAATTCTTGTCTTTTCCTTTGAAATTAATGAAAGTTTTAGACTTGAATTTGTTCTTTGGGACAACATCCTCCATGTCATATGCTCTAATGATAACATCCTACAATGTCGTGGATTTGAAGGCCTTAACCCAACCATGTAGTGGATCAGATAATGTAATTTACCCCAAGGCTATCAAAGGTTCTTAGGGACATATCATTAGATCTCTAGGGATAATTAGAATATTTTATCACATCGAAATAATTTTATAAATATTTAATCTTGATTTTCTACAATTTAATTATGACAAAATATCAATAATTCCAAATAAATTAAAACAAAATTCATAATTGATCAAGAAAAATGAACCAAGGTTGGGAAAGCTTATACATCACTATATAACATCATTATGCATCCATACCAAGCCATAACACAGGTTACTTGCACCTAAAAATGTAATTTTCACTTAATCATGATTAACGAGTAATTAGTGTACTAATTGCGACACTTAGCACATAATTGACAACACTTAACATAAATTCATTTGTTTATCACCTAATCATAATTTATCAATCCCAATGGCTAATTAACACAAAATATCGTGTAAATAAGGCCTAATTATCATTTTCCAATTAATTAAACAAAACAATTACGAAAATGACTCCACAAGACTAGTTAACTAGTATTTAACACAAACAACGAGTCTTGCACGAATTCAAAACACAACCATGCCAATGAACCAACAAGTGAACCTACAACCATTATACATATATTTGATCATGCACATACAGCCAAATAAAGTTGTATTTTCAGGTCATATCCTTTCACATAAACGATGATTCTTTCAAGCTAAATCAGTGCAACTAGTTAATAAACACTACTAGGAATTTAACCCAATCAATTATACTTAGTTCCGGAGCACACAGAGGCGAGGGTAAGGATATAGAAAATATAATTCTACAACAAAATTAAAGTACCAAAAATAGAGCATATGTTTGTACATTCCAAAAGTTACGAAAACATAGATTCAATCTACAAACTAGTTACCGATTTCCGTTGATTTGAAGCTAGTTTATGTTTCTTGTTTCCAAATGAAAAAAAATAAGAAAGTATTGACTATTGTAGCTCATGGAAATCATATTATAGGTCCACTAAACCCAAATTTATGTAGCTTTCCTTTCATAAACAGTCCTCTTATTAATTCATCAAACTAACCAAATCTACTTCTCCAAACTGGCTAGAAATTGATAAATCAAGTAAGATAAGTGCATAAACAATTTGCAGAGTCATTTAGAAGATATTCCAACTCTAAATACCAAGTATTATAATTTTTATCATAGATATAACTCATGTAAACATTTCTTCAAATATTTCTCATGCAAATTCATAAATCTATTTAAAACAACTCTTTCGAAGGAGCTAGTGAATGTAAACAAAACTAGGATTTCGATAAGCAAATGTAGAACTATATAGAAAATATTCCACACGTTTATTCATACATTTAAATTTTAATTATCATATATAATATCAATTATCTCTCTTGAACATTTTCTCCAGCATTTCACATGCCAAGTCTCGAAACTACATAAAACAACCCAACCGGTGAACTAGTTTTCGAATAGAAGCTAGAAACACTGTAGAGAGGTGTTTCCAATCATTCATAAGCTATTTCAAAATAAAAATACACATAATATAAATATGAGAGGCACAATTATCAGATCTGTAGCAGAGGTTCCAAATAAACATTTTTCTCAAGCACGTGCTCACAAAATACCAAAAACTAGTTAGCTATTTTTCCCAAAAACTAGTAGCCTAATGTAACTAAAATCTATGAGATATTTATTCCATAATTAGATCATATATTTTCTCATACATTTCATGTTAAACCATATAAGAATCATATCAAATCCAATTTATTCAAATAAACATGAAATAAATTACTTGCAAAATATGCAACCGAAACCGATTGTGCAATGTTCCACCCAACCGTAGACATAATGCAAGCCAAAACTCACTTTGCAATGGTCACCCCTGATCTGGAACTATGATGCTATAAGAAAGAGTGCACTCAACCACAAAACCCATCTAACATTGGTCCAACCACAATCCAATGGAAAGTGGATTCCACATTACTTCCAATCAAGAATCTCCAGTGGCAATTCCAGTTCAAAGTTTTCAGGAAAAATCAGTCCAACCACAACCCAATGGAAAGTCTTCCTCGACTTCCACTCCAGGGAAATTCTATTGGATCCAAGACAAAAGATTCATAAATATATCAGTCCAACCTCAAATCCAATGTCAAGTGGATTCCACATCACTTCCAATCCAGGATCTCCGGAGGCAATTCCAGGACAAAACAATGGAAATTCCAGAGTAACTCAACTTTGGAACATCCTCAGCAAGGGAAAACCACTAAAAAAAACTCATGTCAAGAGCAACCAAAACCAATCACACCAGTACCATAGAAAAAACAAGAGCCAAGAGCATGCATAACCCACAAGACAGACTAGATCCCATCCACCCAAATCCCATTTCCCAAGAGCCATTCGAATTGGGGGGGGAGAGGGAGACACAAGGGAGGAGTTACATTCCCCAAATTACAAAAATGGGAGTTACACTTCTCAAGAGAGTGCATTAGAGTCGAGATTAAGATTCATCATCAAGGTGGGAGTTACAAATTTACATAAGGGGCGCACTAGGTGTGGGAAAAACTCTAACTCCAAATAAAATTAATCCCGAAATAAAATAAAAACCAAGGGGTAGCATAACACATGAAAGTGCATAAATCAAGAGGGTCCACAAGAAGGGTGTATCACATCCACATAGGTCCAAACACATGGTAACACTTTTCCCACAACCCCTTGCTCGTAACATCATGGTTCCTCATACTCTTTTTCGTGGCATCGGTTGATCCGATTATTTTATTTTATTAATTAATAATGTTCAACATAATAAAAATAATAATAATGTGCAAACCATAGTCTCAGCACCTTGTGCCATAATATCCAACATAATAACAACAATAATATGTCCAGGGGCTAAACCATGGAGTCATTACATCCCTCCCCCCTTAAACCATGTGTTGTCCTCGATGCATACACATACATGCCTTTACAAAAGGATAACATATATGCCCATACATGCCTTAGAAATATAACATATTTCTAACCACAATACTTCCCACTACCACCTACTTTCATGTCCATCTTCACTTCCCATGGGAGAACCGAGACTAGTAGAGTGGACTCAAGGAAGCAATGGTCGATATTCAATCCCCATGACAGGGTCTTCAAACCCCTTTACAAGGCCTTCAAATTTCAACAAGGATACATCCACCTGAAAATCATATTTCAATCACCCATATGATTAACATCAGGAATAAAAATATATGATACATGATATTCTTCATCAAGGATACTTTCTTCACATTCCAACAACACACGGTTAGCAGCATATATATATATATACACGAAATACATCAGTATATACAAGGTACATGAGATATAGATACTTCTTCAACAAAATACTTGAAATGCATCTGCATGAATCTTATTCTAATCAATTTCAATCATATGAAATGCATCAGGTGTATCAATTAATTTCATGAAGTGCACCAAGTATACCATCCAATATCATGAAATGCATCAAGTATACCATCCAATATCATGAAGTGCATCAAGTGTGTACTCTTTCTTCATGAAATGCATTCCAGTCAATCAATCACATGAGATGCATATACTTTACCTACAAATACATGAAATGCATCATGCATATGCTCTATCAACAAAATACATGAAATGTTGTAAGATATATGAAATGCATTCCAATTAGTCAGTAACATGAGATGCATTACCAGATTCTTTTACATGATTTATCACCCAAATACTTTCCCTACAAGGATGCATGAGATTTACCATCATACTTTACAAAGATGCCTTTCAACAAAGGTATTTGATATACCGTAAGGATACTCTAACAAGATAGATTCAGCAAAGACTACAAGGATATTTTCTAACAAGGATACTTGTATTAGTATTGGATATATAAAGATACATGAAGTACATCTTCAACAGAGGTACCTAAATTATACTTTAATCAGTCACATGGTTAGTACATACTTTTCAACAAGATATATGAAATACCACCGGGATATTACTAGATACTTACACATGAAATGTCACCAAGCTACCTTTCAACAAATATCAAAAAGATACATTTCTAATGAAGATCGCAAAGATCACTTGAACATTTTATGCACTTAATGTAACAAGTAAGCAGACTTATATACAACAATCCCAATCTAACTAAGAAACCAAAAAGGGCCATAACGACTAATAGTTAAACATACTACCTTTCATCTCCACACGAGCATAAGTATTCTTTAAAGAACATTCAAAAAGCCATTATATATCAACTAATAGTAATTAGTATCAATCAGTAACAACAACCAATATCAATCATACATCATTCATACAGGCATCGTTCCATAATACATCAATTCATAATACCTCAACCATATATCAATCATATGTTGATCATATATCAATCATACACCAATATCAACCAATGACAACCATACATGCATAAACTGACCATACAAATATCAATCATAGTACATCAACCAGAATACATCAACCAGAACACATCAACCAGAATCAAGATACATCAACCAGAAGAAAAATGCACCAATCAGAATACATCAACTAGAGTACAACAACCTGAACAGATCAATCAGAATACATCAATCGGAATACATCAACTAGAGTACAACAACTTGAACAGATCAATCAGAATACATCAAGTAGAGTACATCAACCTGAACACATCAATCAAAATACATCAACCAGAAGCAAAATACATCAATCAGAATACATCAACCAGAGTACATCAACCTGAACAGATCAACCAGAATACATCAATCAAAATACATCAACCGGAAGAAAAATACATCAATCAGAATACATCAACCGGAAGAAAAATACATCAATCAGAATACATCAACCAGAATACATCAACCTGAGTACATCAACCTGAACACATCAATCAGAATACATCAACCAGAAGCAAAATACATCAATCAGAATACATCAACTAGAGTACATCAACCTGAACACATCAATTAGAATACATCAATCGGAAGCAAAATACATAATCAGAATACATCAACCAGAGTACATCAACCCGAACACGTCAATCAGAATACATCAATCGGAAGCAAAATACATCAACTAGAATACATCAACAAAAATAATTCAATCATAATACATCAATCAAATTCAGGATACAATAATCAGAATACATTAATCAAATTACATTAATATTTAACAATCACATCTATCCGGCATCTGATAAATATTGATTAGTTTCTCAATAACATCACCCAAGCACATCAATCATACCAATATCAACCAATGACGACAATAACAACCAATAGAAACCATATAAATAATAATATCATCTGTACATCATCACTCAACATCAACTATCGTTCATCAATCATACACACAACAACCATAACAACCAATAATAGCCATACATACAACAATGACAATATCGTACATGTATCAACCATTAATCAACCAACATCAATCATTAACAACTAATAGTATCAAACAACATACATCGACCATAGCAATCATTTCAAATATTTACTATTTATCATAACATTTTATATAATTATTAGCACACGATGATATATATAATATCCATATATTAATAATACATGTATCACACAAACACTACTACTATTACACTTAAACACATACACAATCATACATCTTTCCTGCATACATATTCCATCAATAGCAATGTTATGCATTGACAACAATCCCATCTAATACCCATATACTAACCATACATTACATTACTAATTATTTACATGTAGCACACTAATTATACTATCAACCAAAGTAAATACATAGTCACATAAAACAACCAAACATCCTACCGCCAAAATCTTCTAATATTCTGCAATAAAATAATTACTAGCTATACAACACACCATCATACATTCATACCATACACCATACTTACTATTACTACATATTATTTATATACATACGTCCATTTGGTCTACATACATATTATAATTCTTCAATCATATATCATATTATTATTAATCATATACACAACATATTAGTCATATAACATATATTCGTATACACCCGTATAATTATTATGTTATACCATAATATCCATACAATTACTACGGTATAATTACTTAATCCAATGTTATCATATTAGGTACGCATTATATCATATATACTAACATAATACTTCTGATCACACTATACTTCCTAATACTTCCAAACTTTACACTTATTTCATTGCATACGTTCACATCTGTACATATAGTATATACATAATATCATATACACGTAATACTAATAATTATTGCATATTTTAAAATACATATTCCAGTATGTACACACACACACACACACACATATATATATTATGCTATATTCAATATCATATACCCCTTATCTATCTTACATCACATATTATGTTATACATATTTAAATTTATGTCATACAATATTATCATACACTACTACACTACCTTCTTACACACAAATAAAATAAAATAAATAAAATTAAGAGAATATGAACCATTAAGACAAGTGGCTCATTTCCTCCAAAAATAGATGAGGAGTTACATCTCCTCAAATAAAATAAAATAGAAGAGTATATGAACCATTAAAGACAAGTAGCTCATTTTCTTCAAAAATAGACAAGGAGTTACATATCCACAAATAAAATAAATAAAATAGAAGAGAATATGAATCATTAAAGACAAGTGGCTCATTTCCTTCAAAAATAAACAAGGAGTTACATCTCCACAAATAAAATAAAATAAATAGAATATAATATGAACCATTAAAGACAAGTGGCTCATTTCCTCCAAAATAAACAAAGAGTTACTCATCAATGTAACCACCACCATCTAAGTGGCATAAATAAGTCTATAAAACATACCATCAATAGAAAATCCAAAATCCATATAGGGTATAAATGCCACTTAATAAATCATATTAATATTTAATAATATTAAAACTATATCATCTTAATAACTTATCATTAAATTAAATATATTTTTTTTATATCTTCTAGAAAGACAGAGGGAGGAGCAAGATTCATAGTATGAAGAAGTACGTTATATCAAGATTTGAGATTACAGTGCGGAATTATGGTGGCTTCGAGGTGAAACAACATTGTTTGGTGCATCTGTAAGAGAGCTGAGCACCATTGAAAACTGAGCGGAGCACCATTGACACCAGCTTATGCCATGAGGTTGATAAGCCGTTGAGCAAACTTCAACAAATCCGCAGACCAGTCTTCAACAATTCCATTCACCCTACTCTGCTTGTTAATTTGAATTTGGAATTGGCCGGCAGCGTGAGAGCAAGATTCATTGCTTGATGATGTACGTTATATCAAGGATTTGAGAATACAGTGAGGATTTTTGGTGGATTCGAGCAGGAGAATGGCTGAGATACCTGAAGTGCGGTAATTGAATTCAAGATTCATCAAACATCGCCATGGAACATCAAGATTCTGAATTGATTGAAGGCCTGAGCAACATAACAGGGGATCCGATGATTTTTGTTGATGAAGTTCTGATTGGATGTGATTACTGTTGAGAAAATTAAGGCAAGGGATCTATGGATGATTTTCTTGGACGAATGCAACAATGGACCTAAATCTGGGCATGGATTAAATACCTCCAGCTCTATTTCCCTTTTCTTGGCCATATTCCATACGGATTACTCTGCCATGGTTCCTGTATAGCAATGCATGTGCCAGCCTTTTTAGTTTTTATTTTGTGATTTGCATTACTTGATTCAATTGGTCAGTCCAATTCACTGGAAGAAGGAGCGTGGGATTCTGAACTCTGATTGAGGGCTTCTGGAATCTGGTGATTTTGGCGTATACAGCTGATTCTTGGTTTGTTTCTTGGTGTCGTGTGAAGCATTGATGGCTTCCCTGGGGAGAGGAGACTTTTTCCCAGATGACGAATCCCAGCTTAGTCCTCGAACAGGGATATCTGCTAAGGCTGACTCACTTAAAAACCTAGTTAAGACGGTCAAAGAACGACAGAGACAGGACCTGTTAGTGCTGGGGGTGGATGTTACGATGGAAGAGGCGGAGGATTTCTCTCACACTGCTGTGGTTGGACATGTTAGGGGCAGAAGATTTGGTCGAGGTTTCCTTCAGCATTGGGCGACTGAGTAGTGGAAGAAATTCGTGTCATCAGCCCCTGAGGTCCGTGTCTTGACGAAAGGATGGTTTTCCTTCATCTTTATGAACAGAGGGGAGGTCAATGTTGTTTTAAGTAGACATTGGTCGATGCTGGGAGTCCCTCTTGTTCTGAAAAGCTGGTCCCCCTTCTTCGACTCAAAAATGGAGAAAGTTGCTAAAGAACCGTTGTGGGTGAAGCTTCCGGGGTTTCCCATGCATATGTGGAATGAAACTCGGTTTGTTGAGATTGGGAATTATCTTGGTGAATATGTGTGTTCAGATTCCTCCCATATTAAGACTGGCATCTACACGATAGCTAAGATATTGGTAAATATCGATATTCGGATGGGACTTTCTGCTGAGATTAAAGTTCATTCCAAGGATGGGGACTTTGTTCAAATACTGTATTATGTGGGTGTGCCGTTTAGGTGTCATCGTTGCCACACTCATGGACATCTGGTAGCCTGTTTCCCTTTACCGTTTCGGACTAGTAAGCCTCTGACCGATGAAGCATCAGAAGTAGACGCAGATCCAGTGTTGATGGTGAACTCTCAGGCGGTGGTGGCTGATGGGAGTGGGCCTGCTATTGACGAGGGGTGATATTAGATTCTGTGGTACCATCCGTTAATTGTGGGAGGCTTGGATCAGAGGATTTGTTTCCACCTTTGGTGAACATTGGAAAGGAGAATAATGGGAGTGCGCCTCCAAATGCTGAGGGGGATTCTTTGTGTTCCATGACTCCGACTACTCGGGCCACTACAAAATTGCTACAGGAGCTGCCCATTATTCGTTGGGGTTCATCTGCGAATCCCTTGGGTATGTCTCATTTCCTTTCTCCTGTTGTTTCCTTATTAGATGACTCTATTGTTTTGGGGGGGGGTAGTCATGGGTCTCCTCCTCGCCCGGATGCTCCTTGTCTATGGCCTGATGTGGATTGTATTGTCACGCCGTCAATTGTTTCCACCAATCACTCTACCAGCTCCGAGG
Organism: Larix kaempferi; assembly: GCA_027924585.1. Lineage (NCBI taxonomy): Eukaryota > Viridiplantae > Streptophyta > Pinopsida > Pinales > Pinaceae > Larix > Larix kaempferi. The sequence continues at coordinate 8,700,315 of BSBM01001201.1, read as the reverse complement.
GTAGAAGTATCCGATATGCTCTTCGTAGTAGGGAAATACCTGAAGGTGGAACGGGGGGCAAGGGACTTCCTGAATTGGCCTATAGTGTTGGGGGGAAAGGTCGGGGACGAAAATCCCATTTGTCTAAAGCTCAAGAACGGGCTAAAGTGGATTTAGTGATGGGTACACAATCTTCTATTGAGTGGGCACTTAGAGCAGTGAAAGCCCAGGATGGGGTTTTTTTATGAAACTTATGTCCTTCAACTGTCGTGGGTTGGCGAGCCCCTTTAAAAAATCGTCACTTAGGAGGCTGGTAGACTTAAATCAACCGGATATATTATTACTACAAGAAACATTGGGTGGCAATGAGGATGTTGTACGAGCTTTAGAATCTTTGCTTCCTGGTTGGAAGTTTGTTGGAGTGGATGCTCGGGGGCGCTCTGGAGGGCTAGCCTCAGGGTGGAAGGTAAAGAGTTGCCGATGTGATTGTTCTTGGGGAATTTCCTCTGGTATCGGTTTGGAAGTTTGGGATGCTGAGATTGGTCGGATGATCACGGTTCTCAATATATACGGGCCCTACTTAAATAGGGTGGGCTACTGGGACTCCTTGTTATGTATGGATATTTTTGATGGCAGGGATGTGATTTTGGGTGGGGATTTCAATCTTACTCTGGGGTCTTCTGAAGTATGGGGGCCTCGGGCTGCTCCGGATACATTAGCAAATTATTTCATTCAATCCTTTGTCAGGAAGGATCTTCTTGACATTTTACCATCTAAGTTATCTCCAACTTGGAGGAATAAGAGAGCTAGGGAACATAGGGTGGCAAAACGACTGGATAGGTTTCTGGTGGCCGAAGTGTTGGCACTGGGAGTTGATGTTGTCAGACAGTGGGTAGGGTCAGGTGGGATATCTGACCATTGCCCCATCTTCCTGGAGTTACGAGGTAGCAGGAAAAAACCTCCAAGCCCTTTCAAATTCAATCCTAGATGGCTGAAGGAGGAGGCTTTTATTAAGCTGGTTCAGGATCAATGGGTTCATCGACCACATGATTCTCAGATGCATGCGGGTGCACACTTTCATCACAATCTAAAGCGAATTAAAGAGGCCACTATTTCCTGGGCCCATGACAAAAGGGTGATTGATGATCAGAATTTGCAGGCTGCTGAGCTGAACATCGATAGGATTCTTAATAGTCTGGGCATGGGATATCTGGATGAACAGCAGAAAGGCGAGCTGTTGGAGTGGGAGAGATGCAGGAATATGATTCTGTGTGAGCGAGAAGAGCTGTGGAGAATGAAAAGTAGGGCGATTTGGCTTCAGTGCGGTGATGAGAATACAAAATTTTTTCAAGCGTATGCTAAGGGGAGAAAATTCACAAACTCTATTTGGGAACTATCTTCAGAAGCAGGGGAACAGGTTTCCAGCTTTGATGGATTAGCGGAGTTGGGAGTTCGACATTTTGGAGATTTATTCACTGCATAACCTGGAGTCTCCATTGCTGAGGTAATTCGAGTGACTCAGCTTTTTCCTCGTTTTGTGGGGGAGGAAGATAATAGACTGTTGATGGAGGAGGTGACGCCGATTGAGCTCTCGCTGGTAATGCAATCCTTTCATAAAGATAAAAGCCCGGGGCCAGATGGCTGGCCTATAGAATTCTTCTTAGGATTCTATGACTTCTTCGGGGAGGAGATATTGAATGTGGTGGAAGAATGGTGAAAGGCTGGGTTTGTCCATGGCCCCTTCAACTCCACCTTTATAGCTCTTATACTGAAGACGGACAAGCCTGACAGCTTTGATGAATTCAGACCTATTTCTCTCTACAATTGTATCTATAAGATCATCTCTAAGGTTATGGCGAGAAGACTCAAGAATATTTTGTCTAAGCATATTTCTTGTGAGCAATTTGGCTTCTTGGAAGGCCTCCAAATTCATGAGGCCATTGGAGTTGCACAGGAAGGATTACACACTCTGAAAGTGCAGAAGCAGAAGGGTGCTATGATTAAGATTGATATCTCAAAAGAATTTGATAGGGTTAGCTGGCTATATATCCGGATGCTTCTAACTCATCTGGGGTTCTGCTATGAATTTATTAGATGGATTATGGCCTGCCTCACTACGGTGAGATTTGCTGTACTGATCAATGGTTCTGCTAGTCCATTCTTCCAGGCGGGAAGGGGGCTACGACAGGGATGTCCCCTCTCTCCGCTATTGTTTCTCCTTGTTGTTGAAGGACTCAGCTGATTTATTCTGAATGCAAAAGATGATGGTTCCTTTCGAGGCATTTCTATTTCTCAGGTATTGTTTATTACACATCTCCTTTTTGTTGATGACATTCTGATATTCTGTGATGGAAAGCGACAGGATATTGATAAGGTGGTTGAAGGTCTCCAATTAGTGCAAGTTGCAGCGGGTATGTTAGTGAATATTGACAAATCTACTATCACATGCTCGAATTTAACCGAGCAGGAGATTCAAAGAATGGTTAACAAACTACCTTATAGGACTTTGGATATTGATGATGGATTAATGTACCTTGGCTTTCACTTGAAACCGAATGCTTATCTGAAGGATGATTGGCACTGGTTAATAGCAAAATTAGAACAGCTCCTTCATGGATGGAGTCATAAATGGCTCTCTCGGGCTGGGAGGCTGGTCTTGGTTAAATCAGTCTTGGAAGCAATTCTGGTGTATTGGATGTCTCTTGCTTGGATACCCATAGGAGTCCTGGAGCAGATCAGGAGATTTTGTTTTGCCTTTCTTTGGAAGGGATCGAGTGAGCATCGAGCATTGGTGTGGGTCAGATGGGAAAAAATTGTTGTCCCTAAAGCATTGGGAGGATGGGGGTTAAAGAATGTTTTTCTGTTTGCAAAAGCCTTGGGGGCCAAAGTGTCGTGGTGACTTATACATACACAGAGTCTCTAGACTAGAGTGGTATATCATAAATATACTGCCCCTCTTACTCTTCTCGAATGGATCAGGCTGGGCAATAAGTCGAGGGCAAATTGCTCTGTGGTCTGGAAAGCGGTGGTGTAGCATTTCTCTTTGTTCGGTTCTGGATTAGTGTGGAGGATCGGAAATGGGCGTCTCCTTCATATTGGGCTGGACCCTTGGGTTGGCTGCAGGGGAGGTCATGTCCTTTTTGTGGAATTGATGACTTTTTTGGCTGCTAGAGGATGTCATTTTCTGGCTGATATAGAGGATCCGGGAGCATCTACTCTTTGGCAACAGGGGTGGATCTCTGCTCGACGACTTGAGATCTCTGATGAACTGCAGGGGGCCTGGGAGGATTATCTATGGATCTTAAGACATACTAATATTCGACTGACCAATAGGGTTGATGTACTTATCTGGGATCACCATCCCTCGGGAATATACTCACCAAAAAATGGATATATCCAGCTGAATGTGGAAGTACATAACAGGGAATTGGTGTGGTGGTGGAAATATTTGTGGAAGTTAAGATGTCCGGGTAAAGCAAAATTACTCTTCTGGGCTATACTGGAAAATAAGGCTCCTACCTGGGACATTCTGCAAAAACGTTTCCTCCAGGGTCCGGGGATCTGTCCACTTTGTAGGGATGCGGAAGAGACCATTGCTCATCTTTTTATTCAATGTCGGTTTTCACAGGCTGTTTGGAATGATATCAGCAAATATTTGGATTTTAAGGTGAGGTGGAGGGGAGAGAGCGTCCTGGAAGCGTTCCATTTGTGGTGGTCTTTTCATAAATCCTCTTCCATCCGGGCCTTCCCGTGTATTTACGCATGGGGCATTTGGATTACCCGAAATAAGATGATATTCCATGATTGCAGGGTTCCGTTGGAGTCTGTCGTGGCTCAAGCTGTGGTGGTTATACATCATTACGAGGCCCCTGTCCAAGTGAGTAGAACACGACCTGTGCGGGTTGAACAGATTAACAAATCCATGCCATGGGCATTTTTTGATGGAGCCTCATTAAACCAACAATCGGTGTGTGGAGGGGGGGGGAGTCCTTTACAAAACAGAGACCCATTACTTCCATCTCGTGGCTGGTTTGGGGAGAGGATCAAATAACTATGTTGAACTCATGTCTCTTAAACTGCTGATGTTATTTGCACTTGAACAAGGATGTCTATCTCTACAGATTTTTGGCGACTCCATGTTAGTTATCAACTGGGCAAAGGAGATCACACATTGTCATGTGATGGTACTATTACCTATCCTGGAGGAGGTGATCCGGTTAAAACTGTCCTTTAACCACATTACATTTACACATGTTTACAGGGAGAGGAATGGGTTGGCCGATCAGCTCTCCAAGGAAGCTACGCAGCAGGAATTAGCACTTGGAACATGGAGGATTACTATTCATTCACCGGGGGGCACTTTCAGCTATTATCACAGACCTTTTTATGATGATATTGAGGCACAACATTGAGCAATAGCTCAGCTTTTGTTGATCAATGATGGTTACGTTCTTCCATTTTTGTTACAGATTTTATGTAATAGGATATATGCGGGTTGTATGGAGTTTTTGTTGTATGTATGGGACATTAGATATGATGATAATATGGGACAATAAATATGTGACAATGTAGGGATCTCATTGATTCTACTACATGTGCAGAATGTAATTTTGTTCATCTATTTGAAATAAAATTACGATTTTTTTCCGAGGAAAAAAAAAAACTTATCATTAAATTAATATTGTTAAGGGTACATAGTACATACAATTATAATCACAATTATTTACTTATCAATCAATAATCATAATGTACCAGTAAATAAATCATACCACATGAAGCATTTCAATATTAACAATTAAATGAGCAGTAAAAGAGGCAATGCACGATGAACAAACAATGACCAATCAATTCACTTAACAACAAAAGAGGCAATCCACAAGCATCAACCAATCAAATCACTGAAGTAGTAAAAGAGGCAATGCACAAGCATAAACCAATCAAATAATTGAACAATAAAGGAGGCAATGCAAGGTGAACATGCATCAACCAATCAATCTACTTGATTATTAGATACGCACCACATAGTATTTACCAATCAATATATTGAACACTAAATATGTAATATTAAATAATTATAAAGCATACAACAAACTGATCTCTAAAGTGAGGCTTCTTACTCTTCCATTAACATAAGGGAGGTTAAAATTCTTTCACAAAGAACATTTATAAATTCTCAATGCACATAAACATAAAATTATCAGTCCATAACAAGCCCAACAGTCGCAGAGTTGGAACCATAGCTCTGATACCACCTGTAATGTTCCCTGAGGCTATCAAAGGGTCTTATGGACATATCATTCGCTCTATAGGGCTAATTATAATACTTTATCACAATGGAATAATTTTATAAATATTTAATTTTGATTTTCTACAATTTAATTATGACAAAATATCGATAATTCCAAATAAATTAAAATAAAATTAATAATTAATCAAGTAAACTGAACCAAGGTTGGTAAATCTTATCCCAACACTATATAACATCATTATGCATCCATCCCAATCCATAACACAGGTTACTTGCACCTAAAAAGGTCATTCTCACTTGATCGGGATTAATTAGTAATTAATGTACTAATTGCAACACTTAGCGCATAATTGACGACACTTTACATAAATTTATTTGTCTATCACCTAATAATAATTTATCAAGCGCATAATTGACGGCACTTAACATAAATTCATTTTTCTATCACCTAATAATAATTTATCAATCCCAATGGCTAATTAACACTCAGGATCGTGTAAATAAGGCCTAATTATCATTTTCCAATTAATTAAACAAAACAATTACGAAAATGACTCCACAAGACTAGTTAACTAGTATTTAACACAAACGGCTAGTCTTGCACGAATTGAACACACAACCATGCCAATGAACCAAAAAGTGAAACTACATCCATTATACATATATTTTAGCATGCACATACAGCCAAATAAAGTTGCATTTGCAGGTATGATCCTTCCACATAAACTATGATTCTTTCAAGCTAAATCAGTGCAACTAGTTAATAAACACCAATAGGAATTTAACCCAATCAATTGTACTGAGTTCTGGAGAACACAGAAGTGGGGGTAAGGATATGGAAAATAGAATTCTCCAACAAAATTAAATTACCAAAAATAGATCATATGGCTCTACATTCCAAAAATTACAAAAACATAGATTCAATCTACAAACTAGTTACCAATTTCCACTGATTTGAAGCTAGTTTTTGTTTCTAGTTTCCAAATGCAAAACAATAAGAAAGTATTGACTAGTGTAGCTGATGGAAATAATATCAAAGATCTACTACATCCAAATGGTTGTATCTTTCCATTCATAAACAGCCATCTTCTTAATTCATAAAATTAGCTAAATCTACTTCTCCAAATTGGCTAGAAATTGAGAAATCAAGTAAGATAAATGCATAAAAAAATTGCAGTCATTTGGAATCCATTCCAACTCTAAATACCATGTATTATCAATATTATCATAGTTATAACTCATGTAAACATTTCTTCAAACACTTCTCATGCAAAGTCATAAATCCATTTAAAACAATTCTTTCGAAGGAGCTAATGAATGGAAACAAAACTAGGATTTCGATAAGCAAATATAGAATTATGTAGGAACCCTTGCACACATTTATTCATACATTTCAAGTGTAATTATCAGATCTAATATCAGTTATCTCAATCAAGCATTTTCTCCAACATTTCACATGCCAAGTCTCGAAACTACATAAAACAACCCAACCGATGAACTAGTTTTTGAATAGAGTCTAGAAACACAGTAGATAGGTGTTTCCAATCATTCCTAAGCTATTGCACAATAAAATTACACATAATATAAATATCAGAGGCATAATTATCAGATTTGTAGAAGAGGTGCCAAATAAATATTTTTCTCAAACACTTGCTCACAAAATACCAAAAACTAGTTAGTTATTTTTCCCAAACACTAGTAGCATAATGTAACTAAAATCTATGAGAATATCTCATACATTTCATGTGAAACCATATAAGAATCAAATCATAGCCAAGTAATTCAAATAAACATGAAATAAAGTACTTAGCTTTCAAAATATGCAACCGAAATTGACCATTGCACGTTCCACCCAGCCGTAGACACAATGCAATCCAAAACTCGCTTTGCAATGGCCACCCCCGAGCTGGAAACTGTTAATATTATATGCTACCATAGACTAGATTGCAAATTCATTAGCATTTGATACATTATTCACAATAACAGCATAATAAGGATCTCTGAAAGATACACAATCACAAAGCACAAAACAATTTATCCTGGGATACCCTCAAAGGGAAGAAAACCCAGCAAGAAATTCCTCAATATAGATGATCAAGTACAATGCCCCAAAAATATGTCTCACAAATAAGAGAGACAAAAAGACCAAACTTTGGACTCAATCCACTCCTCTTTCTCCTTCACAGATATCTCTCTCTCTCTCCTCTAATGCGAATTGCACAAGTGAGTGAATGTACAAATGAGAGGAACTCACTCTCTATTAATACTTTAGTTTTCACCTAACATTTAATCCAAATAGGTCGGCCCTAATAACCTAATTGGGCCGACCTATCTAGGAAGACTCAATATAATATTTATATTATATTCTTTTGGGTACTAACGACCCTGCTTACAATGGAGGTTTAACCTCATGAATTTTACGTGACCAAATATAATTATGACATCTTCGAATGGAGGTAAAACATCCCTGATGGAATTACAATAATAAAGTATAAGTAGAATATTCTTTGACGTTACATTAATTTAACACTCCCCCTTAACAAGAAGGGTATTCGACTGACAACAACATCTGCATGTGTAACTCTACACAACATCATCGTAGGGAGGAGGGCATCAACAACAACATCATTTGATACATCTATAAATCATTGGAAGTTCTTCAACGTCATCATTAGCAAATAGAACAACTGTTGTAACATCATCAACATCATCTTCAGTACAGAGCTGAAGTATCATCATCTGTAGCACTGGAGCATCCTCATCTTCAGTACTGGAATATAATCATTTGCAGCACTGAAGCATCCTCATCTTCAACACTGGAACATCATCATCTGCAGCATTGAATCATCCTCATCTTCAACATTGGAACATCATCATCTGCAGCACTGGAGCATCCTATAACCTCATCATCTACATCACTGGAGCATCCTCATCTACAGTACTGGGACATCATCAGGAGTATCAACACCTGCAACACACATATGATCCTTCCTTTCGGAATTGGGGATCATGGACAATCCTTCCTTTTAGAACTCGGGATTTAGTCCAACAACTCTGGTGATCCTTCCTTTCGGAACAGGGATCATGGAAAATCCTTCCTTTCATAACTCGGGATTCAATCCAAACAACTCTGTGATCCTTCCTTACGGAACTGGGATCATGGATAATCATTCCTTACGGAACCAGGGATTCAATCCATCAACACTAGTGATCCTTCCTTATGGAAATGGTATCATGGAAAATCCTTCCTTTCGAAACCAGAGATTAAGCCCAACACTTATAGACAATCCTTCCTTACGTAACTAGGGAATCAGTCTAAGGATCAACATTTAAGACTATCCTTCCTTTAGGAACTCGATATCTCTATCTATGGATGATCAATCCCACCACAATCAGTTAAGACATCTCTGTCTAGATATGATCAATCCCACCGCAATCATTTAAGACATCTCTATCTATGGATGATCGATCCCACCACAATCATTTAATACATCTATGTCTAGGGAGGATCGATCCCACCACAATCATTTAAGACATCTTTGTCTAGGGATGATTGATCCCACCAAAATCATTTAATACATCTCTGTCTAGGGATGATCGATTCCACCACAATCATTTAAGACATCTTTGTATAGGGATGATCGATCCCACCTCAATCATTTAATACATCTCTGTCTACGGATGATCAATCCCAGCACAATCATTTAAGATATCTCTGTCTAGGGGCGATCGATCCCACCACAATCATTGAATGCATCTCTGTCTAGGGATGATCAATCCCACCACAATCATTTAAGACATCTCTGTCTAGGGACGATTGATCTCACCACAAACATTTAAGACATACCTATCTAGGATGATCGATCCCACTGCACCACAATATCATCAGCACTACTCCCCTTTTCGAGGGAAGTCCTTATGGACTATACCAAGCTTGTCACGGAAGTGCTAAAAATTCACTCGATACAGAGTCTTAGTCAACACATATGCAACTTGCTCATTTGTGCTCACATATTGGAGCTTTATATCTCCCTTCTACACCATATCACGGATGTAGAAATACCATATTTCTATGTGTTTTGACTTCTCATGGAACACGGGGTTCTCTGTCATCTTTATACAACTCTGGTTATCACATAGAATCATTGTGGTGTCCAACTCCATATCAAACAGACCTGATAACAACTTCTGAATCCATATAGCTTCACAACTCGCAGAACAGGATGCAATATACTCTGCCTCTGCAGTGTTGAGATCAACATTGGATTGCTTCCTACTTAGCCATGAGATCATCGCTGACCCCGGACTGTAACAACCGCCTGAAGTGCTCTTCCTGTCCAATATGAATCTGTATATCCAAACAATTTGAACTCATGATCTCGAGTATAATTGAGACCATAATCTATTGTACCTTTTAGGTACCTCATCACATGCTTTGCAGCTACAATGTGAACACGTCTAGGATCAACCAGATACCGACTCAAGGTGTTCACAACAAAGCATATATCTAGCCTCATATTTGTCAGATACATCAACGACCCAATAATCTACCTGTATAGAGTCACATCCATTAACTCTGACGAAGTATCAAATAATAACTTCAAGTTGGTATCCATGGGTGTGGCCATGTATTTGCACTCCAACATATCAAATATTTTCAAGATTTCTATTGCATACTTCCCTTGATTAAGGAAGATTCCCTCTGGGCTCTGCCATACCTAGAGACCTACAAAATAATGCATTAAGCCAAGGTCTTTCATCTTGAATTCTGCAGCGAACTTCTCTTTGCACTCTGAGATTCTCTTCTCATTACCTGTCAGGAACAAGTCATCCACATATAGTAATAATATGACCAGTTCATCATCCATAACCTTGAAGTAAAGGTTAGGATAATCTTTACTCTTAGTAAAGCCCAAGCTCGTCAGAAAACTATCAATTCTTCCATACCAAGCTCTTGGAGATTCCTTCAACCCATACAGAGCCAACTTCTTCAATTTGCAGACCTGCGTCTCTTTGTTTTCAACCTCAAAACCTTATGGTTGTTCTATGTACACTTCCTCCTCAATAACACCATTCAGGAAAGTTGTTTTCACATCCATCTGGTGTAACTTCCACTTCATCGTGGCTGCCAGTGCCATGATGGTTCTAATTGAAGTGTACCTTGCTACAGGAGCAAATGTTTCCTCATAATCGATTCCTTCCTTTTGAGAGAATCCTCGAGCCACAAATCTAGCTTTGTATTTCTCAATACTTCCATCCGCTGCATGTTTTATCTTGTATATACATTTGGAAGATACCACACTTTTACCTTCTGGTTTGGGAACTATGTCCCATACATCATTCTTCATTATAGATTGGTATTCTTCCGTCATAACATCTACCCATTCTTTATTTTGAATGGCCTCTTCAAAGTAGGTAGTTTCTTTGTCTACACGATCACACATCAAAGCCACATAACTAGAAAATGGCTTTGTCCTCTTGCTTCCTCTTATGGAGCCTTCTGGAGATCCATACCTATCTACATCTTGAATGATTTATCGACCCCCAGATGGTTTTCTCTTGTGAGAGATAGTCATGGATGGAGGTTCTTGGGGCTCCAACATATCATGATCTTCTGGAGTCTCATCATCGGGAGAGGGTGCAACCTATGCAACTCTAGGAGGTATATCTTCTTCATATACTTCTTCATACTTGCACTTTCTGGATTTCTTAAGAGATGCATCTTCATCAAATGTCACATCTTTGTTAATCTCCATGTGATGATAGCCTGGTATATAGATCCCGAAGGCCTTGGAGACCTCACAGTATCCAACAAAGATTCATTTCTTTCCGGAAGGATCCAATTTGGTTCTTTTATCTTTTGGAATATGAACAAACACTGGACAACCAAATACCTTGAATTATGTAGCAAGTTCTCTCTTGCACCCATCTATGATTTTTTCATCTTCAACCTCGTAACAAAGGTCGATGTCTCGTCACTCTTGGTGATCCTTGATCTCATCATTCTATCCCGTAGAAAGTCTTCTTCAATCTACACACATGTGGTTCTTTGGGTCTTGGAGGTTGCTCAATATCTTCTTCTACTTCGAGAGAAACATCTTGTCATAGTCGACTTCCTCTACTTGATTTCACAAGTCTTGTTTATAGTTGAACCATCGTCACTTGTTCTATGGAACAAGTCTCATCATTCTTCATTTGTAGGTGATCGTGTACGATACTTCCTACAATTCAAATTTAGTAGCATGGTTAGAAACATTTCATAGTTTCCAAATATATGCATAAAAACATAAGTCCCACTATCATAATGCTATCTTAGCCAATGATTCAACACAACATTCATCCATACGCCACATTCATATGGTAACTTTCTAGATGCCTTCCATCTCTACCATAACATCATTAAGAGCATGCACTACTCCCAATTTGACAGCAAAGAGGTTTCATTCTAGATAAGTAGCAATGGAATGTTGTATAGTACCATAGGCTACTTACTTATCACATGCATGAAAACATTCTAACATGCATAACACACTTCCTAAATAAATGTGTCCACAACTGGACACTATCAATTAAGCAAAAATGAGAATTTAAATACTTATCTTTATTTGTTTGATAGGATCTCTTTTGATCCTAGTCTTCTTGTCTGATGGTGAGCTCTATTTCATCATCAGAGTGCTTGAACCAATCGTGTATGTTGCTTCTCTTATTCTCCTAGAGAAACTTTCTAAGGGGAGTCCTTTTCTTCAAGATTGGAGAGAGTGATTTGAAGCACCACTATTACAAAACATATTCTTCAACTTCTTCCTTTGGTAACTTCCTGGGAGGTCCTTCTTCTTCTTATTCTTCTTCTTCTTCTTCATCTTCGGAAAAATGAGCATGATGTCTTTTGTTGCTCTTCTTCTTGACTTCTTCTTTTAGCTCGGGACAATCTTTAGCAATATGTCATATCTTATCACAGCGGAAACATTGATAAGAAGAGAAGTATCTTTGCTTGTAGTTTCCCTTCTTATACTTTTGAAACTTCTTTGGAGGATGATATTATTTATGATTTTCCTTCTTGAAATGAGGTTTCCCTTTCCTCTCTTAGTATGGGTGGCTAGAGCTTGATCGTCATATCTGAGTAGTGCTTCTCGATTTGCCACTCTAGCCTCCTCTCGGACACATTCTTCCCATACTACTTCAAATAGTAGACTTTCATTCCTTGCACACATGGTTTGGATAAAAGAGTCCCAAGGTCTAGTAATACCATTGAGAGCAGTCATCACCAACTCATCTTCATCAAGGATGTCTCCAATTGCTTCTAGTTGTTCTTTGAATTGAGAAACCCTTGTAAAATATTCTTGAATGAATTCTCCTTGGATCATCTTCGTAATTTGAGTTGAGCTCTCAAATTCATCTTCAGATTTATGTTTCTTCCTTCATACATTCTTGTTAGGGCATCAAACATCTCCTTTGGAGTCTTCTTGGAGAACACTTGAGGAATCAAGTGATCTTTTATGGAGTCTGCTATGATCCTCATAGCCCTAATCATATCCTTCTTAGGTTTTTCTTTTTCTTCAGCTTCTTCGGGTTTTGGTACAACCTATTTAACAAATTTTGAAAGATCATTCTCTTATAGAATGAGTCCAATCCTATACTTCCAAGCATAGAATCTCTCTATGCCTTCCAACTTGTCATCAATCTTAGTGTTTGGTGCCATCTTAACCCGGAGAGAAGAGAGTAACCAAAAAATAAAATTTCTCAAAATAAAAAACTGAACTCGCCAAAAGATATGCTTGACTGAGGTGAGTATGTTGGTACACTTGGTTTCTGAAGATTCCAAAACTTCACCCTTGAAAATTGACTTGCGAAATTTTGAACTGCAGTTTCTGGCTTTTTCTGGTTTTTTTGGTTTTCTGCAGTTTCTGGTCCAAAGTAAAACTAAGGTTTGACTTTGCGAGAGTTTCATCCACTCAAAAATTTTGATATTGGTACCAAAATTTTGATCTTGGAGAGGTGCACCTTCCTATTCCAATTGCACTCCAAAATTCCAAATTTGTGAGAAGCCCTAAATTTTTACTTCCAGAGAGAGAGTTTTACCTTGTGAAAGTTGCTCTTTTTAGGAAAGCTCTGATACCATGTTAAGATTATATCCTACCATAGACTAGATTGCAAATTCATTATCATTCAATACATTATTCACAATAGTAGCATAATAAGGATCTCTGAAAGATACAAAATCACAAAGCACAAAACAATTTATTCTGGGAAACCCTCAAGGGGAAGAAAACCCAACAAGAACTTCCTCAATATAGATGATCAAGTACAATGCCTCAAAAATATGTCTCACTTATAAGAGAGACAAAAAGACCAAACTTTGGACTCAAGCCACTCCTCCTTATCCTTCGCAAATATCTCTCTCTCTCCTCTAATGTGAATTGCACAAGTGAGTGAATGTACAAATGAGAGGAACTCACTCTCTATTTATACTTTACTTTTCGCCTAACTTTTAATCCAACTAGGTCGGCCCCAATAACCTAACTGGGTCGACCTCTCTAGGAAGACTCAATATAATACTTATATTATATTCTATTGGGTTGTATTGGAGAAAACTCACTATGGCTTGGGGTAGACCACAACAGACAACTGACTACCATAAATTAACTCAATTCTCAATGCTATTCTATATAAATGACAATGCAAAGATCATGAAGAATGTAACCAACCTCAATCCAAACATTTGATGTAGATCCCCGTTGGAGATTTCAATCCATGCACTTGAATCTGCAAATTAGTCTCGACGGCCAATATACAACAAGTACATATAATATATAAACGACATTAACATCATCAATAGCAATGGTCCATGATATTATAAGTAAATGCAACCCAAGGTAGAATAAACAACATTCACAACATTAATGGACGAGAATATGAGTATTTCTATTAATAAACAAGAAGAAGTACAATGTGATACGACCTCTTGCCGACAACCAATCTGAACCAAGATCTGGATCAATCCACTTGTGCCTCCACCACTTCAATCCTCCATGGAATGGCAAACTCAAACTATGGTAGGAGTTTGGAAGGTGAACATAAGGGGTTCACAACTACAAGGATCAATGAGTGTAGACTCAAGATAGGGCAAAAATCCACTAGAGTTCTCTTGCTCTTCTTTCTCCTCCCATCCATAAGCCATATGTGCTCAATATATAGTCCTCTCAAAGGTAAGTGAAAGGACACATCGAGGCATTTCTTGGGCAGATGGAGGGTCAAAGGTCACCCAATAACCGCTTTTTGGGAGTAAAAAGTAATAAACTAGTGATTTTCACCATTTTACATGCTACCCGCGGGCTATAGTGATGCAACTTGCGGGTACGCCCACTGTAATGATGTAGCTAGCGTATAGGGGAAAAAATAGGGGAAAATATTGTATGAAGGATATAAAGTGGATCTGAGTCAGTGAAATGGATCCTGCAGGCCAAAGAATGCTGATACTCACAAGGTGGAAAATTTCGTTGTAACAGCGTACTAACGACCCGACTTACAATGGAGGTTTAACCTCATGACTTTTACATGACCAAATATAATTATGACATCTCCAAACGGAGGTAAAACATCCCCGATGGAATTACAATAATAAAGTACAAGTAGAATATTCTTTGAAGTTACATTAATTTAATAGAACCATGATGCCACAAGAAAAGGTGCCCTCAACCACAAAACCCATATAACATTGTTCCAACCACAATCCAGTGGAAAGTGGATTCCACGTCACTTCCAATCTAGGATCTCTAGTGGCAATTCCACGACAGAGTTTTCAGGAGAAACCAGTCCAACCACAACCCAATGGAAAGTCTTCCTCGAATTTCAGTCCAGGGAAATTCCAATGGCTCCAAGACAAAATATTCAAAAATATATCAGTCCAACCTCAAATCCAATGGAAATTGGATTCCACATCACTTCCAATCCAAGATCTCCAGGGGAAATTCCTAGACAAAATAGTGGCAATTCCAGAGTAACTCTAATTGGGAACAGGATAAACAAGGGCACAACAACTAGCAAAAACTCATTTCAAGAGAAACCAAAACTAATCACACCAGTACCGTAGAAAATACAAGATCCAAGAGCATGTATAACCCACAAGAGAGACTAGCTCCCATCCACACAAACCCCATTTCCCAAGAGCCATTCGAATTGGGGGGAGAGAGGGAGACACAAGGGAGGAGTTGCATTCCCCAAATTAGCAAAATGGGAGTTACACTTCTCAAGAGGGCGCATTAGAGTGGATAGGAAGAGACCTCATCAAGGTGGGAGTTAAAAATTTTCATGAGGGGCACACTAGGTGAGGTAAAAACTCTAACTCCAAATAAAATTAATTCCGAAATAAAATAAAAACCAAGGGGTAGCATAACACATGAGGGTGCATAAATTGAGAGGGTCCACCAAGTCCACAAGAAGGGTGTATCACATCCACATAGGTCAAAAAACAAGGGAACACTTTTCCCACAACCCCTTGCTCGTAACATCATGGTTCCTCATACTATTTTTTGTGGCAGCAATTGATCCGATTATTTTATTTTATTAATTAATAATATTCAACATAATAAAAATAATAATAATGCACAAACCATAGTCTCGGCATCTTGTGCCATAATATCCAACATAATAATAACAATAATATGTCTAGGGGATAAACCAGAGAGTCATTACAGACAATCCCTTAGTGATCAACATAATGAGTCTAGGTTCCAACACATCTTTCACCATGACTACAATCCTACAAAACTCTAAATTATAGGCCTCCATTGTACCTACTTTCTTGAGTTGTGCAATTCTAGGTATTTTTTATCAAACCTATTGATCAATCTCTATATGAAGTCCAAATAGGATGTAATACTGGCATGCCCTAAAGTGACCAATCCATGGTGCCACCACTCGTGGGCCTCGCCCTTCAAATGTAGTGTAGCATACTTGATCACCTGTGTCTCCTTCATGGGGTTGACTTGTAAATAAGTGTCCAACTTCTGCACCTAAGCTATGGCTGTGGATTTGTTGGAACCATCAAAGGAAGGGATAGTCAGTTTCCCAACCTTCCACTGTAGATCAAAATTATGTTGGACCCTATTAAAGTCTTTGGGTTTGTTCCTATACTTGATGGTATAAAATTCATGTAATGACATCTCTTGTGAAACTCTGTACCAAGAGTTTGGTACTCCCTCAAGTAGTCACTAAAATTGTCACTCGGTAATGGTTGCCTCAGAGTGCCAACTGGCTGCTCCTCCATGAACTATGGTAAAAGTGGTCTAGAGGTCACTTTACTAGATGCTCGAGTATTGCTCAGGGCAGGAATATATGTGTTTCTTCCTTCTGCATGGTTCCCATTGTGCCCATTTTTCCCTCCTATGCCATTGTTTCCCCCAAAGTTATGTTTTGCTTGGGTATTGGTGATAAGCTGGGTCATGATTTGAATCAATTGTTTCTTCCCCCTTGTTGGATCATTCAAAATGTTCAAAGTACTTCCCTCTAGGATATCATTCCTACCCCCCATTTCTTCTTCTTCTTCTTCTCCTCCTTCTTGCTACTCCTCTTCTTATGAATCTACCTGGTTCTCATCCTCTGATTATGATTGGTCCACTTCCTGGAACTCTGATAAAACTATGTTTGTAGGCTCTTTTCTCTGCACTCTTCTCCTATAGGTGATATGTTCACAACCCTTTGGACTCATAAAAATGCATGTAACTCAGAAGTTGGCAGAATCAACAACTTTGATACCACTGTAATGTTCCATGCTACTTCTAGGTTGAATTTTTGGGGTATTTGATTATGAAGTTTGGTTAAGGAATTTTGTCAAATACTTGAAAATAATACAATTGTACTAGTCCAATGGTCGATGTTGGTTTATTGTATTCTAACTAGTGTTGATTTATGGGATATGCAACTTGTATTTTTGACAATAAATTTCAGATCTTGGTTTTATGGCCCTCGACAGTGAACAATAAATACAAATAAAGAGCATGTTTGCATATATAACAAGAGGAATACACCAAATTCTCATATGCATTCAATAGTGACATTATGTTGACTATAATAATAGTTTTAAAGTAAATAAACAAGTATGAACATTACATTTTCTCTAACCTATAGCTTCCATTGCGTGTGAAACTTTTTATGTGGGTGAAATACCTCTGTTGTGGTGTCATGATTTGCTCAGAATAGGTAAATTCAACTCTTAAAATATTTGGAGTATGTACAGATGTCCAAATGTCTTATTCTAAGCATTATAGGAAGTGTAGTTTACAATCCTCTTTAGTGTGATAAGGTGCCATTGTGGTTGGTAACATTGAGCCCCAAAACTGAAGCACCCAACTATGTTTGTTAGCACATTTTTTACAAGTATGAAAGGTTGTGATATAACCGTGCTTTGATATCAGTCCCTTGTACAAATAACAATTCCCTCCTAGGGCCATGATTTTCCTCCAAGATAGTGCATTCCTCCTCTATCTCATACCATGACTTGGTGAAGAAGATTGAGTGTTATGCCCTTCCTCATAAACAGTGGATACACAAGGCAAATAACTAGAAGCTTGTCTTCTTCCCAAACCGGTGCGCCCATCCTTAGAAATAACTGAAACTCATCCCCAAACTCCTCAAATCTGTAAACAAGATTGTGTTCAGACCACGACAATGAAGTACAATGGGAAAATATGAGTGATATCCCCTCTCATAACCAACTAGGGTGGATAGTTTCACCCTTGAAACCGATATTTCTCTTAGGGTTTTCGTCCCAAGAGCAAAAGCCACAATAGCTCTCGAAGATTTTTCGAAAATGAGAAATAACATGAATGAATGAGAGAGAGAGGTCGATTTTCCCTTTTAAAACTCATTTTACCCTTTTTGGACCATTTTTACCCTTTCTCGCCACTTTTACCTTTTTCTGCTCTTTAAATTAATAAAGTGACTTTTATAAAGTCCCTTTATGAAAAAATCACTCAATGTCACTTTATAATGGATTTTTTTCTTATGTGACATTAAATAATTAATTAATTCATTTTTTGTTGACTATAGTGTACAAGAACTAAACAGGCTAATGAGTCATCCCCTAGGTGATCATTCGAAAAGGGACATGACACATGGACATGATTATGAGGAAAGAGTCCATGTAGATGGACATGGAAAATATATGAGGACCGCCCTAGTAGTAATGAAGAAATATGAGGAGATTGCCTAGTTGTGGTAGAAGACATAGATAATGAGAAAACAACTTTTAAAGTTGCATTTGCAATAGTTCAAGCTACAAGAGAAGCGAAAGAGGAGAAGAGAAAACAAACATTTGTTTTATTTAACCATTTAAGTGTTTATGTTTGTGCAAGTTTTGACAATAGCAGTAGGACTGCAAAAGATGGTGAATAACACTGTGATGAGTGTTGAAGATGACAAGTAGTAGAACCAAAATTAAGAGAAAAGAAAATGCATTTTATTTCAATTTTGAAGTAACATAAATAAATAATCCCAGAGAAGAATTTTGCATCGGTGTTAATAATATTGAGGATATTGATGAAGGGAAAGATTTTGGAAGCATTCCAAAGGTTGAGGGTAACACTCGCAATGTTGATCATGATGATGTTGAAGGTGTTGACATTGATGGTAACACTAAAGCAACAAAGTCAGACATTGTGAATTAAGGGCACCGTGAAGGAATGTCGAAATTGCATAGAAATAGTAGCATCAAGGAAGCAATTGGTGAAGACATGGAAGATGGTATGTTTGCCTTTGAGCAATAAGAATTGTAAAAAGAACTGGTGGTCGAAATTATTATGATGTGGAGCCTTAAAGAACTCAAGTATCACCCACAGTTGATGAGGTGGTTTAAATCCATTGAGAATTTTAATGCTAGTGGAGAAGATGACAATGATAGTAGGTGGCATAAGATTATACCCACATTATCGTAAAGGAAATTATGAAGATTGATATAGCAACCCACGAAGTGAGGAGCATTATATACAAATGGTTGCGAGTTGATTGAGAAGAAATTTATAGCTGATGATGACAACAATAGGCATGGGTAGCCTAGGACAATATTCAAAATGAAGAAGGGAGTGAAGATGAACTTGAAGATGAAAAGAAAGGTTGCATAATTTAGAGTATGGAGTCAAAGAAAGGAAGAAAACGCATATAGAATATGTTAATTTTTCTAATTTCAGATACGATTAGTAATCTCAAACAATTTACTGCAATTATTAATTGAAAACACACTTAACTCTAACAAATTACACAGTGGAAAAACACAAGAAATCATACACATTTGACACTTAGATTTACCCTGAAAAACCCAACTAGGGAAAAACTAGCAAACAATTGATTTTTGTTAACTATAGGAATTGTGGGATCCCGTACTGGGATAATGACCCACTGAGGAATTATATTGACAGACTGCTAGCCTTCACACCTCAATATCATTCCTTTGATTGTGTTGGTTTCTAACCCTTAGCTTCCCCTTGATCTATTCGTCGAACCCTTATCTCCACACGTGGATGAAAACCTTCTCCAGCCATTCAATGAGATCTCACTCACTCATTCTATGTGTTTGTTGTGTCCTCTCCTCTCACCTAGGTTTCCTTTTATAATATTACAATATGGAAATTCCTAGGGCCAATAATATGGAATCCCAAATACCATGGGCCCTTTCACTTTACATAAACTAATTACAAAAGTACATTCACTTTAGTAGTTCACTTTACTAAAGTGAATCTCCTAAGTTTGAGAGTCAATAATGATGCCTTCCACCTATTAGACATTGTCCATGTGGAAGTACATGTATGATGCTACAAAAATCAACACTCCCTCTTAATGATAAGGTACTTATCCAAGAGCCACATGTAGCTAGTTCTCCCTTTGACCCAACACATTGTCGCTCACATCATCTTCCACACTAGCATTCCTCCAACCTTGTTGGTTAACTGCTCCCTGTTTACTGGAATACACATAATCGATGATTCTACAAACATTGCACATCAATGCCAAGAAGTTTGAAAACTTTTCCAAAGTTCTGCTCTCCTGCAATGTGCTCCTAGGAGTTATCTCTTGCTCTCGAGCATCCATCAATGTCATCATGTACCAATTAGGACTCTTGGAAAAATTAGAAAGGGTTAACTTCCTCTTCCTCTCTAAAGGATTTCTCCCCATAATGGAAGTTTGTGAACTTTTCTCACCCTTCAAGGTCTGTGGATCCCTGACCTCTGTCATGACATCGATCGATGATCAAATATCCCCTTGGATCCAACTATAGGCTTTCGTTGTAACTTGTAAACTTTTCCCTCTCTAACACAAAGAAATCATGCTAAGTATATGCTTGATCCTATAGGTCGAATGAGAACCTGTCCCCTCTCAAAAGAGAGTGCATACCCACTTTCCTCCAATGTTGATATTGAGGCCAAGTTCATCTTGAGATCTGGTACATACAACATGTCTGTCACCTCTAGAGATATTCCTGACTCTAACTGAAACTTAACTGTTCCAACTCCCTTCACAACACACTTGGCATGGGTGCCAACCTCCACATGCAAATATAGGTCTATCCCTGACAACCCGGTGAATAACTCACATGTCCCCATCATGTGACAAAAAGCCCCACTATTCATGAACCAAAAACTGTTGAAAAATGTGCCAGAAATACAAGAGAATAATGAGAACTCCTTCTCGAACTTCTCAACAAACTCTTTCTCTTGAGCTTCTATAGTAAATACTACCTACTGAGAATTGCTCTTATCTTTCTTTTGTTCTAGACACTATGAATCATAGTGGCCACACTTGTTGCACACAAAGCACTTGACTTTGCTCATGTCCTTCTTCTTCTTCACCCCCTGTGAAGTTGACCCTACACTGTTCTTGTTCCTCTTTGCTTGAATATTGGAAAGAGAAGCATTCTCCTCATCATCCTCTTGTTGGCCTCTAGATAGAGACTGATCTCGCATATCCTCTTGGATGAATTCATCCCATGACCTTTCCCAACCGGGGAGATTCTCTCGTGTAATGATCCCTTTGACGAAGGTTTCCCATGGCTTGGTGAATCCATTCAAGGAAATCCTCCCCAACTATGGATTTGCCACTTTCTCTCCAACTGCTACCAACTTATCATGAACTTGTGTGATCCCAGAGAGATAAGAAGCTATAGTATTGGTCTTGTACATTGTGGTGCTTTTGAGCTCCTCCCTCAACACCATCTTCATGTTTTGGTTGTTACTCTGATATAATCTTGTCAGAGCATACCACATCACCTTGGTTGATGTCTTATCAGCTATGTGAGGGATCAAATGATCCTTCACTGCATCCAAGAGAATCCTCCTAGCCTTCACATATTTAAGGCTGTGAGCTGCCAGGTCCTTAGGATCTGTCGGTGCGATCACTGTTGTGCTTGTTAACTCCCACAACTCGTTCTCCATGAGAACCAAATTGACCCTCTCCTTCCAAGGGTTGTGGTTGGACGCTCCCTCCAACTTGTCTTCATATTGAATTCTTACAACAACCATTTTTAACTTGTTGTTGTAGCTTCCCGGATTTGGATCTGCAACTTACTATTTCCTAGGGGTTTTCTGTAGATTCCTGGGCACTGCCCATAGTCTTCTTGAGCTACCTGACTTTTCTAAGCAAATTCCCATACCTATTATGGGCTGCTCGAGGCTGTCCTGGCCTTGTTGGTGGCTGCTCAAAGTCTTTTTGCCTTGCCCAAACTTTTCAATGACGCTCAAAAGGAAGCTTGCGAACTTTGCTCACCCTTCAATGTATTTTGATCCATGACCTATTTCACTAACATCGATCCATGATCCAAGACCCCCTTGGATCCAACTACATGATTTCCCTGTAAATTGTAAACTTTTACCACTTTGATACCATGTTAATTTTTTCGAGTCCAAATCCGGTTAGTAGTCTCGAACAATTTATTGCAATTATTAACTGAAAACACAATGAACTCTAACAAATTACACAGTGGAAAAACACAAGAAATTATACACATTTGACACTTAGATTTACCCTAGAAAACCCCAACTAAGGAAAAACCAACAAACATATGATTTTTATTAACTTGAAAATCACGGGTTCTTGTCCTAGGATAATGGCCCACTGAGGAATTACAATGACAGATTGCTATCCTTCACACCTCAATATCAGTCCTTTGATCTTGTTGATTGCTAACCCTCGGCTACCCCTTGCTCTGTTCCTCGAACCTTTCCCTCCACACGTGGATGGGAGTCCTCCACCCACTCATTGAGATCTCACTCACTCATTATGTGTGTTTGTTGTGTCCTCTCCTCTCACCTAGGTTTCCTTTTATAATATTACAACATGCAAATACCTAGGACCAATACCATGGACTACCAAATACCATGGGCCCTTTCACTTTACATAAATTAATTACAAAGGTACATTTACTTTAGTAGTTCACTTTACTAAAGTGAATCTCCTAAATTTGAGAGTCAATAATGACACCTTCCACTTGTTAGACACTGTCCATGTGGAAGTTCATGTCCAATGCTACAAAAATAAACACAATATGGTCACGATCACAAGAATGTTTTAATAGTAGTATTTGTCTTTAGCACCAAGACATGCTTTTTTGTTTTACCTGCAGAGTTTGGTGTAGGAGCACTAGGACCATCATATCAATAGCTAGAAAATCATTGCTTAGCATTGTATTGCAAGCATTTGCATGAGTGAAACATGCCATCATCATAGCCATCATTTCAATATGCAAGAACGATCAGATGTATCTGCAAAAGTCCATTTTTTATAGAGACTTGTGTGGGATTCTTTGCACAAGAAATTCTGACCATTGATCCTTTATGCCATGAATGGTACAATTTACATAGTGGAAGTTTATTTTGGTAGAGGTAGATCATTTTGGCTTTGTGCAATGGATTCTCCACCATCCATCACTCCTCTTTGGATCTTGGGATTATATTTGATTGGGGGGCCACCTTTCATGAAGGTCATGTCCACATTTAAATCACAAAGTTGTCTATCAATTTGAGCTTTTAACGGATTATTCAAGGTTTGAATGCTACTACCTTTTGACATCAATAACATGGAGGATATGTTGCATTATTTTAATGAATATACCACTTCACTTTAAAGAAACATTAAATTACTCATTGAATTATTAAATGGCATTATTTCTTGGGATGCGGAGAAAAAGGTAGTAAACAAGTAAAATACTGAGGTAAAAAAATAATGAAAGAGGAGATCTCATTATGTGGGAGAGGGGGCCATGTAAAAGAGGGGAGGTCAAGGTAAGAAGAAGGGGGAATTCTACATGAATAAGTGAGCGAAGGCATATAGAAAAGAAGTGTGCAAGAAGGCACGAGGGGAGATAGGAGGTCGAAAGACAATGAGAGGGTTTGCATGAAGAAAGGAATTTGAGGTAAGAAGATAGGGGTTGCTCGTGAGGGCTCTTGTTATTGATTTAGAGGGGGGCACATCACAAAAGGAAAGGGGCCTAGGTAAAATGAAGAGAGGAGGCCATGTATGAGGAAAAGAAGGAGAGGAGAAAAGGTGGTTGGTTTGAGAAGGCATTATGGAGATAAAAGAAGGATACAGATAAGAACAAAGCATAGGAAATTGGGAGGGGATACAAAGAATAGCATGGATAAGGATAAGGAGAAGAAGAAGGATAAGGAAAAGAAGAATAAGATGAGAGGAATATTGAGAAGACCCAAAAGAAAATTGCAGCAACCATAGGTTTTTGGGAAAATCATTGTAATGATTGGTTGAGACTTAGACCAACAAGGTTGAATTTTTAGTGATGATGAATTAAAAGGTATTTGAGCCCTTGTGATTACTAATGAGGAGACCCCTTTGAGGCCAGTTATGTGTATTGTATAAATTTTATGAAATTAATAAAAAGATAATAAGCCTAGAATTTTAATTCAAGTTATGTGTTTGGATCACTATTTAAATTATTCTATGTTTGTGAGTTTGAATGGCAGTGCCTTTAAGAAATGGTTTAAAAAAGGACTTGTTGTGTCCTTTGTTGTGTGTGTTTTCATTTTAGTTGTGTCCTTTGTGAATATTAGATCATGTTGTGCTCTCATGTATTGTTAGTTTGTGGGTTGAATTGTTGGTTGTGGGTGAAACTAGTTTGAGGGTGGTGGTGCCTTTGAGAAATGGTTTAAAAAAAAAGGAACCGTTGTGTCCTTTGTTGTGTGTGTTTTCATTTGAGTTGTGGCTTCTATGAATATTAGAGCCTGTTGTGTTTTCATGTATTGTTAGTCTATGGGTTGAATTGTTGGTTCTAGGTGAAACTAGTTTGAGGGTGTGTCTTTTGAATATTTACAAAGGGGACTGAGGCCCCCTCTATCATCATTTTGCCCCTTCTAGAAAATTTTCATTAGATTTCCCTCCATCTTGTAAAGTATCCTTTATGTACCATACTTTCTAGTGAAATGCTTTAGGATTTCTTCAACCATGCGTCCATACAAGTGACATTAGATATGGTGATATGAGACTTTGTTATAGCCCAAAAGTTGAGGAAAACTCTTGTCTCCCACCACAATATCCCAAGAATTTGCCAAACCCTTAACCATATAAACCTCAAAAAACTTGAGAAACCATCCAACAAGGGTTAGTCAAGAAGGAGTGATCCGCTTCCAAAACTCTTCCTAAAGAATCCCCTAAAGTCATCATAACCTTTTCCAACCAAAACCCAATAGGTAGCCTGACCCAAATTGGGATTTTCTAGTTTATCCAACAAGGATGCCATTTAGATCTAGTGCTCCATGTGTGGGTTGTTGAAGCCCTTGTCTATATTCTTAGTTCTAAAGTTGATGTAGTGCTAATTCACAAGATCCCTCTCCTAGAGATTGAAACTAGGTAGTTGGTCAATCCCATTTCATTGATGACTCTTTCTTGACAATAATTGAAGACTAGACCTCCTAGAATCAAATAGTGGGTTGTCTAGACAACTTTTACATAGTGTCAAGGTCAAACTTTCAATGTATAAAATCCGATTCTATTAATAGGGCTAATGGCCTATGTCATCTTTGTTGGCCTCCCAAAACTGGTTGTGGATTCAACCAAACTTGGTCTTAAAAAAATTGGGCATTCCTTTTGGCTTCCTGGCTTCTCCTCGAGATCTCTGAAGGTTGTAGTCTAGAGGGTAGAGAAAAAGATAGACAATGGATCACCAAACCTTTAGCCTTAGTGGCAAATTTTAGATTTGCACTCAAATCATCACAATGATTCATATGTACTACTCTTGTTGGGTCCCTTCTATAGTAGCCTACCCGTGCCTAGATAAGACCTTGGAAATTTTCTATGGGAAAAGCTTAATAAAGGGAAAGGGTTTCATCATGTTAACTAAGCATTTTGTTACACCCTAGGGAAGTTTGTGGACCTAGGTATTATCCACACCAGTATCCAAGCCCAAGCATTGTGTACAAAATGGGTCACTTGAGCTAAATAAGGAAATGAAGCCTAGAAGGTTGTCCTAAGGCATTGAATCTAGCAACAGTTGTTGCTTGGCAAGGGATATCTACTTACTCTATTTTATTATAGAGGTAATAATCTGTAAAACGAATAGCACTCGTTCATATATGTTAGGGGTCCATTAATAAAAAGGATTGGAGAAAGTCCATATCCAATTTCTATAATTATGGATATAAGTACAATCCAAATTATGGATATGAGAATAATCCAAATTTCTCTCTTAAAATCCTCCTATGTCCTCCTAATGTCAAGATCTATGGTATTTGTTTTTTCCAAAGCATTTGGAAGGCCTAGGAGGCCATTAGGTCCTTCCTCTCTTGGAAGGAGGCTTTTGTTTGGTTTGACCTATCTTTGAATGATTATTCACTGTGGTGGTCACCTCTTGTTCTTTTTTAAGGGAAGTTGTTGGCCAAATCTCCTTGGTTTTCAACCCTATGACTCTACACGTGGGGTGTTTGGTCAACCATTCCTTTAATAGATGGAATTTCCAAGACTTGGCTTCCATGGGTCGAGGTGTAGAGAAATTTTGTATTGGCCAACGAGAATAAATTTAATTTGGATTTACATTTAGAGCCTCATTCCTAAGATTTTTTTGTTAAACTTAATCTGTCTATATCTACAGATAAGTGGCATGATTAGCATTAGAGAAATGCCACAGCCTTCACCAAATACAAATAGTTATACTCAAACCCTTAAAAAAAATTAATTGAAATACAAAATTAAAAGGTATTTATTTTAAGTACACAATACATAAAAGAGACATTATTATTTACCCAGTGTCTAGGAGAACTTTGTGTAGATAAAAGACTCTCACTTGAGCCTTGATGACGTCTACCCAATGGGATGCACACCGCACAATAGGGTGTGTGAGAGAACCTCGATCCTTTTTGTTTTCAACTTAAAAAAAAACACATTTTTCTTGTTGTTCATAAGAAAAATAAAAACATTACATAACAGTTCATCTCCAAGACAAAGACGATAACTGTCTAGATAGACATTCTGATATTAGCAACAATATCTACATGCTTACAAAATTGCAACAATATCTACATGCTTACAAAATTGCATACTTCATAAAATACAGATCCAAATGCATACCTCAATCCTTGACATTGCAGGAAGGGGTTAAATTTGACGAGCAGCCTTACCCACCAATTAAATTTTTTTTATGGTTTCCTTTCTAAAGCTGCCCTTCGTATGACATCTAATATTAAATTTTACTCATCTGCTAATATTTATTTTGTAACTCCCTTTGGAATAAAATCATTATTCAAATCACTTATTTTACAATGGAAACAAGGCAAAAATTTATAGAATTTTTGACAAACCAAACACTTGCCTTCAACGTGTAAACAAACAAACACAGTAAGTTTTGAAATTAAAATTAACAACTAAATTACTGTACAAGAATAAACATATCCAACATCCAAACTTGCCAAAAAGAAAACTAGATTGGGCTAGGAATAAGAGTTCATAAATCATCCATAAGGGTTTGGAGAGCAAAAATTGGGTTGGAGCAAGGCCTACGTAGAGGGAAACCATGCCTTGCTTGGCCCATAACAATATAAACACATGATTGTAAAGTACTTGAGCACAAAAAAAAATTAGAAATAGTTCTAATTTCTTACATAAGTAAGAGAATGAAGACCAAAAAAGACTACATGAGTGGAACAGGAAAATTAACACTTGGTAGCTACTAGCTTGTTGACATTGGAGGAGAGTCATTGTCTGAAGGAGTCAGGATGGGAACTTACCCTTGTGATCGAGGAAAAAAACTCGATTCCCATATTCTGCATAATGGAATCCATTCCAATCTTTATATTCTCAATGTACTCGTTCATTTCTTCCAGTTCTATTGGAATGATGGAGCAGTCATTATCCTTGAGACACATACCACAGGAAAAAAAAGGTGGACATGCCAATAAAGGCCCACAATTTTACAGTACTGAATCTGCAGGGTTTGGCTGGAACTAAAATCTGGTTTCCAAGGAAAATTTTTGTCCTCCATAGACATATTCGAGCTATTGGCTACAAGTTAGGCAACGAATTCCACTATGGTCGGAGGACGGCAAGTAGGACCGCTCCCCATAATCCTCCCACCACCATGATACAATGAAGGCTCCCCCATATCCTTGTTATATATTTTCCTACTTTCCACTAGACTACAAAGAATTTAACACCGGTTCTAAGGAATTGAAGCTGATTGGTAAGCCGAGAGAGAGCCCACTAAAGTCCTAGTTACCTTGATGAGAAGCACGGGAAGAGCGGCTAGGAGATGACCACAAAGACCAATAAAATGACCACCATAACCCTCCTCTATTGTTCCCAATGAAGGGCACCCACGATTCATGACGACAATAGCCAGAGGAAATTCATGACCACATCAATAGTCAAACAGTGAATTCCCACAAGAGATGACGAAGCATAATCGCACAAGAGATAATGGCCATCTGAAAACCGTACCACCCACTAGATGGAAAATGAATGGCATCGGGATCCCAGGATATAATTGTTCAAAAATTCAACCGACATTTATTAGCTGATCATTAGAGCCTGGACATAGCTGATGTGTACCCAAAACCAAAGTTTAATATGAGAATCGAGATTGTCGTTGGATGGATACGCATAGATAGGTTGAGAACTTGACGTCGCTTATTTTAATACAATAGGTGAAAAAAACTCATCGATTGCAATCAACGTTCACATTTGAACCCTTCCTAGCCCTTCCAAAGGGTTCTAGCCCTTCTTAGAAGTATAAAGTTAAAATTGCTCTTAAAAAAAAATTAAAATCTGAATTTTACCCTTCCAATTAAGAAGAACATAATTTATATCAACATTTCAAAAGAAGGGCAACATTTGAAATTACCCATCCATATAAATTTCAAATTTCAATTTCTATGTTGAAGTTCCTATGCTATAAAATTCGAATCGTCATTCAAAATATTGGAAATATCATAAATTATAATCACTCACTCACTCACGTCACGCACTCACTGCTCAGCTATGCAAGATGACAAGTGATGATTGATGAATACGAGGCACTGGCCACCGGGATTTGAGTCTGACTCTCAAGTCACTTCAGGATGAGATATAAGGTGTGACAATGTGTCAACGACTATGACTATAACAACAAAGAACCACTACTAGTCTACTACTAGGCCCAAAACAAGCCCAAAACTTTGTGCCTACTACCTATGTGAACCTGGCTACCAATGTCCACTCATTTTTCATCAAAATGAAATTCAAATGGTTAGTTTGGTGAGTCCTCCTCTACAAGACTTATTTTCTTGCATGAATGTGACAGACTCATGACAACTCTAAACAACACTCAATGACATGCAATTACAAATAATGGCATGCAACTAGGACCAGAAACTGTGTAGAGGTCGATTTATGCATTGATATAGAAAGGTGGCACTAGGCACACAATATGGAGAAACAATGAGTTAGAAAAAAACATTTGGACCAAAGCACCACAATGGTTATTAATAAAAATTAAAAAAACAATTTTTGGCTTAGGAATAGTCTTCAATTTGATGGGTGGCATGATCATGATGTAATATCCCTTTGTCCTTCCAAACATATGTGGCTTGTCACCACATTTGTCTTTGACACTCACCACCAAAATAAATATAAAAATTGTTGTTGTAAATGTAACTTCAGAAGATATTCACTTGTATTTATATTTATTATTGTATTTTACTTGTACCTCCGACGGAGATGTTTTCCTCCGTTCGGGGATGCCATTATTATGTCTAGTCATGCAAGGTCATTGAGGTAAAACCTCCTTTGTAAGTCCGCGCATTAGATCCCCTAAAGTAAAATATAAAATGTATTATTAAGTCCCCCTAGGACAAGTCGGCCCAATCAGTTTTAGTGAGGTCGATCTGATTGGAAATTAGGTCGCCCAAACATAATGTATAAATAGAGAGCTTGCTCTCTCATTTGGACACACCTCTCACTCAAGCAAGTTTGCATAAGCAAGAGAGAGAAGACAAGTTCGATGAGGAGAAAGAAGAGAGAGGTGCAGAAGACTTCCTATTTTGGGTTTTCCATTTTGTGATATTGTATTAGTGATGAATCTATCTTTCACGAAGTTGAGGGGTTTTCTCCTTTATGGTTTCCCCAAGGAAAAAATTTGTGTCTATTGTGTTTTGTTTTGCTTGTTATTCTTTCAATTAAAGATCCTAGTTAACATTGAATTAAAATACAAACTCTAACATGGTTTGAGAGCTAACCTGAAAAGAAGACATTGTGCAGCAGCAGGAAACTAGGGCTTCCTAGTTCAAGGTCTTCTCTCCACAGATATTCAAAAAAATAGGGCTAGGCTAACTCTCCCTAGGAGGGCACATCTTTTGGAGGCAACATAATCGAATTTCGATAATTTTCATCTTTGGCCCTGTCACTACTGCCAAGAGGCAAACTAGGGCATCAACTATTTTGCAATTATGTCCACAGATTTGGGAAAAGGAGTACATTGGACAACTCGCCTTGAGGAGGCACATATTCATGTCCAATCAGAAGTTCAAGATTCCAACTTTGAAAAATTAGGGTGTCTCTAACAAACCCTAGGCCAACCAGCTCCATAACCAATTTGGGCATCTCTAATTGGTAAGACCTAAATATTTGCTATTTCCATTTGAGGTTCTCATTTCAAAATGACTCACCACACCAAGCTTTAGGATAAACTTGAGGGAGTTGATAACTTCCGAGCATGGAAGTATATGATTGCTCTTGTCCTTGAAGAAAATGATTTGGACAAATATGTTAATGAGGAGTTTCCAGCACCAGAGGGAGATGATGCTAAGGCTATCCACAAGAAGAACTTGGTCAAATACAAGAGAAATATTTCAGACTCCATTAAAGACCATCTCATCCCCCATGTGTCATCCTTGAAGACACCCAAGGAGATGTTCGATGCTTTGACGAAGTTATTGGAAGGAAAGAACATCAATCAAAAGATGGCATTAAGGAACCAACTTAAGAATGTGAAGATCCTAAACTCATAGACCATGCAATCCTACTTCACAAGGGTCTCTCAAATCAAGGAACAACTTGAAGCAGTTGAAGAAAAGGGAGAAGAAGGAGAGATCATTATGACCACCTTGAATGGTCTCCCAAGATCATGGGACTCATTCATTCAAGGGATGTGTGCCAGAAACAAGTTGATCACCTTCAACAGACTATGGGAAGATTGCACCCAAGAAGAAGCTCGACTAGTGGCAAGAGAAGAAAATATGGGAGCAAATGATGATCAAGCTCTCACATTACACGCTAGAAGAAATCACAACAAGAGGGAGGACCATCATTATGGAAGACAAAGGAGGCCCAGAAGAGATCTATCCAATGTTAGATGTTACACATGTGATGAAAAGGGACACTACTCCAGACATTGTCCCAGAAACAAAGGTTCCTCCAACAAGAAGACTAACAAGACACACTGTTGAAGATGATGAACCAACAAGGAAAAGAACTAGAGAAGAAAGTGACGATTCTTCAAGTGATGAAGAATGTGTCCTAATCTCAGAACTCATGGGCACCATCACACACGAGAGCAATGATTTGATTGTAGATACTGGAGCATCCAAGCATATGACAGGATACAAAGAATCATTCATTAATCTATCTGAGCATGAGTCACCTAACAAGGTGAAACTTGGGGATGATTACCAATATCCCATCAAAGGAAGTGGAGAAGTTTCCTACAAGGTAGACTCCGGAAAATCTTTGAATATGAAAGATGTCCTATATGTTCCAGGACTAAAGAAGAATCTTCCCTCCATCTCAGCACTAGATGCAAAAGGAATGAGGGTTGCATTTGTTGATGGCCAAGTCCTAATGTGGCCAAAAAGAAAGACAAGAGATGATGCAACAGTGATTGGAGAGCAAGAGGGAGGTTTGTACAAATTGAAGGGACAACCTGAACAAGCATTGGTTCATGAATCCATGGATCCAAGTGAACTATGGCACATGAGGCTTGCACATGTGCACTATAGAGCACTACCTATTGCAAGCAAAGCAGTTTCAGGACTACCAGAAATTCAGACAAAACATGAAGGCATTTGCAAGGGATGTGCACAAGGAAAGAATGTGAAGAAGGCATTTCCCAGCAGTGAAAGCAAAGAAACATGAATATTGGAGATAATCCACTCAGATGTATGCAGTCCCATGTCATCCAGCTCACTAAGCGGGTATGTATATTATGTTTCATTTATAGATGACTTTTCTCGCAATACTTGGATTTACTTCTTGAAAAATAAAGATGAAGTATTTAACAAGTTTAAAGAATTCAAAGCCTTGGTCGAAAATCACACTGAGAAAAAGATCAAAACCCTTCGATCGGATAATGGCAAAGAATTCAGGAACTTATGCAGAGAATATGGGATAAAGAGGGAGTTGAACACTCCTTACAATCCTCAACAGAATGGCGTTGCAGAACGAAAGAACAAAACAATAATGGAAGCAACAAAGGCAATCGATGCTACATGATCAGGATATTCCGATGCATTTATGGGCAGAAGCAGCAAGGATAATTGTGTATGTACATAACCATACACCTCACCGAGTATTAGGAAGCAGGACTCCCGAAGAAGCTTTCTCAGGTGAGAAACCAGAAGTCATCCATCTCGGGATATTTGGCTGCCCAGTGTACATACACATGCCGAAGGAAAAGTGAACCAAGCTAGATCCTTTGGGAAAGAAGGGAATATTAATGGGATACAACGACACTTCAAAATCCTACCAAATATACTTCCCAGGATTCAAGAAGATCGAGATCAGCAAAGACGTAACATTTGACGAAGATTTAGCATACAACGAATCAAGGAAACTACATATCGAAGAGATTGAAGAACCTGAAGCAACCAGAGTCAGAGACACAACGATGGAAGAAGTGATTCCAAAAAATCATGAAGATCACGACATGGCAGAACCACAAGAACCTGTAGATCCACCTTGTGAGAAGAACACCCACAAGAGAAAACCAACATGGGTATGAGAAGCAATACAAGATGCATAGAAGTATGGCACTCCAAAGGTGATGCACAGAGAAAGCAAGAGACCCAGACCATACTCCAACTATGTGGCCCTGTTATGCAGCATCATTGATAAAGAACCTTCCAATTACGAGGAAGCAACGGAGAAGAAGGAATGGAAGGATGCCATGATTGAGGAATACCAATCGATTATGAAGAATGATGTCTGGGAGATAGTTCTGAGACCAAAAGGGAAGTCTGTTGTTACTTCGAAGTGGATCTACAAGGTTAAGCATGCTGCAGATGGTAGCATTCAAAAACACAAGGCAAGATTTGTGGCACGTGGCTTCTCCCAGAAGGAAGGAATAGACTACGAGGAGACATTTGCACCTGTAGCAAGATACTTTTCCATCAGATCTATACTTGCACTGGCTGCAGTAATGAAATGGAAGGTACACCAGATGGATGTCAAGACAACATTCTTGAATGGTGTAATAGAAGAGGAAGTGTATGTGGAGCAGCCACTAGGATTTGAGACACATGACAGATAGACTGATGTGTGCAAGTTGAAGAAAGCCTTGCACGGATTTAAATAGGCACCCAGGATGTGGTATGACAGGATGGACAACTTCCTGATGAGTTTAGGCTTTACCAAGAGTAAAGCGGATTCCAACCTTTACTTCAAGTTGAAGTTGGAAGTCTAGTGATACTTCTGCTATATGTAGATGACATGTTTCTGACAGGTGAGGATGAGCTTATTGCAGATATAAAGAGGAGGATTCCCGCAGAGTTCGAGATGAAGGACCTGGGGATGATGTATTATGTCTTAGGCATGGAGGTGTGGCTGAGTGCAGATGGAATATTCTTTGGTCAAGGAAAGTATGCAGTAGAGATTCTGAAGAGGTTCAAAATGATGGACTGCAAGGCAATGGTCACACCAATGGCATCGAACTTGAAGCTACTATGTGATGTTTCATCAGAGACAGTTGATGCCATGATGTATCGACAGATGATTGGTTCGTTAATGTACCTGACGAACACGAGGCCATACATATGTTTTGCCGTGAACACCCTGAGCTAGTTCTTGACGGATCCAAGACATGTTCAGCCAATGGCTGTAAAACATATATTGAGGTACTTGAAGGGTACAATTGAGTATGGGATGCTCAAGTATGAGGTGAATAAGAAGATTTACCTGCATGGTTATGTTGATTCGGATTGGGCAGGTAGTGCCACAAATAGGAAGAGCACATCAAGATGTTGCTTCAATATGGGATTTGGTATGATATCCTGGTTCAGCAAGAAGCAGTCATGCGTGGCGTTGAGTATGGCTGAAGCAAAGTATGTTGCAGCTTGTTTTGCCAGTTGTGAGGCAGTATGGCTTAGGAAGCTACTGTCAGATTTGTTTTATCTCGAGTTAGAGGCGACTTGTATCTTTTGTGACAACCAGAGTTGTGTGAAGTTTTCCAAGAACCCGGTGTTCCATGACAAGTCGAAGCATATTGAGATCAAGTACCACTATATCAGGGATATGGTACAGAGAGAAGTAGTGAAGCTCCAATACGGGCAACAGACGAGCAGATAGCCGATGTGTTGACCAAGTCGTTAGCCAGAGTGAAGTTCGAGTACGTTAGAGAGAAACTTGGTGTTATCCAGATTGAGGTTCCTCAAAAGAGGGAGTGATGAGACCAGAAGATGCAGATGCACTAGTTCTCGCATGGTGGAAGACATAGGTTGTCTTTGGGACGTAATGCACTTGGTGTGCTCTACGATGTACTCCCATGTTGGAGAAGATATAGAGCTATTTCTCACATGGTGGAAGACGCAGGTTGTCCTTGGGACGTAATGCACTTGGTGTGCTCCGGGCTGTACTCCCATGCTGGAGAAGTAAAGCTGGGTCTCGCATGGTGGAAGACGTAGGTGGTCATTGGGATGTAATGCACTTGGTGTGATCCTGATCGTACTCCCATGCTAGAGACATTGAGAGGTCCACCGGTCACACAGACACTTTGTGTGCACTTAGGAAGTTCTTGCATGGTGGAAGACGTAGGTGGTCCTTGGGAGGTAATGCACCTAGGGTGCTCTTGATTGCGCTCCCATGATGGTAGATGCGGGTTGACTATTGAGAGACGTAATGCACCTAGGGTGCTCCTGGGATGTACCCACTGGGTGGGAGACGCAGGTGGTCTATTGGACATGAGGTGTGCATCTGGGATGTGCTCCGTGTATGATGATGAGATGATCTGGATACAATGACTAGATGACAGTAGGAGACGCAGGTGATTTCCGTGGCAATGTAATGTGTGGTCCTGGGATGTACCTGCTTGATGGCTTGCTCGTGGAGATGATGAAGACCTAGATGAGAGCTAGGCCTACATCCAGCATGAAAAAGGGTTGGCTTTGTAGACCTTATGATGATGGATATATTCGAGAGATGTCATTAATCAATGATCGACAAAATGAGGATTACGACAATTGCAACGATGATGATCCAGTGTTGATGATGATATTCCAGCATTGAAGATGATCCAACAATGATGACGTTGTCCAAGAACTTGTGTCCAGAATGATGATGACTGTGGCAAGAGAATACCTTCCTAGTTAAGAGGGGGTGTTGTTGTAAATGTAACTTCGGAACATATTCACTTGTATTTATATTTATTATTGTATTTTACTTGTACCTCTGACGAAGATTTTTTTCCTCAGTTTGGGGATGTCATTATTATGTCTAGTCATGCAAGGTCATTGAGGTAAAACCTCCTTTGTAAGTCGGGGCATTAGATCCCCTAAAGTCAAATGTACAATGTATGATTAAGTCCCCCTAGGACAAGTCGGCCTAGTCAGTTTTAGTGAGGTTGACCTAATTGAAAATTAGGTCGCCCAAACATAAAGTATAAATAGAGAGCTTGCTCTCTCATTTGGACACACCTCTCACTCAAGCAAGTTCGCATAAGAAAGAGAGACAAGACAAGTTCGCTGAGGAGAAATAAGAGAGAGCTGCAGAAGACTTCCTATTTTGGGTTTTCCATTTTGTGATATTGTATTAGTGACAAATCTATCTTTGAGGAAGTTACAGGGTTTTCTCCTTTATGGTTTCCTAGAGGAAAACTTTTGTGTCTATTGTGTTTTGTTGTGCTTGTTATTATTTCAGTTAAAGATCCTATTTAACATTAAATTAAAATACAAACTCTAACAAAAATTACCTGTCTTTACATCTTCCTCTTTAAATCCTTATCTCATAGTCATAACTAAGGATTATTATGCATGCACATCCTCACCTTATAATATCAATTGGGTCAAGGAGCAGAGACAACCATAAAATATCAAATGTATCAAGACGCAAAGAGTAAGAGACAGCTATATGTAAGTCTTATATATTAAATTTACCATATAAGTCTTTAATTGACAGTATCCACTGAGATTGGACATGGTGGATTGTTGTGATCTTCTTATCACTCCTTACCAATGTGATTGCAAGGCACTCTTTGAAGGTGAAGTCCATAGTTTTAAGTCTTCTTCCTCAATCTCATGCCTTTTGGTAAGACAATAAGGAGGGTAGTGGCCCCCATCAATATTGAAAACAGTTTCGTCATAGAGGTAGATACATTGATTCTTTTAATTAAATAACTTAAATTTCATGCCAGTGACCGCGAATTCACTGAATCATGGATTGGTACAAAACACAATAAATTTCAGAGCTTCAAGCTCTTAATTACTCATATCTAAAATTTTCTCAATTCGAGCCATTAACAAACTTCTTTTGGTGTTCTGGTTCAATTTAAAAGGAAAATTGTTAAGACTCAAACATGCAACGAGTTGCAAGGCTCCAATTGACTTAGGCTTGATTCCATCTCCCCTCCATTCCACACATGTATGATGTCCCGACAAGTGTTGAACAACAGAATTTGATGCCCCGACCCCTTTGATGCTAGAATTGCTAACTTGCTTGGTATGGAGTACTTTTTTTATTGTTTTCTGAGCTATGTATTATTTTTTCTTAGGGACCCAATGCCCATCATTCTTACATCTCTCATGCTTGAATGAATGGTTGCCCCCTCTCCGGTTTGAATTAAGTTTTTGGTTCGTTTTATATGTATTTTTTGGTTGTAGGTTTATTGTAGCCTCATTTTGCTTAGTGGCTTCCTTTTATACATAGTTAACAGTAAGTAATTTTCTCATGGTTCTAGTTTTATTTTAAGACTATATCTAGTTACAATGTCCTACACTATGCATAAGATCATGAGGATGCCCTAGTATGGTTATTGCATAGTTTAAGTAGTTTTATGTATAATAAAGTGTGCTCCAACCTGAAAAAATATAACTAAATAGTTATTATTTTAATGAATTGTAAAATTAATGCTACATATATGTCAAATTATTGTGTTTAAATTAGGTTTTATTGAAAATATACCAATTTTTCATATAAATATTAATAAGTACTCAATTGTTTAAAATTGTAAAAATTTAAATAAACATTATTTTTTTTTACATTTTTTAAGGGAAAAGCTTAATTAATTTATACTTATTAATTAAAATACAATTATTATATTGGAAGGCTCCAATAACAAATGCCATTCCAATTGAAATTAAGACCCACCCTTCAAATTTGATCATTGCTTGCAATTACATATATGTTTAAACATATAAAGTTTACACACCGGCAAATTTTAATTGTGACCATCAAATTGACTACCTCCCAAATTAATCAAACATCCTCGTTGACGTGTTTATTCATGTTTACCTGTATTTGACAGCTAAAAAGTGGAAAAACGGGCATATTGACGGAAATTTTAACCCCTGAATTTGCAGGGACCCTTGAAAATTATATTTCACAAATTTGGCAAATCAGACCGTTAGGAGAAGTTCCATTTAACGGTTTTTTTTTTCATGAAAGTGCAGTGCGGAAACATACTAAGGTTTTTCACCAGGGAAATAGGTCTAATCCCCTGGTAGGGCATTCTAGCGATTTCAGCACAGAGACCGCCGTGCTCAGACCGAGAAATCCTTCAAAATCACGATGGCACGGTATCATTGAAAATTGTCGGAAATTGTTTATAAAGAAGGGTTTGTTCGATATTTCCACTTATCAGCCGGAGAAATCACTGAAGAAGCGGTCGACGGTTCCAAATCTTCGTGAGTTACCTCCTTGAAACCGAAAATATGGGGTTGTCTCTTACAGTGTATACACTTTTGTTTTTAATATTTTTTGGTAAAATGAAATTATAGATTTCGCATGTTTGTCACATTCTGTTTTTTTCCAGAAATTTTGGGTTCTGTAGGCCAGAGTCCCTTGGCACTAAACTCAGCTGATTCACTTGAGTACTCCCGAGTCAAACTCGCTAGTTTGCAGTGATTATGAACCACGAGTACTCCTGAGTCCAACTTCACTTAGTGTTTCACAGTTCAGTGAGTTTGACTTGTAACGCCACTTTATAAATCTACTGAACCCTTATAAATCTACTGGACCCAAACAGGAAAAATAATTGCCATTCTGTTAAGAAAACTTAGCGGAAATTTTCTTGAGTTTTTGCCACGCCCTAGTGACTATAGACAACAAGTTGACTTTGAGAAAAGAAGAAGAGGATCTGCCTTTGTGAAATGAAAGTTCTTGACGTTTCAATCCTTACTATAGGATCAACAAGTTGACTTGTCATTTTGCAGATGTTTTTAGGTTTGTGAGTAAATTAAAACTATTTTACTCACAAGAATGTGGTCTATTAGCAAGCAGCGAGGTGATTTGGCTTGTATTAACATGGAGACCCCTGTTTAAATGTTCAAATCCTTGAGTGGGTATGATTGTAAATATAGCTTTCTAAAGTATTTCTCAATATAAAAAAATATATATATAAAACTATTTTTTTATTGCAAAATGATTAATTATATTTCTGAATTTTCTTTTTTGTTTCATTCATGTCTTTGTGTTAGGTTATTTTTCAATAAATTTTAAATATAGCTTTCTGAAGTATTTCTCAATATAAAAAAATATATATATAGAACTATTTTTTATTTATTGCAAAATGATTAATTATATTTCTGAATTTTCTTTTTCGTTTCATTCATGTCTTTGTGTTAGGTTATTTTTCAATAAATTTTACATTGCAGGTCAAGATGTATTGTAAATGTTATTTCAGCTTGACATGTTTAGGGTTCCTTCTCACTATGAAATGAAATTAAACTGAATTTGATTTGGAAAGCACATTATTTGCAGCTAATAGGTCGAGTTTCTCCCAAACATGGAAAAATTAATATATGAGGCTCTTTTGATACATCATACAATTAGTACAAATGATCCGTCAGGGGATGCCCAGGTTTCCCTTGAATTGAGAGAAACTGTTGGAACAGCTATTGTGGGTCCTTTAGGTTCTCTTGAGGTGACGTACCAAATGATACAATCCAGACTATAATGATACAACCCTTGTTAGCTGGAAGTTTCTTAGTCTATCTTATGTCATGTCTTTTAAACTTTTCCAGGTGCACAAATATTCCAGTAAACCTGTAATTTCTGTCCAACCTGGGAAATAGCCTTGAAAGTTATCCTTTGAGGACATATGAGGCCCTTCCAATAAAATTTGTTTTATTTTGAAGTTTTACTTCATGTTATCTACTTCAATTTTAAGGGCTATTTTTTCCCTAAATCCTGTATTCCTTCTAAATAATCTGATTACTTTTAAAGAAATTAACTTTGTAGAATCCTTAAAATAGACTGCCAGGTAGGTATTTTAAGAGCATGAAAAATAATAGATTTTAGGTGACTTTAGCTTGACTAATTTTAGCAAAGTTGCTTGGTAAAATTTTGGATGAAATGGTCAAGTACTTAGAGAACCAAACTCATTTTAACGAGCTTGGAAATAGCTGTAAAAGATTTAATGTAATTTACTTTCAGATAGTGGTATTTGTGAAATGACCTGATTGAAGTACAAAGATTTTAACCTTATAATTTGTTTCTACAGTTCAAGTAATCTGCACAGTGCTTCTGGTATAAGATATTTGCTACATTCACAGGTATACATATCTTGCTCAGCCATGAGGTGTTCTTGATTGCCAATAATATCCATTCAACTCATACCGCAAAGTTTTGGGGAAAAATGAACATGCAACTTGTGTGTTTTAAATGAAACATAAATTCTGTCCAATACATTCTGGAGTTGACTTTAAGCCTTAAGGGGATGTGGATATCTGAGATCTGATATTTTCTTTTGCTGCAGATCAAGAACTTTTGACGTGAATTCCAGTAGTAGCTTCAATGAGTGGGAATAAATATAGGTACATCTTGTCACGTGACATCAATTCACCAGTGGCTTATCAAGTGGATAAGCTAGAAGGCAAGCTATTTACAAAATCTTTCTCAGGTAAATTTTAGATTTGCTTGGCATTTAAAACATTTCAATTTTTATCTTTTAGGCAAAATAAAGATCTATAAAAACTTAAAAAGTTGTACAGACAGGATGGGTTTAAAATGCAAATTAAGTGGAACCTTGCATCAGGTGTTCTTTGGGATGTTTTGACCACTTGTAAGTTGTACATTTTTTTGTAGCATGGGGTATGCATTATACTTCTGGGATACAGTTCATCATTTGTTAATTTCATTTGAATTATATCTTACCAAGGGAGATTAACTTCTCTATTCTGCACACTGGGGATTAATATCTCCATTGAACTAGTCTGATGAGCAAATCTTGAAGTTAACATGAGAATTGCATAAGTGCAATTTGTGTTAACATGATGTTACTCAGTGATTGCTTGAACAAGTAAAAAAATTAAAAGCTGAGAAGCTGGAGAATCAAAATCTCTAAAAGAAATTCAACAAGCAACACATTGATTGATTGCATCGAAGAGACGCATTCTACAGCTCAGTAGGGGGATGTGTAACTCCTTCTGTGCACACCCTGGAGCTGGCATGTGTCTTTTTAAAAAAAAAAAAATATTATAAAAAATAAAATGTAGGCTCAATTTAGATTTAAAACATTTAAGACGGCATATATGTAAAACTACACAAATTAGATAAATTAAAACCATAAACAATCCAAACCATGGAGAAAGGAACCAATAAAGATCTTGTGGACAACCAGAATTAAAAAGATTCTTTTAATGAATTGTTATCAACCAATAAATCACTAAAAGTAAAGATGAATTTTCCAGAAACAAGCCACAAGATACAAGGATGCCATATCGTCATCTTAATTGTAGAGAAGTCATTAGATGAAAAAATCCAAACCATGGAGAAAGGAACCAATAAAGATCTTGTGGACGGCCAGAATTAGAAAGATTCTTATAATGAATTGTTATCAACCAATAAATCACTAAAAGTAAAGATGAATTTTCCAGAAACAAGCCACAAGATACAATGATGCCTTATCGCCATCTTAATTGTAACAGTCATTGTATTGTTTAACGAACTTTCCAAAGACAGAATCAATATGAAAAATTAAGTGATGATCCTAATATATTTGAGGAAGCTTATTTGTGGAATCTTATGATCCCCATATCACAGAAGTCGTAGCCACACAGTTCCTCAGAGAATCAAATTAGGGTGGTTGGACCCTTCCACGATATGACAATTTTGCTCAGTTCTTCATAACTGAGCAAAATTATGAGAGGTCATTGAAAGCTAGTTTTTTCCATAAAGAAGGCAATGTTATACCCAAAGGTATACCTATAATAATGATCATTGTAATAAAATAATATTAAATAACCAAAGGTCACATGTCTAGAAGACATGTTTATTCATGTATGTGGCCATTCGATGTATATTTATATATAACATCAAATATTATTGTATTCACTTGTTCAATATATATATA
Source organism: Larix kaempferi (assembly GCA_027924585.1). Lineage (NCBI taxonomy): Eukaryota > Viridiplantae > Streptophyta > Pinopsida > Pinales > Pinaceae > Larix > Larix kaempferi. The sequence goes on along the minus strand of BSBM01001201.1, from coordinate 8,658,853 downwards.
TGTTTATATATGGATTCCTTTATCTTATCCTTCTTAAGTTGAATATTTTCCCATAAATGAATTATTGTTCATTACAATTATACTCTCCCCAAGGGGGCTCTAGATTTGGGCTATGGCCTCTAAAGAGTGGTAGACAAGATATAGATAAAGGTCCTTGCCGGCTGTTGATTCATTGTATCTTTGGGGATGATGCAAGTTTGCAACGACTCTACTAGTCTGAAGACGGTCTCAATCTGAAAGGGGTGTGCCACAAACTTTGCCTGAATGATGGGTTGGGAACTGTCCTTTTGCAAGAGGATTTGAACACTCTCAGTGGAGGCCCAATTCGATTGAGCAGGCTAGGCAATTATTAGTGATGAAATTACATTTCCTGATTTCTCTTATTCCTCTCTTCTTATTTCTCCAATATGGGTTGATCAAATCCTGAATATCCATTGTGGAAATAGGCGGAGAAGACAAAATGCGATTAGTGATATATAATGATTTAAGTTGACTGTCCCTGAACTCAGGTATTTTGGCAACTTATGAATTTCTTAGCCAATTTGACATTTTCTTTTCCTTTTTATACTGACTTATCAATATTGATATAAAATTTCATTTTGGCAATTGGAAATTTTTTCATCTATGCATAGAGATTCAAGTCATAAATTGTGCATTATTGCTTTATGTATGAATAAATTTAAAATATATCTTATTTTTATGTGAAAGATGGATCTTTTATTTCCAATTGAAGTGTCCTTCCTATATTTGGAAAACTTATTTCCTGTTGTTTCCGTTGTTCCCTCTTGCTAATTCTTAATAAGTTACCCCATCTTTGCTTCCATTACTGGTTCATGTCCATTCCCGAAACTCATTTGTTATTAATTCCTGCTTACCATTTCTGATGTTTGGTGTCACATTGATTTTTTCTGATATATTATGGTAATGTTGAGAGTTTCTAAAGATTCTAAATCACCTTATGAAAGAATTTCCATGATTTTGCAGAGGCGGAAAATTGTATAGAGGATCTCACACCCGAGCTTTATGTTGAGTGTGCTTTATATCTTGATGGTGCTCCATTCGGACTTCCTACAAGAACAAGGTTGCAAACAAAATGGAGCTTTGCATTCCTTTTATGACAATTTTTGATGTTTTAAGCAATTCTAGTTTTCCATTCTGTTGAGTACTTGTTATAGTCACAGATTTTCTTTTGTCCAGGAAAACATTTGTGTAGAGGTAGAATGAGATATTAAATTTATAATTTACCTTGTTAAATTAAGCATCATGATTTGCATTTTTTACAATTAGTGTGAATGCCAATATTCTTGATTTTCTAAAGAAGTTTCATTTCACTTTCACAGGTTGGAACCTACAGGGGAGCCAAAATGCCTTAATGAATTTAGTAATCTGAGTGCAAAGTACAGGGATTTGACCGCTGATGCACAGCTTGCTTTCACAGTAAGTTTGAGTAGACTTTGTATTATTGCACCATATATGAGTGTAGATCAGAATTCAGGGATAAGTAAGAGAAAAGAAAATACTCGTGGATATCTCACTGCTGCCATCATTTTGAAATTTTCTTGACATCAAATTTTGCCTGTGCTTAAAGCGATTCGCGATGCTAGAGGAAATTCCTAGATGGTGGATATGTAATTTGTAGAACTTCAGAGTTCATTATGCACAAATATACTAATGCCTACTGTTACCGTCCAAACTAGCAGGCCAGTCTTGCTAATGAATGGCAATCACATAAGAGATTTGGACTACTGTCACCTTTGTCCAATCTCTTGACTTCTTCGGAATCCAATGTTGTTCCTAGGGGGAGAGCCCTTCTATGTATCTACCAAACAGCCACACAAATACCTTCCAAACACCTTATAGCATAGATCAGTGCCTCTTGATGGAGTCAAGTATAGAATAATAAAGGGAGTTAGGATAAGCGGTGCTTGTGTAATGGTTTTGGCGATATATTATAACAATGAGGGTTTGATCAAGTTAGCAATACATTAGTCCAAGAGCTAAAGTAATCAAGAGCAGGCCCAATGCATGTCACTTGTATGTAATGGTTAGATTGCAATTAATACAAACAATATAACAGACCACACATTAACATAAATCAGCTCTATATTTGTCATCAACACATCAATATTGCAGTCATAAAAGATGATTTTCAGTCCCTGTGTATAATTTGCTTTGGCCAATGTTATCAGTTGACACCAACAGCTATTTATCAGCATTCACATTTACTTATCATAGCACTGAAGTATCAGCAGTAGACATACATTAGTATCAGTTCAAATTGTTTCAAGTCCACAAGGTTTAAGGGTATTGGAGGGAGCTAAAATCTGTCCTGAATAAACTAGTTTCGTCTGAAATTATGTTGACAGGGACAGCAGATAGGACCAGCCCTAAATAAGACTTTAAAAGTACTCAGCACAACTCGCCCTAGTGAGGAAAATCACACCGAAACAAATCAGATTAACTCTGCCTCTCAAACCTTAAAATTGCAGAAACCCTAACCTGAGTTTGACAGTCATCTGCAGAATGCGTCCTAGGGTTTTAACTGGTCAGACTATGATGCCCCTTGGAATTTAGGCCTAAAATGATAGGCCAAGATTTTAGAAGGGCAGGCCGAAATTTTAGGGTGGCCCAAAAATTATTATTTTTTGGAAAATTTTCAGCTTTTAGGGTCTTTTTAGGTTTTAAAATAATGCAGACCTAAACTTACTTGAATTAACCATGCTAATGCAACAATTTACACATGAAAATGCTGGAATTTTGATAAAAATTAACAAAATTGGAGTATTGAAGAATAGTACTTCAAACCCTAGGTAAAAAGGGACAGTGACTAGCCTCCCTCTTGGATATTTTGAATTTTCTCTTCTCTTCCAAACTAGGGCATCCAACAACAACCTCTAGGTTTCGTTATTGGAGCCTTAATTTAGGCAAAAATCAGAGATCCAAGGCCCAAACAAGAGAAAACTCCTTCAAGGGGACGTTTTCGACCATGCAAAAGTTGACTAAAGGCTGGTAAGAAGCCCTAGATTAGAAAAAATGCAGCATTACAACCACCAATCAATCATCGAAGAAGCATGAACTCACTAACTTTACCAAGAAAATCAATCCTTGAGCTTGTGTTAGTCCAACAATGCTAGCATCAACCTTGTGTGTGCATAGAAACCCTAGAAGATACTCCAATTTCCACTTCAAGCAAAAGAAAAAAGTCATCTGAGAGGTGTGCATCACTTTAGAGAGCCTTTAAAAAATTAACATAATGAAGTTTTATCCCAAGTCTTGTGCTTTACAAATACAAATGACAAATGAATGGATATTTATATCGATTTTAGCACAAGATTAATTTTTTTATCAAGCCTACATGTCAATTTGAAATTAAAACAAAATAATATTAAAATATTCCAAAATAAGACAAAATTAGGGCATGTAACCCATACGTTTGGGGGCTAAGCCCTAAAACCAAGATAAAATGATAAAAAATACTAGAATAAGTCAACTAGTAAAATATGAAGGGTAATCCCTAGAGAAATCAACTAGTAATTAGTATATAACCCACTGTTTTAAAAACCGGTCAGACCGGAACTGGAACTGGTCGGTTTGACCGGTCTGACCACCTTGGAGATTGAACCGCGAGCAAAACCGGGCCGGGGTCTGGTTCGGTAACAAACCAACCAGCTAGGTGAATGAATCGGCCGGTTCGGCAGATGGGTTGCTCCAATAAAAGCAGGTCATCATGCTTTCAAAATCCTGACTGCTGTAACTTTGGTGGTATGATGGTTGTGTAGGACAATTGTCTCAGTGAATGTGTCTCAAGACTTAGATGGCACAAGGCAGACCAGATATCTAGCTAATATCTAAATAGTCGATCTTGGTTTGTAATGTAGCAATAGTCAATATGCACATTGATTGGCCCACATTTATGTTTTAGGCTGTTGAGAAACTGGAAACTAATGGACTGTAGTTTCATCAAACACTTAGCATATAACAGATTTCAGACTTATATAAGTACCCACATTAAATGCAAATAGTTTGCACGCATTCCCAAGTAACTTGAAAGCTGAAATACTAACATTAGGTGTAATTTTCAGTGGAAAAACACTAGTAACAGCAGTAAATAAACTCAGATAGACACCAAGATTTTGGCTGTCCAGCCCGGGAAAAACCCAACAAGAAAAATTTAATATTAAATGCAGAGTAGAAAAGCTACAGCAGTAATCCATTTGGCATCAAAATTAATAGTCTGAAAAACTCACTTACAGACACCATAAATAGTCCCAGATTCTGCCTTGAAAAACATGCCCAAAAATTGACTGTACAGCCTGTATGGCCCAGCAGGTACATCAACCTCGAAATATGTGCCAAACCTTTGCTGTACGGAACTGCCTGCAATGGAAAATCTTCACCTAGAAATTCGTGCCCTAGGACAGCCTTGAAAATCATGTCTGTACTTCTGCTGTACTGACTGTACGGATCCGTACAGTTCGGTCCTCCCAGATGAACAGTACAGTACGGCCTCCCTGCTGATGAAAAACAGTCAGCCCTTTTCTCACGTAAATATTTGTCTTGGGATTTATACCCCATCTCTCTAGGGAAAGATGCCAAATCTGTTCTAAAATCACTTTTCTCTTCTTAGTCTTATCTCAGAAATATCTCCTGTAAACTGTGTCTTGCACACTACCCTAGGCTCTCTCTTATAATTTGAAAATGACTTTTCACCTTCCCAACCCCTAAATCAAACGGTCAAGATCTAATCTTATCTTGATAAGATCAAGGGATGTGATTCATTCCCTCCAAAATAAATCACTTACATTTTAATAAAGTTATTTCACTTTAAGTCATAAGTGCACTTTATGAAATAAAGTCACTTTATAAAAATAACAAGGACACTTTATAAAAGTCACTTAATACAACTTTATAAAAATAACAAGGACACTTTATAAAAGTCACTTAATACAACTTTATAAAATCAACATTACAAAGTCAAGTAGCCTAGATAGTGTAAATGCAAGGTCACTTTCACATACAAGACAAAACTATGTGTAGTGCCTCCTGAGCTAAAAAGCTAACATAGGCATAACAATTTCAGTGCACAAAGAACGATTGTCTGTTTCTTCATTATCTTCTCTATGTACATTGACATGCAATTTTAAGGGCTCAAGATATTTATTTTGAGCTGGTGAAGTTCAGAGGATTGAAATTTTTGAACTTTTTTCCTTAGTACTTTTGAGTTTTCTTAACATGCTTCTGTGATATTAAGAATACATGATATTTTTCTTGATCCAAATGACTGCCTTGTTGGTGCAATCAGTTTCTGTATTTAATTTAACACTCACTTTCGACCAGTCTATTATGTTAGTTTCTGTTGGCTATATCTAGTAGGGCCTGTATTTCTGTTGGCTATATCTAGTAGGGCCTGTACTACATAGTGCATGGCAGCATACAGACCTTTCAAATGGGTTTGGCAATGGAGAGAGTTTACTATAAATGCTTATGATGTAGTGGCTAACCATTTGGCTTTTTTCAGTGGGGCAATAAAAATTATAATTGTCTCAGCTTGTAGTTACTGATAAGTTTTAGTTCTTTATTCTGGAGACAGTCTTATTTTTTCAGTCACTAGAACACAACTGACTTCTAGAGATAACTGCATGATTAACTAGGAACATGCTAAGAACTGTCATGGCAATTTGAAACTGCAGGTTTGGGATATTTCTTCTGTCAAGCAGAATGAGATTATTGGTGGTGCAACCTTCTGTCTTTTCAACAGGAAGAAACAACTTAAATCAGGACAGCAGAAGCTTAGGCTTTGGGCTGGGATAAAAGCAGATGGGTCCATACCTACTACTACACCTGGAAAGGTGAATGTTCAACAATTTAAATGACAGAAGTCTAGATCTGAAGTTCGCTTTAAATTGCTAAAAGCTTGATATATCCTAGTCATATGTCAAGCTTATATTTCATAATGGGTTTTGTTCAACAAATTTCATATTACGTTAGATAAGATCTGTAAATCAGCTTGCATATTATTTTAGAATCAGAATGCTGATTACTACTTGTATACAGGTACCCAAGTCAGAGCGTGGAGAAATTGACCGCTTGGAGAAGCTAGTCAACAAGTATGAACATGGGAAGATTTTACGCATTGATTGGCTTGATGAGCTTGCATCCAGAGCCATTGACAAAATCAAAGAAGGAGAAAGTGGATGCAGTGGGACTTCTCATTTACATCTTATTTTTCATCTAATTCCTTTTGAGCACCAAGTTGCTTTCCAGGTTGGCCTTTTAGCATGTTTTTGTAGGTTATCCTAACAGGGTCGGTCGTTTCATCTTATTTGTTAGAAAAACAAATGTAATACTTGCAGGTGTACATCTGTCTTTGTAAACTCTTACAAACTTTGTTTGATCATATGCACCCAGCATTTTTTCATACATTCAATTTGTTCCAGAGGATTTTTGTATATTGAACATTAATAATGTGCTTAGCAATGCTGTTGTTTACCATTAGAAATACTTCTCTATTATGTCTTGGAGAATGCTTCAAGATAGTTCCAGTTCTTCTCAGCCATATTTAGAGATTTTTTACGAGGAATTTATATCTTGTATTATACATAAAATATGTGAAGAAAAGCAAAAATAAAATATGTACAGAAACTCAGAGTGCAGTCACGGCATCTTTCCAGGTGCTAATAAAAGTGAGACAAGATCCAAATATGAAAAAACGCTGGCACTCTTGATGTGTTTAATAAAAGAATGTTTGGCTTGGAGATGAAAGCATACCTCTTCCTGCCACATCCTAAGGAAAGAAGAAACATAGCTAACACCAGCATAGACCCATCTTAAACCCGGATCTATCAAGCAGTGAGAGGGATCCAATTTCTTGAGGTGTATTTTTTTTATTTTTTTAATCTTAAACTTTTTACACATCTAGAAAATATTTACACCTCAAGAAATTGGATTCCTCTACATGCTTGATAGATCCGGGTTTAAGATTTTTTATTTTATGAGCCGATATGGATTTTTTAATTTATTTTATTTTATTTTTGGGAACATTAAGTTACGTAAGATAACATGACAACATCTCCCCCTTACTGGGCTGATAGCACCTTGCCACTCTCGGTGCTATCAATGTCAAATATACTCTTCACGTTAATTTCCAAAGGGACTACAAAGCGGTATTCCAAAGGTTGATAAAAACCAAGTGGACCAACTGTTTACAGTCACCAGCCTGGTAAAATCTCGTAGATTATAAGCTAAGTGAAAAGACCATACAGTAAGGACTCGTGGATTCTTTGTATTCAATCCGTGCAACCGCACCTAGCATTCAGAGTTGATCCCTGGGGTCTTCTTATGCAGCAATGAACATAATTTATTTCTTTTGTAATCCTGTAGAGGCTTACCAAAAGAGCAACACCAATCCCTCCAAATCGGACTCTACATCTAGATATTTATCTTGAACAAATCCTCAAAAGGGATAGGCTTTGAGGTTCTTTAATAGATGGTCTGTTCGAAGTAAGAAGAAGTTAGAACTGTTGGGAGTTTTTAACTCCTAATTCTCTTATTGTTAATTTGTGGGATTCTTCATAATTGTGATTTGCTAATTGTGAGTTGTTTGTTCTTATTGTTTAGGAGGTTGTTGTAGATCTAGTTGGTTGAGAGAGATCCTCTCCAACAAGTTTCCTATTTTTAGTGTGGTTGAGATATTCTTGCTACAGGGTGTTGGTGTGGTTAAGGGAAATCTTGATGTATAAATATATGCCATTGTTTGATGAATACAATATTCAAAACAGTTTTTGTGTGTGAAGAAAGCACACTCTCTCATTTTCTTAACATGGTATCAGAGTTGGTCGGGGCTTAACTCCCTTACGGGAGAGGCCATGAATATGAAAGAGATGTGAAAGCTGATCCTCCGTACACATGTAGGATTAGTGTAGGTGAGAGTAGATGGATTATTGTTTGTTAGTAGATTGTAGAGTGTTTTACATTTTGAATAAAGAGGCGAGTGCAGCTAGAGCGTGGCAGAGTTTTGCTCGCGGAATCTTTGAATCATCGGTTTTCTTTGTGCTGGGCACCCCAAAAGCTCCTTTTGATCAGATCCAACAAAACATGCACTTCTCAGATCTCTTTTCGGCAAAAGAGCATCAAATAGATTGCACCATTGGGGTATTTTGTGTGGCTTGCTTGGAGATTGCCTCATCTTCTATTGCTAGATGAATTGACTAATCGTCTTGACATTGAAACCATTGATTCACTTGCAGAGGCACTAAATGAGTGGGATCAAGTTGAGGCCATCGGTGGAGGATCCACAATTGGTGAACGAGCATAAATATTGCTGACTGTTGTTTGTTGCCACCAAGAAATTGGGAGCCATCATTATGTTGCAGAGCTGTTGCTTATGTTTTCTAGTAACCATTGTTAAAATTGTGTTTCCTTGTAGCTGCTAAGATAGTGGTTGAAGTTGCATGAGCCACTAGTTCCAGGCGCCATTCCATTGTAAATCTACATTAGATTGGTGAGTCGTTCTCTTTGAAGAAGAATTGTAATGTAGTCGCCATTCATAGAAAGGCTGTCGGGCTGCAAGAAATACATAGCCACTGGAATCGTTGTATCAAATCAGAGAATATTTCACAGAAGAGCCGCCTTCAGTGTTTGCTATTGTAAGAATCTGCTCGTCGGATCTGTGAAGATGTTGTTTTAGATTGCATTATGAATGACAATATTGAATGTTCACAAAGACTTAGTGTATGAGATTGCTGCCCATACCTCTGAGTTTTGTTATTTTTCAATTGCCAGTGGTCATTTTGTGTTTTTAGCAGTTTTATGAATTGTTTCCACTAGTGTTATTAGCAGTATTTTTTATTCCATAGCATAGAAGCTTTAATCCCGTGCAGAGGTTTGTAAATGATGATAAAGTATCTCCAAAATCGGAGGCATATGCATCTTCAGAGGGGGGAATTTCAGGTTCAACTCAAGATGGATTGTTGTCTAGATAGTTCAGGAGTATGTGGATGTCAGGAAAGATCCCTCATTGGTTGAGACATGCATCTGGATTGTAGTCTATTGGGTTGGGTTACAAGACATGCATATGGATTGTTGTCTAGTAATTGACATCAGGAGATCTGTGATTTAGGAGTTCGGGAACTTGGGAATTCGACTCAGGAACTACACCTTTATAAAGGTTATGAGACAACTTGATGGAGTTCGATTCCTACAAGATTTAAAAAATAATTAAAGATGCTGATGAAGACCTTACCTGGCAGAGATCAAGACAAGTACTCGTTAGGAAGGGGTGTTGGTGTTATTGACTCCTACTTTTATTATTTTTAATTTGTGGGATTCTTCATAATTGTGATTTGCTAATTGTGAGTTGCTTGTTCTTATTGTTTAGGAGGTTGTTGTAGATCTAGTTGGTTTAGATAGATTATCTCCAACAAGTTTCCTATTTTTAGTGTGTGGTTGAAATATTCTCTCAACAGGTTGTTAGTGTGGTTAAGGGAAATCTTGATGTATAAATATATGCTATTGTTTGATGAATACAATACTCAAAACCATTTTTGTGTGAAGAAATGCCTACTCCCTCATTTTCTTAACAAGAACCTTTTGATGGTATGGTTCTTTCCATTCCAACCAAGACATAGAATTGGAGTCCCACAAATATTTTCATAGAAAGACGCCTTTCCTACTTCACCTGAGGGCGTTGTTGATTTGGGATTTCAACAATACAATGATCATGAATTCTCTAACTCCAAATACAACTGCTCGAGGAGTGCCATTTTACAAACATAGCCACAAAGCTCCACATGGACTAGATGGTCTTTGATGTTAATTTATCCAGAGATCACTACTCCCTCTGGATGCCTTGGGAACACAAGTGGTTTGGGTCTCTATAAATAAAAAATACAATAATGAATTAAGATACAAACACAACAGTTCTCTTAACACTTCTACAATAAACCACAACAATCACACAACTCAGGATGTGCCCTGGAAACCCCAAACAGGGAAAACCAACAATCTGTGGGGCTTTCTTCTATCTTGAGCCCAGAGTAAAGTAGAAGACAAATACATACAACATACCTCAGATGGAACAATCGAACCTGACAAAATCAAAGCCCTAGATCTACATGCAATAGATTGATGCGTGCACTGAGGAAATGTGCCCTAACTGTTAATTGGATCTGAATTTGTCTGCAAGTAACTCTCTATCGGTACTGTCTCTCTCTCACTCCTGCTCTGATCTGCTCTGCCAAAGAAGTAGGCCAATTGTCTAGATTTGAAGAATGCGCCCCTCTCTCTGCATGGAAAAGAGCGCCCTCCTCCAACTGCCGAAAACTCGTACGAAATTAGATCTCAAACAATCCTTCCTCAAACATTGAGGAAAAGATACTCTGAAAGTCTCAGCAGTTGAATCCTCAATCTGGATGCACAACGAACTTCCCTCCTTAGAAAGTGCGCCCTCCTCTCTCAGGAAAGTCGCTAACCTCTTAGACAGATCTAACTCTAATCTATCCGCTTAGTAGTATCTGCTAGTGACCTCTTGTTCACCTCTTAGACAGATCTAACTCTAATCTATCCGCTTAGTAGTATCTGCTAGTGACCTCTTGTTCTCTTATAAGATCTCTCTGGCCAATTAGGTTTACCAAAAACCTAATGTGAGTGCATGCAAAAACTCACTTTTGCATGCATCTTTAATTAACTGTTGTGCATGCAAAACTTTGCATGCATCCTGAAGAAAAACTTTTCGGGTTAACATTTCAACACTCCCTCTTAACCAGGAAAGTATTTTGAACCACTCCCATCTTCTCTCTGAAGTGCATGAACTTGTTTCTCATGAAGGAATTTTTGAGAATGTTTGCCACCTGCTCATCCGTAGGAATGTACTGAAGCTCAACTGCTCCTCTCTGAACATGACCACAAATGAAGTTATATCTGATCTCTATATGTTTGGACCTCTCATGAAAAATTGGATTCTTCGAGAGTTTGATGCAACTCTGATTATCACAGTGAATCACAGTAGGATCCAACAGCTGATCAAATAAACCTACCAACATTTTGTGAAGCCAAATTGCCTCGCAATTGGCTAGAATGGCTGCCATATATTTTGCCTCTGTAGAGCTCGATGCCACAGACTTTTGTTTCCTGCTGAACCACAACACAACTGTCGAACCCAAGCTAAAACAACAGTCGGAGGTGCTTTTCTTGTCACCTGCACTACCTGCCCAGTCAGAATCAGTAAAACCAACTAGCTGCACTCCACACTTCCTCACATAGTTCAAACCATACTCCGTTGTTCCTCTGATATACCTAAGCACATGCTTAGTTGCCACACAGTGGACATCTTTGGGTTCCACCATATATTGACTCAAGTTGTTGACAACAAAACTCAAATCTGGCTTGGTGTTGACTAGATACATCAAGGATCCAATAAGTTGTCGGTACTTGGTGGGATCAACCAAAATACCCTCAGAAGCGATCAACTTCTTCCAGTTGGTTGGTCATGGGTGTAGTCATGGGCCTACAATCCTGCATCTGAAATATATTTAGAATGTCCATTGCATACTTGCCCTGGCCCAGAAAGATATGCCAATCCTTCAAAATTCCATGCCTAAGAAGTAGTGCATCAACCCTATATCTTTCATTTCAAATTCTGAAGTAAGATCTTTCTTGCAACCACTAATGAGTTTCTCTGCTCTTGTAATGAACAATCTACATATAGAACAAGAATTAGAGGATCCCCATTTACCACAATAAAGTAAAGATTGGGATAAGCTTCGCTCTTCTGAAACCCCAACTGCCGCATGTAAGTGTCTATCCCAGAATACCAAGCTCTAGGAGCTTGTTTTAGACCATTAAGGGCTTTCTTAAGCCTGCATACATGAGACTCTCTCTCATGGACCTCATGGACCATATAAGAACATTTCCTTGAACTGCCCTTTCAGGAAAAATGTACACATGTCCCCTTCGGAACAATGTCGAATACCTAGCATCCTCCAAGGCTGACACAGAGAGCAAGTTCACACTCAACCCTGGAACAAACAAAACTCCATCCTGCTCAGGGATTTCATCCTGTCGGATTTGGAATCTGACTCTCCCAAATCCTCGCACGGAACGTGTCGTTCCCCCTTCACTCTCAATCATCGGGTCAGAGTTTGTCTCAGTAATGCTGTGGAATATGTGATACATTCCGGTCATGTGATGAGAGGCTCCACTATCAATGAACCAACTCCTGTTCATTGCAAATCCATTGTTGTCGGCACTAGATACAAGAGAGAACATTGAGAATTCTTTCTTAAACCTTTCCCCAAAATCATCCACCTCAGCAGTTGCAGCAACAACCTCATCCTTCTTCTTTTTCTTCTTTTCAGGACATTGAGATGCAAAATGACCATACTGGTTGCAAGCAAAGCATCTTACTTTGCTCAAGTCCTTATTGGACTTCTTCCTGCCCTTTGCTGAAAGAGCAACATTTTCTTCAATAACACCTTTCATCTATCCATTACCTCGAGACCCTTCCCAGATCTCCTCTTGAGTGAAATCATCCCACAACCTACTCCAATTTGGAAGGTGTTCATGACCAACAACACACTTCACAAAGACTTCCCAGTCTTTGGTGAAGCCTCTCAAGGATGTCCTCACCAACTCAGAGTCAGAGATGACCTCCCCAACTGCAGCTAACTCATCTTTTACTTGTGCCACCTAGGTAAGATAGGATACCACACCTTCTCCCTTGGCCATCTTGGTCCCATGCAATTTATCTTTGAGTGCCATCTTCCGGTTCTCATTCTTCGCCTCATATAAGTTTTTCAGTGTATCCCACATCTCATGAGATGGCTTCTTTTCAGCTAAGTGTGGAATGAGATGGTCCTTGACACCATCCAGTATAATCCTCTGTGTCTTAGCATCTCTTACTTCATGTATATCAAGAGCAGTAGGATTAGTGGGAGGAGTTATTACAGTGCTAGCATTTACCCACAATCTGTTCTCTTTAAGTACAGCAGTCATCCTGACTTTCCATTGTAAGTAGTTGGAAATGCCATCCAATCGGTCCTCAAATCTGATGCAACCAGCCATCTTCTCTGTTGTAAAAAGAGAATAAACACAATCTGCCCCAACACCTGCAACACCCTTGCAGATAGATTTTTCCAACACACAAGTTGTCAAAAAAATGTCCAACAACTCAATATCACTGCTGCACCAACAATTTACTGTTATCTCAGAGCACTAACTCTGATACCTGTTATCACACCATAGTAGCAGGGCTATTATGCTTGCTTAGCAGATATCTGCACATTCCAGAACTTCCATTATTCAGAGCTTGGCTATGATGATTGTATATTTTGAGATCACTCATGATCAGAGCAGTGCATTATTCATACTTATGTTAGACCTTGTGTCAAGGCTGAGCCTTGAGAGTTCAGATTTGATGACTGATGTGACCCTTTATCCCATACAGTTTCAGTTCAGTACCTAGAGATATATTGCAGCAGTGTTTCAGATGATATATGATGATTATTATTGTGATGATGTTATATGATCTATGGATATTTTATCATTGACTGTGGATTATTATCTTGTTGATTTAGTCATGTTCACAGCATCTGCTTGGTATATTATTCCTGATGTGGCAAACTGTTTAAAATGAACTATAAATCATAAAATGGACAATTACTTGCACATTTAGGTCATTTAACAAAACCCACTGGTTTTCCACCTTACATAGATATGGTCTTTCTTGACACTAGTTGTCTGCTAGTGTAGGCTCCATATTCACTTGACTCCATCCATACATGACTTTCCTATTTGACTTTGAACCTTGACCTGTCTCATTTGACTTTCTGATACTAAGGACTTCCCCATTTTTCTACCTCTGTGTTTGGACCGCATCCCTGTATGTTCAGTGTCTCGGCTCTAAGTTGGTGACAAAACTTGCCTTTGGTGAGTTGGCTTGTAGGCCTAAATCATTCTGGTCGGTTGTCTCGATGTTTGGCATTGGCTCGAACTCCCCCTAGTCACTTGAGATGTTGTTGGCGAAAACTGAAGGCTCATGTTCTACTTATGGAAACTTATAAATTCGCCCATGGAAACTAAAAAGGGAAAGAGCGATGGACTGCTAAAAATACTCCTCGAAGAGTATAAGTAAGGTCCAAAAAGCAACGGTTCTTAAAAGCTATATCTAAACAATTGCTGACCTTATATGTATGTGAAAACATGCCTTGGATGCAAGCTGCAACTAGTTGTGCTTATCAGCACACCTGAGATCCGAAGGGTTATGTAGGACAAAAAGGCCATGAAATGAAATTGAATGATCCTAATGAACCTGGATCAACTTGATGTAGACATGATGCCTAAGTTGAATAAGCACTCTCTAAACAGCTTATCCATTTGTGAGGCACAACCATTCCCCGTGTTATTTTGTTCAAGCACAGAGTTTGTAGTTTTCCCCTTCTCCCAGTCCAAAGTATTTTTGAGTTGAGTTAGGCAAGTCAACCCCTTGGCCCAACCTTGTTCCTAGCCTTCATCCTTCACTAGCAGTTTGACCATGTCCAATGGGTGAGTTTGTCATTTGAACTATTGTGCAAGTAATCTCATATAATAAAGGAATATGCTAACTTGATTAATGCCATTGAATGGATGTTATACTTTGAGCTAGGCTGTGAGAATGATTAGAGGAACATGTCTTAGTCTACTGATATGATTTTCCTTGGTTATATATGGACCTAGTCAAACCTAGTTTGACTTTGGTCATTTCTTGGGATCCGTGATGATGTGGGCCACATGTGCTTATGGATGATGATTGATGGTCCCACATACTTGATGATGATGTCATATGATGGATATATGGTTCAGATGATGATTGATGCAGTTCAGCAGGTTTTATTATTACTTCAGATCATCAGATTATGCACTGTCCATATATGGTGGACCCTACAGCTGGTCCATTAGGGCAACCCATGGTGTATGAGTACACATTCCTAGTGGATTTGGGTCTTCTGGATCCAATGAGACACTTATCTTTTAGTTCCGGGCACTTCTGACAGTGATTGATGTAGTTTTACACTTGTTGACCAGATTTGGGGCTGATTTCCCAGCCTGAGCAGCAGGGGCCAGGAAAGGCCAGTTCACCTAGGGCGCTGTATGAGGAGGGGGTGGTCCAGCCACTTGTTTTTACCATTTACCCCCCCTTCTAGAGAGCCTGGTGGGCTCAATTGGACAGCGCAGATGCCCTGGGAAGCAGTTTTGGCACTTTCACAGTTACCGAGGCAGTTAAAAAATGGGATAAAGTGGTCACTGAGGAATTCGATTTGGGCAATTGAGGCAAGGTTTTGGCACTTGGTTTTCACAGAGGTCTCCCAGGGTGATCCCACTATCTTCCAGCTAGTTTTCACCATGTGGGTGGGCCCACAGCGATCAAAGGAGGTCTTTTACTGCTTGTTTGTCATAGATTTTGAGGATAGATTTGATCATTTATATTATCTTGGACATATTTTATTATTTTATTGTGCCTTGGGGATGAGCTAGTAAGGATTGATGCCTCCTAGCCCCACCATGTGCTTCTTATGTCATGTCCTAGTCATTATGAGGTGGGCTTTGGTACTTTTATCCCCTCTAGTGGATGACGTCACCGTCCATGATTATTTTAGACTATGACGTCATCACTTTATGAGTGATCCATGTGTTATGTTATTATGGTTCATCTTAGCCATTGATTGTATATTGAGATCTTTTAATCTCAACCACTCATTTGACGTAGTATTGTAAAGTGGTATAGGGTTTTGGTCTTTATTATCCTATATAAGGAGGAGAGCCCTATTGTATAGCTCACCTTTGGAGCTCTGGAATATTGGAATAGAACACTTCTTTGTGGAGCATATCTCTCTTGTCTTGTGGATTCTCTTGCATCTTGAGTATACAGTATCTCTTCTATGTATCATTGTGGATTTTGGTGCTTCTACTAGTTTTCTTGCAGGAAAGTCGAATTGGTGGAGAGGAGGGCGATTTCTTGAGGGTTATTGTTGGAGGGATCCACATATTCTCTCTTGGGTTGATCTTGTGACAGGGAGTATCATTATTGTATCTTCGTGACATAGTTGATGCTTTCTATTACATCTTTCTATCATTTTCATAATCATCTTACTTGACTTGTTTCTTTGATCTTGTCTTGTAGGAGGAGGACGATTTGGCTATCTTGGAGGAGGACGTTTTAGTTGGAGCTCTTGGATCTCACTCTTGAATATACACATAGGAGAATGCTATCAATTTGCAAGGTGGCCACAAGCAATTGAGGTAAGATCTACAAGGTATGTGCCTCTTTCCATCCATTCTTTCTTCATTGGTCACAAACCCTAATTAATCAAAACCCCAATTTTGGTTTTTCTTAGATCTACTTAGATCTAGCCTTGCTTTTGAAAAGATCTTAAGAACCCACCTCCATAGCATCCACCCCTAGTTGGATCTATAGTTTGGTGGTGATTGGGTTAAAATTGACACACTTTTCAAGGCAATATAGCCCTCTTGAACCAAATCGCACTTCCTTGGAGAGGCTTGTTTGGTTAGATCTAGCATGTGGGTAGGTGAGATCCCACTTGATTCCCAATCTACACACTTGATAACCTACCCCTAGACTTTTACTTGGGTGATTTCTACCTTGTGGGCATCATTCCACATTTTAAGGGATTAAAACCCCCTTTTGAACTACTTAGCACCTTAAAACTCAGATCTAGTAAGATCTAACCCTTGGATTGACTTGATTTTCAAGATCCATATAGATCATTGCATAAACCACTTGGATCTACAATTTGGTGGCCATTGGACTTGATTTGACACACCTTACCCACCTTTTAGCCCTCCTTGAGCAAGGTCGCACTTCCTTGGGTGACTGAGTTTGCCCACTTCTAGGACCTGGGTAGTTGAGATTTCAATGGATTTGGAATGGGTATACCTTGAAACCTATATCTAGAGTATCATTTTGTGACGATCTGCCTTGGGGGTAGCATTCCTTGTTTTAAGGGATTGTGGTCCACTTGGGTCATTTCATGAAATCCTAGATCTAGCAAGATCCAACCACTTTATCTCAATTAGCCCGCTTGATTTGACTTCTAGGTGTCCCGATCTACACTTTGACATATCTTTTGACTCCATTAACCCATCCAACAAGGCACTAGTCCTCCTTAAGCAAGTCGCACTCCTTGGGAATTGTGTCAAACCTTAGATCCAGTAAGTGGGTACTCCTAATTTCAATTTAGATCCATAGATCTACTCATTACATATCCTCTAGTGCCAATTGCATCCCTTAATTTCACCTTGTGGGTCCACTTTAAGCCATTTCACATATCCCAAGAAAGTAGGACTCACTTGTGTAACACATGGTACTATACCTTGTCATTATAACTAATCATGTGGCCTAAATCATACATTGGTTGAAACACTAATCATCTCTTAAACCACATTCAACCATACTTCAATTTCTAGGTCTACTTTACCTTGCATTGGTTTCCGTAACTTACCCTTTACTCATCCCTAGAAACCTTTGTCTGGATCCAATCATCTTTGATTGGTTATAGGGTCTCCCCCTAGGTCTTGATTTATCTAGATCTAAAGTGAAGAGTGCCTCGGTTGACGTGATTCCCACCTTGCATTGGGAACCGTGGCATTTCTTGGGTCACCTCTCTAGTTGTCCATCTCCTCTACTGTCCCGGATGGGATACCACTAGGGGCAACTACAAGTTGTGTGATAACAATACCATGTTGAAAAATCAAGTTGTAACAGCCATCTCAACCACTTAGCAACCTCTAGATTTCAAACTTAGGCTACCATTAATTAAATGACAAAACATACATTTAAATAATAGATAACAAGCTGAAACACATTAGCTAAGATAATGAAGCAGCGGAAAAGATAAAATAACAACAATCTGAAATTGTACTGCACAATGAGATTTGGTCTAAACAGACCTTGTAAAAACCCCCCTGGGGAAAACCATTCCAAGAGAAAATTTCATTAAGCATTTTTAGGCATAAAAACAGAGTTACAACAGCATTTAATGTAGATTTTAATGACTGACTAGCACCTCGAAAATTGTGCCCAACAGTATCTCGAAAAATGTGCCCAACAGTACCTCGAAATCCGCCCCACGCAGCACCTCGAAATTTGTGCCACTGTACAGACCGTGTAGATTTTTTTTCTCGAACTGTGTGCAACCCCTCGAAATCTGTACCCAACAACTTTTCGAAAAATGTGCCAGCTGAGAAAAATGGCCTAGCGGTTTTGCCCAGCAGAAACTTGCAACAGAGTTGCCTTGGGATTCGAGCCACCTCCAGAAAAATTCCTCTCCTTGGAATTTGAACCACTAGAGAAATGCTCTCTCTCTCAAACAACTCAAAAATGCCAAATGCTTAATCTCTTGAAAAGCTCTCTTGAAAACTGTGTCTTTGCACATTGCCCTAGGCTTGCTCTTATAACATGAAAGTGACTTTTCACCTTCCCAATCCCTAATTCCAGCGGTCAAGATCTAATCTTGATTTGACAAGATCAAGGGATGAAAATCATTCCCTCCAAAATAATTCACTTATAATTTTTTAATAAAGTATTTTCACTTTATGAAATATGTGCACTTTTACTTCATAAAGTCACTTTATAATGGACTTGGAACTTTACATAAAAGTCACTTAATAAAAAGAGCCACTTTATTACAACTTAGAAAAAGTCTTGTGCCTAGGTAATGTAAATGCAAGGTCACTTCCGCATACAAGACAAAATTATGTGGAGTGCCTTCTGAGCTAAAAAAGCTAACAATATTAATATATATTACATAGTTTAGTTGTTATATAAGTTATATAACAACTAATAATATAGGTTATATTATTATATTAAGGTGTAAATCTTTATTCTCTCATGGTCCCCCCACACATTGTGCACTCACTTAATATAAAGTAAAATTTACAAGGTTCCCACTTAAATTCAATGTAAAATCATTATTCAAAAGTTGGAATAATATTTGTCGTAGTGGAAATGAAATCTTTTGACATAGATCAACAAACGGGGCTAGTGATGAAGATATATTCACATTTATGTGAGAAGTCAAAGTAGATGTTCGTGACATGCACATTCGCAAACCAAACAAATTATATATTACAATCATATTAATATATATTACATAGTTTAGTTATTATATAAGTTATATAACAACTAGGAATATAGGTCATATTATTATATTAAGGTGTATATCTTTATTCCCTCATGCCCCCCCCCCCCACATTGTGCACTCACTTAATGTAAAGTAAAATTTATAAGGCTCCCACTTAAATTCAATGTAAAATAATTATTCAAAAGTTGGAAGGTGATCATCTTGTAGTGGAAATGAAATCTTTTGACATAGATCAACAAACAGGGCTAGTGATGAAGATATATTCACATTCCTGCGAGAAGTCAAAGTAGATGTTTGTGACATGCACACATTGAGTCAAGAGGTCAAAGCAGGTCTATGTGGCGTATGTACCATGGAAACTACATTAGATGAAATACAAATACCTATTAAGGAAGATATTGAAGAAGGCACTAATGATTAGTGATGATTTTGAGATGCACCTAATTTACATAATGTTTTTTTTTAAACTAGAGAAAATATTGTTTGTAATTCTATTAAAAAGGAAAGGGTTACGACTTAACTATCTAGCCATATTTACAAACAATATCTTTAAAATATATGCCATGACATCATCCAAATTAAAAAAAGTATTGTGCCACCTAGATTGTTGTCGAGTAGTTGCTGCTACCATCCACGAGGGTTGCTTGAGTTCGGATTTTATCCACCATCCGTTCTTCATTGTTTGCCATTGGTGTCATAGAGAGGGACCCAATTGAGGACTTTAAAGAGCGCTTAAATTTACATAACTAGAAAGCTTGCTCCTTCTCTATCTACCTTACCCCCATTTGCATCCTTCTAATTTGATCATCTTGGTCTTTAACTTTGCCTTTGAGACATTGGGCTTCAACTTCCAAAAGGACTGCCTTTGTCTTGTATTTATCTAGCCGAGCCTTCAAATTCTACTGCTGTCATGTCAATTCGTATAATTCTCCCTCGACTTGGTGTTCCATATTCAACTTCCATGTTTCTAGACTCAAAATTAAATTCCCCACTACATCCTGCATCTCGTCGAGTCACCTCTCACACCAATGAGTGGATTGCAGAGTGGAGTCACTGAAGATGGCCATTATGGAGTCGAATCCTCTACTTGCACCCCAAAGAAGAATGAACTTCACCCTTCAACAAACTTGAAAATCCCTAGAGAAAGAGGGCCACCACTGGATACTAACAACAATTCCAAACCTTACCATACCCATAGTGAGAATGACAAATGCAAGGCAAATGAGGGCATATAAAATTTGAGTGTCGGGAAGCATTATGCCTCACACGAGGAGGAGGCTGATGAAGAGTACATGGTTGATAACTCGCTTTGGTACTGTTTCATACCAATTCACATAGAGATGGAGACTAGTCCATGTGGTTACACGAGACATGAAATGATTGCCTTGGTGTTCATATCACCTGAAGTGATGCGTATCCATGGCTTAAAGTGGGTTTAAGAACTTAGGGGATGGGGATGTGAAGTTCCACCCTCCCCATTTTTATTTTTCCAATGCTTAAAGAACAAGCAAGATTAGTTTGTGTCTGCCTTTGAATTAAGATTGCACAAAATATGATGAGGGTGGAATTCCTGAAAGCTTTCAATCATTTGGAGAATTCATTCAATGAGACGTCCAATGATTGCACATCGTGAGGAATGGATTTATGAGCAATGTCCTAAATTATCATCTTTGAATCGCTTGCAACAATGATGTAGGAGTAATCTTTGTTTTTGTTAATTTTCTGATCCTAGATCCGATCTCAAGTTTGAATTATTTACTTTTAATTATTAACTGGAAATACATTGAACTCTAACAAATTATGCAACGGAAAACACTGGAAATCGTTCACACATTTGACACTTAGATTTACCCTGGAAAACCTCGTCTGGGGAAAAACCAATGACAAATGATTTTTATTAACTATAAAAAATAGGGGCTCCTATCTTGGTATAATGGTCCACTAAGGAATAATACAATCACAACAAGATAACCTCGCATATCACTTGGATACTACCTTCTCTACTACACCTTGCTCCTTTCATCGGCCACTGCCCTCCACACGTGGATGGAAGTCCTTCTCCACTCACACAATGAGATGTCACTCACTCATTTTGTGTGTCTGTTGTGTATCATCCTCTCCTTAGGTTTCCTTTTATAACATCTCAATGACCAAAATACCTTGGGCCAATACCATGTGCGACCAAATACCATGTGCCCTAAGTTATTTTTAGTCATTAGCCAACATTAAGTTAATAATGTGATTTTCCTCAGTTAGACTTAGGAAAGAGATACGAAAAAGTCACTTTCTCCTTCAAGCAAGTTCCTAGAGAAATCTAGATTACTCCTGCATGCCTAACACTTGGCCTATGTAGAAGTACCTACCTGATGCTTCAAAAGTCAACACTCCCTCTTAGTGAGAAGGTACTTCTGGAAGAACCTCCACTTGGATCTATCTTCAATCCCACCACATCATCTCTTGCTGTAGTTGCTTCCTCTGAACTAGAAGACTTCCCTTCCACCTGCTTTGGAATCTACTCTGAAGATCTGTTCCTCCTAACTATGCTCCTAGGATCCTGTTGCTCCTGAGCATCCTGCATGGTCATTTCAGACCATGACTCCTTGACAAACTTGAAAGGTTTCACCTTCCTACTTGAACTTGAAGGTTGACTCCCTCTGAGTTGCTCAATCCTTAGAGCTACTTGCTCCTTGTTCTCTTCCATTTCGGTGCTTGCCAGATTTCTGCAGTTTCCCAAACTATTGTTTCGGGTTTCCTGGGTTTTCTTCTTGCTACTCGACCCCTTTCTGGGTTGCCCAACCCTTTTCTACTCGCTTCCTAGGCACTTACTGGGTTGCTCGAGCCTTCTGGGCACTACTCGGTCCCTGTTCTGGATTCTACATGAAACTTTTGAGTTGTCCTGGGCTTCCCAAGTTGCTGCCTTGACCCTATTGGAGGTTGCCCAAAGTATTTTTGCCCTTGCTCGGGCCCATTATTGGGTGACCCGGGGCCTGCTTCCCTTCTTGAACTGCCCTTGGAAACCCTTGCTTGCCTTGGTGGCTGTTCGTGTTAAATTTCATACATTCATAGCATAAAACATAAATGCATTACCAAGATCACTAGAAGTAAGACAAAGCACAAAAGAACAACATAGAGTTTACCCTGGGAAACCCAATAGGGAGAAAACCCAGTAACCTTCGTAGAGAGATGATAATTCTGAGATCAGAGTACAAATGAAGAAAGAGAGAGAAAGTGAAAGTATTTTTCACAAGTAACCAACCCAAATAAACCTCCTTCTTCTAGTGATGCGAAAAATCTACTCCTCCAGGTGATGCGCACTTCACAAGTGTGAGAATGATTAAATGAGGAGCACTAACCTCATATTTATACAAGTGCTGAAACCAGAAAATCCCTTATGGGGATGACTTGTCTTGGGGGCAATAAATATTTTATTTATAATCTTTTTATTAATTTCTTTTACACCCCAAGACTTACATCGATTCTTTCATGTGTTTACATAATTGTTTAGATAAGGTTCTTCTCCCTTAGGAGGTATAACCAAGTACAATGATGGTACAATAAAAGATAATAAATAATATCTTCCGAAGTTGTACAAAATCCAACAATTCGGTTGTTTGCTTCGGTGGCGACACTTCCTGTCACCACACTCTGTTGCTGCAGCATCATCTCTCTTTCCGTTTGATCCTGTTCGTGTCCATCAGCAGGAGCTCTCGAGTTGTCCACTGGTGTTCTCATCCTCTCAGCTCACAGCTCCTTCAGTCACTCCTCTTCATCGTTGCTGCTGATTCATCGTGGTTGTTGTTGGCTCAACTTTTCTCTCTTTTGTCACCCTCAAGTTGTTGGCAGTTGCTGGCACTGTTGGCATCTTTCTCTGGTGAAGCCCTATGGCCTCCTTCAGCAGTCCACGTGCTCTGCGTGCTCTCGTGCATCTTCCAAGTCCACGAATTTGCAGTTGCTGCGACCACCTTCCGCACGTCTAGCAACCCTAGCTATCTCTGTGCCAGCTGCACCACCACTTTCGTTTGTCGGCGAGCGCTACTGGAAGCTCCCCTCCATCACTTCACTTTCCCGATCCCATTGCCACCATGGCTCTCCCTATCTGTTGCGTTGTCCGTAGTTGAACTTGCTGCCAACACTTTGTTAGCCATGGCTCGATCTTTCTGCCCCTGCACACTGTGATGTTGCTCAAGCTATCTTCGAGCTCCACTATGTCAGTGCGATCCTTTTGGTTGTCAACTGCTACATCAAAGACACCTCTGCTACACTACAGACAACCCTTGGCCCTACGGTATCCCTGTTGGCGCCTGATCTTTGCTGCGAGAACTTAATCAACGTCACCCTGCATGCATAATGGCGACACTCGTATGGTTGTATGACATCCATATGACCCGTATCGTGGTTGTACAATGCTCTCTCTCTCTCTCTCTCTCTTTTTTTTTTTTTTATGTTTCTCGTAAATCCTTGTCAAACCTGACTTCCTGCTTAGAGCGAAACTTGCTATGATACCATGTTAATTTATTGAGCTAAGATTCGATCTCAAGTTTGAATAATTTACTTAAAATTATTAACTAGAAATACATTGAACTTTAACAAATTACGCAGCGGAAAACATAGGAAACCATTCGCACATTTGACACTTAGATTTACCTTGGAAAACCCCGACTAGGGAAAAATAACAACAAATGATTTTTATTAACTATAAAAATCAGGGGCTCCCATCTTTGGATAATGGCCCACCGAGGAATAATACAATCACAGCAAGATAACCTAACCTATCACTTGGATACTACCTTCTCTGTTGCACCTTGCTCCTCCACACGTGGATGGAAGTCCTTCTTTACTCACCTATTCTGTGTGTCTGTTGTGTGTCATCCTCTCCTTAGGATTCCTTTTATAACATCTCAGTGACCAAAATATCTTGGGCCAATACCATGGGTGACCAAATACCATGGGCCCTAAGTCACTTTTTAATCACTAGCCAACATTACGTTAATAATGTGCTTTTCCTAAGTCAGACTTAGGAAAGAGATACAAAAAGTCACTTGCTCCTTCAAGCAAGTTCCTAGAGGAATTTGGATGACTCTTGCATGCCCGACACTTGGCCTATGCAGAAGTACCAGTCCAATGCAACAAAAATCAACAGTTTTTTGTTGTTTCCAATCCTTTCTAAAGCTCTAGGCCTCAGCATGATTTCCTAATCGCCATGCGAATTTGATTTTTTTGTTTCCTTTGGGTCATACATCCCCCTTGCACTTGCCATCCCTCCTATTTTACACATTGTTAACAATGAAAACAAAGTTTAAACTATTACACCAAAAGATAAGTCGATATGCACTACATACATTGGCGAAGTTTTGGTCCTTGATTGTAAATACTTGATGATTGCCATAGCATCAAAGTGACCTTTCTTGGAGGTTTGGTCCTTGACTCTAAAATAATTGATCATTGCCATGGAATTCTTGGATGAAGATCTATGTTGCTTTCCTAATCGCCATGCGAATTTGATTTTTTTGTTTCCTTTGGGTCATACATCCCCGTTGCACTTGCCATCCCTCCTATTTTACACATTGTTAACAATGAAAACAAAGTTTAAACCATTACCATGGAATTCTTGGATGAAGATCTATGTTGATTTCCTAATCGCGATGCGAATTTGATTTTTTTGTTTCCTTTGGGTCATACACACCCCTTGCACTTGCCATCCCTCCTATTTTACACATTGTTAACAATGAAAACAAAGTTTAAACCATTACACCAAAAGATAAGTCGATATGCACTACATACATTGGCGAAGTTTTGGTCCTTAACTGTAAATACTTGATGATTGCCATAGCATCAAAGTGACCTTTCTTGCTGTGATTTAAAAATTGATGAAATCGGTTTGTAAATCGGCCGATTCACCGATTTATCCCCTGCTCGGTTCAAATCGGCCTCCAAACCGGTTTGTTGGACCGATTTAACTGATTTAACCAATAAATCGGACCGATTCATCTGAAAAAACCGGTTTGACCGATTCAAGTAAAAAATCGGACCGATTTTTTGCGTGTGGGTTTTTATTATTTTTTTAATTTTTATAAGTTAAATTTTAAACCTAAACTACCTCTAACCTACCCAACCCGACCCCTATTGCACCTATTGCACTTGGAAGAAGAATCGGCCGGCGTGAAAGGGAAAGATTCCTTGTACCTCTTCAATGAGAAGGTCATCTATATATATTTTAGGCTTAATTAAGGGTTTTACAAGAGCTTTGTTTACAAGTTGAAAATACTGGGATGATTACTGTTGTAATGGTAAAACTGGTTCCAATCAATTTCTCATGAAGGTATTGGTTGTGTACTTAAATCAACTCTTGGATGGAGACTGCTGTAGCTCACTTTGATTGTAAATTGGAACTAGAATGGACTAGGGTTGATATCTGGGTGAAGTCCTGTTAATTTTTACAAGTTTACTGTTGTGTGCTATGGTAGATGCTTGTGAAGATATTGCAAGTAATTATATCAGACCTTTGTATCAAGAGCACATAATATTGAAAAACTTTGCAAATCAATGAGAGAATACACTAGTTCTTTTGTAAACCACAGAGATCAAGCCATTTCTAAATCTGATATTTAAATGAGACAAATGAAGTTACATGCCTGGACTGGGTATGGAGCAGATCTGAATTTTTGCACACCTCTTGTCTCAATAAATTGTTCCCTTGAATGCTGTAGCAGACACCACGAGTTCTGGAGATGTAGGCTATCAAATACTGAGGATATTTCAGTCATTCAACAGTCTGAAGCAGCTCAGAATCCAGATACAAACTGATATAAAATACAGTAACCCTCTGCCTGTAGGAAATTGTCTTCTCTGGAAAAACGCAGCAACAGATAGGTGCATAAAATATTTCCACAAATCTCTGTAGCTTGTGTTTGCTCCAGATGGGGGCTAAAACCAACTGATAAGACAGCCAACACTTTTTTTTTCTTGACAGAGATGAAGGTTCAGTAAGTGGCTGCCTGTAGAATCTTACATATGGGTAGCTAAGACTAAGATAGTTAAGCTTAATGCCGCCAGCATATCCCCCCACCTCATGGCATGTGATAGCCCTACGGCATAAGAAAGACGTAGTAGATAATTTCCTAGGAAGGCATAAGAAAGATGTAGCAGATAATTTCCTAGAAAGGGTTATTATTTTACAATTCACGTCTTGGTGGAGATTTATATTCATTGTTTACACACCAATGCAAATGTAGCAGATAATTTCCTAGAAAGGGTTATTCTATTATAATTCACATCTCGATGGAGATCTGTGTTCATTGTTTACACACCAAAGCAACAGTTTATGAACAGATGCAATTGATTATATAGGTTCCAATCCTTTCTTCCAGTTTGATATGTCTAGGGGAATATTTTGTTTCTAATGCTATGGAATCATGAATTAGAATCTTGAAAATATTGTTTTTCTTAAAAAAATTAAATATTTTATGTATTTTTGAGCAAACCGATTCATTAAATTCAAATCGACCGATTTATTACCGATTCATTACGGATTCTGATTCCGATTCCGATTCCGAGTTGACCCTCGACCGATTCCGAGTCCGATTCCGATTTTTAAAACCTTGCTTTCGTGGAGGTTTGGTCCTTGACTCTAAAATAATTGATGATTGCCATGGAATTCTTGGATGAATATCTATGTTGCTTCACTTTCACTGTCTCATTTTCTACTTACTATTTCTTTGATCTATGTCGTATGTATGTCATTCTTTTGAGTTTTTGAGGAATGGATTTTCCTAGCTTCATGATGAATAGAAGCCTTCACATGCAAGAAGAAGAATATGATTTGTTGTTGACTGTTTTGACAAAGTTGATCTCTAACATCAGTTTTTAATCCTGCTTTTGAGGACGAAGCATTTAGAAGAGGTGTGACATTTAATGAACATAATTAATGTAATTAAACTTAGTTATTATTAGCTGCCTCTTTCCAATGGTCAAACTCCTTTGTGTGACCTAACCCTTCATTCACTATTATCTTCACCTTTGTATTCTATCAAATATCTCATCTCATATCAATATATCTCAATATTTATTGTTTTATCCTTTTGGCACATCAATATATCTCAATATTTATTGTTTTATCCTTTTGGCACATGCAATTATGTTCTCTCAATGGAAGACATCTAAATGTCAATTGTTGGGAGAGCTTATCAATCATGCTTTTCCATCCTGTCATCGATCCTAAATTCTCTCATATATAATCAAACTGAAAAATTGGATGGGCTATATCTGTACTTTTGTAACACTGGTTCTCATTTTCCAAAACTTATTGTGCATCTGAAATTATTATTCATATCCATCTGTGAAGGCGAGCTTATACTACTTGAAACAAAAGGATAGCATGAATATAAAGGCCATAAAAACAAGTTGTTTGCCAGTGATACAATTAGGTAAATTACTACTTTTGATGAGAAATTCAGCACCTCATAGTACAGCAACACACCAGGGTTTTTCATTAAGAGGTGGATTGGGTTTATCATCCATTAGTCCAAACCACTTGGCACACCAAGATGGTCAGTGATCTGCCAAAGAATTTCAGAGTGAATTCAAAACTATTTTGCAAGGATATGATTATCCAAGCCCAGAGGTCCATTTAGTGGGTTGATACTGGTGAATACTGTGAGATTAAATTTAAGAACAACATATAAGCAGCGAGGAGAGAGGTGAAGAACTCGTTTTTTTTTACTGTTGCCATTTTTTAAGTAAAATCATCTAGGAATCTGCACTTATGAGATGAGGAGCACATGGGACTCACAACATACATAATCATTGCTACTGTTGGTGAGAGACCTTGAAGATTATTCTGCAAGTATGGTGTGCAGAGGATGGTCTTGTGCTAGAAGATAAACATTTGGAGGCTCCTGCCACATCAATGATGTTAGCTCAAAAAAACAACATTTTTCATCTAGGACATTGCTTGGTGGAGATTTCATCCACTACTACATTGTTCTTAGTTAGATTAACTTGCTTGATTCTTCAATGTCTTGTCTGCAGTGCTTTTGTAAGAAAAAAACAGACATTAATTATAGCAGCCCTACATGGACACTGGTTTCTGATCCCAGAAATGTGTTTGATTTAAAAAAATACTGTTTTAAAGCAATAAATCTAATGTTGTTAGAGGAATCTTTTGGGTACTGCCTTTATTTTGTTTGGATAATATTTCAGACCAAACTTTTATGGTACATCTTCAGGAAACACAAGAAGATTTGAGGAGAAAGTCATCAATGTTTTTTAGCATTAATTCTATTTCTTCACACACACACACACACAACTATTTGAAGTGTTTAGAGGTCACTTCATTTCTATGTATTTATCTTTTATGATATTTCCATATTTATAGATGAGCATTTTGCAATTCCACATGCAAGTTTGGTTTTATTCTATTCATTATATCTAAATGGCACTGACTGTCAATTATGAAATGTATGCAGGATCCAGGAGCAAATTATTTATCTCCATCTCCAATTTCATCAACTAATGAGCTAGTAACTGTATGGGATCCAGAAGTGGGACGACCTAACCCCTCAGAAACTAAGAAAGCGAAGCTAGCCAGGAGTTTGACGAGGGGCGTAATTGACCAAAATTTGAAACCTAGTTCTACTGAAAGAAAGTAAGATTTTGCAACATCTTGTTTTTGCATGACCACAAAGCAAGATCTTGAGTCCTACCTAAATACTGTTATTTGTGAATTTATAGAATCATATCACAAATCTCATATTAGTGTTTAACATAAACTGTTAGAAGTCTAGAGAATCTTAGCTGAATGAATGCAATATGTATAAAAGGGTTTAGAAATTTGATCCATGGGTGAAATTTTTTTAATGAAGCATATTAATGGCAGTAATTAAATAGGAAGAATAAGCATGCATTGTTGACAACTAAGGTCTCACCTTGAATCGCAATGTGTTAGCACTCATCATTGTCAAGGGTGGATCATAGATCTAAATTGCATCTCTCCAGATGTGCTCGGCTCTTGCCTTATGGACCTGCTGGTGCCTAGTTCGACCCTCTAGTTGGTTCTGTGCACTCATCTGCCCCTGCTTGGACCTCTTTATCAGCTCGAGGGTGCTGCCTGTACCTACTAGCAACCCGAGGGTCCTGCTTGTATTACCCCCCAGGGTACTGCTTGTAGAAGCTCAAGCGCCCTGTATGAAGCAGATCAAGGTTTCTGCTCAAGCAAGGCATATGTTTGATGCAGCTTCATCTAATTGCCAAAGAATTATATATGCCCCAACAACCATGCATCGCAGCATATCAAAGGCTTGCCCCCTTGTTCCCCACTGCATGGGCTTTCTGGGTGAAATGGAAAGATGGGGGACAATCCTAAAGAAGGTCCAGAAGTTGCCCCACAACTTCATTCTGGTGACATGTACATGCTTGGATCGGGAGCATAAATGAACCCCGAAGTGGGGGTCTCAGAGTTGATTGGATTCCTGAAGTCAGAACATGGCTCACTCTACAGCCTGCCTACCACCCCACTGGAATAGACTCCTCTAGAAGGGTCAGATTTATGTGCTGACCAGTTCAAAACAATAATGGAAAAAGTAGAAGGGCTTGACAGGAGTGACTGAAGCAATCTGGAAATTTGGAATCATCCAAAACATGGCATTTAGGATGAGTAAAGCTGCAAGCATAGTTTGATAACCACTATCTCAGAATCTTGACAAGGATGAGATTCAATGCATGAAAGTCAGGCTTGAGAGGGATGAACTAGAAGACCAGCAGCTGAAACACTGCATAAAACAGGTAGAAGATATGAGTGCAAATGGGTAAGGAGGTCTTTGAGGAAATGAAGATTAACCATAAGTTGGAGGTCTTTAACCATAAGTTGGAGGTCCATGAGGAAATGAAGTCCCTCATGGTCAAAATCAAAGAAGCTGAACTCGAGGAGAAATAAAAAATTCCAAAAGAATGGGCAACCCCATAGAGGTCATTCAACGAGATTTAATAAGGGAAGTGAAAATCACTGGCATCCTCCTAAAAGGTGTTAAGTTTTTATTTGTTTAGCATAATAACATTAAACAATATACTCATTGAAAGAAAGACAAGCACAACAAACACAAAGAACACAAAATTTCTCTCGGGGAAACCACAAGGGAGAAAACCCCGGAAAAACTTCCTCAATATAGAATTCACCAAGTACAAGATAAAACCGCAAGACAAAACAACTTTTCTCCTTCACTTTTGTGAACTTCTCTCTCTCTTATGCGAACTTGTGTGGATGAGTGAATGTGTCAAATGAGCAACACATCCGTCCTATTTATATTCTTCAGTTGAGGTGACTTTTCCCCAACAGGGCCGACTTGTCCTAACTGATTGAGCCGACTTGTCAATTACATAATAAAATATTCTTTTATGGATTCTTCTAGGCCGACACAAGTCCTAGGGTTTACATTGATTCTTTCAATGACAATTACATTATCAATTACATCAATGACATCTCCCGAAGGAGTAATACAATAATACAATAGACATGTACATTTAGAATATTTTCCGCAGTTACATTTCTTTAACACTCCCTCTTAACTAGGAAGGTATTCTACAGGCATCATCATCAATTGACTGGTGAAACTCTATATGTCGTAGGAATTTTTTGGAACATCATCATATGTCTAGGGCAACATCAACGTCATCAGCATGGAACCGCTGAAACATCATCAATGTCAGCAGGAACTGCTGGAACATCATCATTATCAAGGAACTGCTGGATCATCAACATCATCATCGTCAGCAAGAAATTGCTGGAACATCAACATCATCATCGTCAGCAAGAAATTGCTGGAACATCAACATCATCATCATTACCAAGAAATTGTTGGAACATCAACATCACTTGAGGGAGAAAACTTGAGGTGAAACAAGGAGCTTCATAGCTTTGCTTGTGGAATGCTGAGGGACTATATCTACAAAACAAGTGTTAGAAAAAAGAGAAGAAGCAAGCAAGATATTCACTTATCCAACTGAAAGAACCTGCACGTCACAAAATTGAGGTGAAATAAGGAGCTTCATAGCTTTGCTTGTGGAATGCTGAGGGACTATATATACAAAACAAGTGTTATAAAAAAGAGAAGAAGCAAGCAAGATAATCACTTATCCAACTGAAAGACCCTGCACATCACAAACTTTGCAAACAATAGGTCAAGTGTAGACATATATATATATATGTGAGAAATCAATATTGCATGCTCATAAACAAATGAAAAATGCAAGTAAGATCTCTATACAAATATACATAAAAAGCTAAAACAATTATCAAACTGAATTAACTTTCCTCATAAAATTGCTACCAATCCTTCAAATGAGCTACACTTTTGATGCCAATGTGAAACAAAGCCTATGTATAAATTACCTCCATTAAACCAAGATAGTACATCCACTCATCGAAAGCAATGCACAAGAGTGACCTCCAAAGTCTCATTTATTTCTTCAACATAAATAATACCAGAGTTACAATATAGCAAGCTCTCAAATCCCAACTCCAACTAGAGAACAATGAGAGGGTTGCCTTCAATTTATAACAAAAGAGAGAGGAGGGCACACTAGCTTAACTTGGGCGAATTCCTTAGATGGAGGGATTTATTCCCAAAATTATGGGATGCATCCCTATTATTTGACTGCCCCAAAATCAACTTAAATGCTGCCATAAAATCTGCTGCACCTTCCTCTAAAGATGCGCCCCCCCGTTTCAAGGAATGTGCCCTCCTTTCATGGAATGCGCCCCCCCTTTCATGGGGAATCAAATTCTCAATCATAGCTGCCCCAAAATCCTCAATATTCTCCATAAATTCCGCAATCAACTCCATTCTCAAAATCGATCACATCCCACTGATTTAGGAGTTGATTTATTTTTTCTATCTTTCTCAATTTTCTCATGTTTTACTCACTTTTTGACTTTTTTGAGCAAAAAGTAATTTAAGTGAAAACAATCACTCAAATACTTAGGAAAGTGGGTCTTGGGGTAAAGTGGGTGCTTCTCGTTTGAAAACGAGCACCCCCATGTAAAAATTGGCCTCTAGACCACACTTTTATTACATTTTTTAAATTTTTAATTAAACCATTAAAAAAATGGCTTAATTTATGGGAAAATTTTATTTTTCCAAAACTTAAAAAAAACACCTAGTGGACCTAGCACATGTCCATATGACTATTCTAGTGTCTAGCATGCTCATATACCTTGACCCATGGACTTTAATAACCTCCTAAGGCTTAACCACCACGCTAGGCATTCCAGCTTTGGAATAGCAGGAGAAAAACTAAAAAATTATGCCTTGTTAAAACGCAAAACATAATTAATAAGTGAAAAAACTCCTTGGAATACCTGACTTGATTGACAAGTCCTAGGAAGCCAAGTCCCTTACATAAAAATACCATGCTAGCACACTTTAATACGAACCCTGCGAGGCATGAACATGTGAATTTTTTTATAAAAAAGGGCCCTGAAAAAGGCCTGATGGACTTCTGAGAATCTGAACACTGATGATAAAGAACATCTAACATGTTCATACTTTTCCCAGTCACTTGAAAGTCCAACTAAGTACAACTTAGCTGGTAACAAGCGGGTTAGTCTTGATTCGTATAACATAAATAACTCAAGCTAAACCTAGAGCAGATTAGCAGTGATTGTCCATTGAAGATAATTTTTTGGAATATTCAAGATAGAACTCAAATCCTATGGGGAAAAATACTTTGGAATGGAAAATCTAAGGTGGAGGAATTCAGAAATATAGCGAGAAAATAGGGATGTGTAGCCCTTGTCACCCAATATAGGTTGAAAATATTGATGTGGAATTGCCAGGGATACTTGTGGCGGAGATGTCATGGTATATGGCTCATAATGGTAGAACAAGGTGTCGTTATACTAGTATAAACACATGAACATGACAAACGTAGAATTCAAGATTTGCCAAGATACTATAGAACTTTCCGTATATAACGTTTAGTGCAAATATGAAATTTCACCTCTCAATAGAGGTCTCCCAGATCTAATCCTTGAGAGCTTTCAGCTTTAGGAATGATCTGAAATATATAAATACAGCAGCGAATAGCAACAAATAGTTCACTTCACTTCAGTCCAATTCACTAGCTGGCAGCTCAAGAGAAAAGATACCAAACAAGTGTATTTCAATTGCAACAAGTCAAGTTCCTTAGGGAACACTTTTCCATGCATGTGAGAGATCTGGAATAACTTTATTACAACAGATTTTACATCCGTAAATCTGCCCTCTTATCTTCTATATATGTGTTAAATCTTAACAATTTCAGCCATATGTTATGTCAAATCAGCATGAACAAATTCTGGAAGAAGACTACACAAGCTGAAAATCAAATCTGCAAGTACGCCATAATTTGGGCTGCTGAAACACTTCATTCATATTTAAGAGTTGTACATGTACATACTCTTAGATCATCACAAGCTGGTACAGTTTCAAGCTCTCCGAAACCTAGGTAAGGAAACTATGAAAGCCTAGCCACCAACTCCTTCAAGCTAAGAATCAGTTTTAACCAAAGCATCCCCATACCATCTAGGGATCAACACCCTCCTCCAAGATGCTCAACACTCCTCCAAAGTAAGTCATCCTCTCAAGCAAGTAACCAACCTTCATCTAGCCATCATGAAGGTTGGTCACCAAGCTCCATAGGTCTCCAATGCTCCAAGAAAGAAAGCCACATAAGAATCAAGATGAGGTTTAAGTTTTAATAGTGAATGAGCAAGATGCCTCATGTGTATATGTCCATCACGACACATTCAAAGGTCATCCATACACCATGTGTTGAAATGTAGTTCGAGTAGGAGCTTATTGCATAGGTTAGGTGTGAATGTGCGAGAAGAAGTTTGAGACAATTTCTTAGTGACCACTTAGTAAAAATGGGAAAAAATACCATCTTGTAATTTCACTTAATAAATAAAAGTGAAAGTTTAGATTCCTTTGATCTCTTAGCCTTATAAATCTAAATGAAATATTTTAAATATTCTAGAATATTAGTGAGTTAGATTTGATATAATCTTAGTCGTATACCTCACTATTGAGATAAGGTGGTTGTTAGGATTAAGGAGATTAGTTGCTAGAATCAAGGAATTTGGTTGCTAGAATCGAGGAGATTAATTATCTATCTCAAAGGATAAATAGGACAAGATGGCAAGAGAAGTTGTGGAATACACTGAAGAAGTTGTGTATGGATCACACCAAGGAAGAAGCCAAGGAGGAGAGAACATAGATAGCATGAAGAGGATCGACTAACAAGGTGGAATATTGCAAGAATAGTACTATACAGTGTTGTAAATGGTACAACAGTTTCTCCTATTTTTGTTTAAGCATTTGTTTCTTTTCAGCAGGTTGTAAACCTTGGGTTGAGGTGTCCTTGTAAGTTTTGGAAGGAATAAAAGTTGGTTGAGAACCTGGACGAGCAGAGGCACCTGTGTGTAACCTGACCATCTACTATTTGTCTGTCTCATTTGTCGATGGGATTTCTCCCATACTTGGTTGAGAACTTGGACGAGTAGAGGTACCTGGGTGGAACTCGACCATCTACTACCTGTTCGTCTCATCTGTCGATGGGATTACTCCCATACCTGGCTGAGAACCTGGACGAGTAGAGGTACCTAGGTGTAAGCAGGGTAAACATCTCTATATCATCTTTCCCTCTCAAGGAGGGACACGTTCTCTTCTACTCCAAGTCTTCCACGAAAGTATTCAAACTTTAACCTGGGAAGAGGCTTGGTGAGAACACCTACAGTCTGGTCATCTGTCGGAACATACTGTAACTCGATCACACCTCTGCACCATATCACGAATGAAGTGATATTGAATCTCTATATACTTCGACTTGTCATGGAATACAAGATTCACTAACATCTACACACAACTCTGGTTATCATAGTGAATCACGCTTGGTTCTGGAATCTGGCCAAACAATCCTGCAAGGAGTTTCTAACTTCGTCCTTTTTTTCTTGGGCACATGTTTGTGGACTGGACAACCAAAGATTCGGAGGTGGCCCACTTCTGGTTTCACTCCTGTGAAAGCTTCTTCCGAGGTCATCCTTCTAGGATAAGAGTCATAATCTAAACATTAACGGGATTCATGTGTCCACCACTTGTCCATCGGAATAAGTCTTATCATCCTTCTCTTGTAGGCCATATGGTCTTTCCCCTACAAGTCAAATATGTTAGAGTTTTCACTTTAATTCAATTTAGTTAGATCTTTAAACTGAAAACACAAGAGACACAAGAATTTTTCTTGGGGAAACGATAAAGGAGAAAACCCTGCAACTTCCTCAGAAATAGATTTTTCACTAGTACAATATCAATCAAGATGGAAAAGCCAAAATATAGTATGTCTTTTGCAGCTCTCTATCTTTCTCCTCCAACGAACTTGTCTTCTCTCTCTCCTTATGCGAACTTGCTTGAGTGAGTGTGGTGTGCAAATGAGAGAGCAAGCCTCTCTATTTATACTTTATGTTTGATTGCCCTAATTCCTAATGGGGCCAACCTCTCTTACCTAACTAGGCCGACCTCTCCTAGGGAGACTCAAAAATACAATTTACATTTGACTTTTGGGGATCTAATGCCTCGACTTACAATGGAGTTTTTACCTCAATAATCTTGCATGGCCAAACACAATAATGACATCCCCGAACAGAGGAAAAACATCTTCTGAAGTTACATTTACAACAACACTCCCTCTTAACTGGGAAGGTATTCTCTCAATGCAGTCATCATCATTCTGGACACAAACTCTGGACAACATCATCATCTCTGGATCATCATCAATATTGGAACTGGATCATCATCCTCGTTGCTGCAGCAATCCTCACCTCGTTGATCATTGACTAGTGACATCTCTCGAATCTATCCGTCATGAGAAGTTCTACAAAGCCAACCTGTTACGATGGTACTAGCACCAATGTACTTGCAGAGGTGCCCCAGGAAGATGGTGTCTTTTTTTTACCAGGAGGGGTGTTTAGCCAGCTCATTTTGAGGTAGGGGCATGGCCAAACCCTCTGGCTTCTCTTCTGGACTTACTATGGCTTAATGGCATCGTTGACTGCCTCACGAAAGGGTTTGAAACCTTGAGGTTGGTGTCTGGGTCTTCCAGGGGTTGGTCACTAGGTCACATGCCCCCCACCTTGTTTCAACACTCTCGCCGCAGTTGTTCTAGCACTGAGACTCACTCTTATCTTCTAGAGCACATCCAACACCCTCCTGGTCCTCCAGTTCAGCAACACCTTCCCTCTGGGCCCTCCTTTAGAGGATTATGTCATCCTCCTGGCAGACTATTTGCTTGCTAAAAGGGGGGGGGGGGGCGTTGAGGGTTTTCATCACTGTTGGGGTTAGTTGGCACATGACGACCCCCCCCCTGTATAGTTTGGCCTTTCGTTTCATAAAATTTGGCCTTATTTAGCATATTTTTGCACCTAGTTGGTAAAATACCCCAGGTAGCCTAAAATAAGCCATTTTTAGATTATTTTTAGATTATTTTAATTCTAATTTTAAGTAGACATTTTTTAATGTTAAATTTACCTTACTTTATGTAAAAGTGAGTGTGAGATCATATAAATTCAATCTCCTCACTTCATTTTTAGACATCAACTTTTGGGATAAGATCATTATGTCTGCTATTTGCCCTAACTAGGGTTCTTTGAAGGAAGGCTCTCCTTGATGAAAGATATTTTGCGAGTTTGAAGCATTTCTTGGAAGTTTTTTTCTTGTTCATGCCATTGCTAAGGTGAAGCTAGAGTTGTTTGCTTAACACATGCACTTGGAGGTATCTATACTTTTTTGTTTGATGTCTCTATATCAAATGTATGAAAGTGATGCTTGTTAGGGTTGAATGGAAGCCATTGTTGCTTCATTTTGTCTTGATTTGCAATTCATTTTTGTCATTGGTCACCCTAGCATTCAAGCTTGAGCTTTAGGTCTTCAAGTCTTGCTAAGACTGGGTTTCCTCAATGAATCCTAGAGATTATTGAGGTTAGCCTAATTGACAAGCTTGCCAAGTACCATCTCAAAGAGAGTACCACCTCTCATTGATGCGCTAGGGTAGGGTGACTAGTTTTCTATTGATACGCTAGTTGTTCAACTACACCTTAATCTAAATTTCTAAGTTGTTAATATTGTAAATATTATTATCTAACCTCATTTTTATACTTGTTAGTGTTTATTTTTGAATTATTTGATTTTTGTGAGTTAACTGGTTTAATTTTTATGTTAGAAAACCTAATATTAAAACCTAATTTATGTATTTTTTCCCTTTTTGAGCTTGCAGACCTACCCCAACTTCCACGGCTTCCCCTTATCTCTCCATGTTAACTCCTTTATCCAAAATTCGGGTCTGTTGCAGCCCTTTCTCAACCCCTGCGACCTTCTCCACAGTACCTCCTTAAACCTTTTGTACCCGATCTGCTCCCCCGCGGCCATCCCTTTCCTCTCCAGCTCTTCCGCGTCCTCCACAACTCACCCGTAACTCTCCCTTCGCTGCCTTTCCCTACTATCGCCGAGCTCCTTCCTTACCATGACCTCCGTTTTCTCCTTTCCGCAGCCTTTGTAAAACTTAGATTCAGAGATCACTACTCCCTCTGAATCACCTTGAGACCTCAAGCGGTTTGTCTCGATATCAATACATGCTCATAAAGATATAAACTCAACAACTAGATCTCTTCACCAAAACTGAAAATACATGCAATCACACATAAACACTGAATATGCCCTGGAAACCCCAAACGGGGAAAACCAACAATCTGTGGGGCTATCTTCTCTCTCGAGCCCAGAGCATATATAAATATGGACAAGTACAATACAGTGTTACCTCAGAAGTAACTCAATCCCTGAACTGGGCAAACTCTAGATCTGCATGCATCAGGTGATGCATGCACTGGAAGAATGAGCCCTAACTGGTAAACTAGATCTGAGTATCTCAGCAAGTGCTTCTGACTGATTTGTCTCTCTCTATCCTCTGCTCTGCATTAGAAGAAAAGCGTCCTCCTCTGCATGGACAAGTGTGCCCTCCCTCAAATCAAGAATAACTCGTTCCAAATCAGATCTCAGCAAATCTGAGCTCTGATTGTCACAGATCTTTCTTAATCACTGAGACGAAGATACTCTGCAAGTTACAGACACTCAATCGCTCAACTGGATGCGGTACAAGCTTCCTCCTCAAAGATTGCGTCCTCCTTCCCAAGGAAAGTTGCCCACCTCTCAACGGATTTATCTGGGATCAATTATCTCTGTGAAGAAGACAAAACACCTTCTATCTCCTTATATCAACTCATTGAAAAATTTGGTTTATCAAAAACCTAAAAGTAGGTGCATGCAAAACTCACTTTTGCATGCATGCATGCAAACCCTTGCATTCATTTCTTCCCAAACATTTTCCTGGTTAACATTTTAACACTCCCTCTTAACCAGGAAAGGGTTCCGCACAACTCCCATCTTCTCCTTGAAGTACTCGAACTTATTCTTCATTAAGGACTTTGTCAAAATGTCTGCAACCTGCTCATCTATGGAGATGTACTGGAGCTCAACTGCTCCCTTTTGCACATGATCACGAATAAAGTGATATCTGATCTCAATGTGTTTTGATCGATCGTGAAATACTGGATTCTCAGAGAGCTTGATACAACTTTGATTATCACAGTGGATCACTGTAGGCTCCAACTGCTGATCAAATAGACTTACCGACATCTTGTGAATCCAAATGGCTTCGCAACTGGCTAAACTAGCCGCCATATATTCTGCCTCAGCAGAACTCAATGCAACAGACTTCTGCTTCCTGCTGAACCACAACACAACTGCCGAACCTAAGCTGAAGCAACACTCGAAGGTGCTTTTCCTGTCACCTGCGTTACCTGCCCAGTCTAATTTGTGAACCCAATAAACTGAACTTCTCCCTGCCTCACATAGTTCAGCCCATACTCTGTTGTTCTGTTGATGTACCTCGGAACATGCTTTGCAGCTACCCAGTGCACATCTCTGGGTTCTACCATGTACTGACTCAAAGTGTTCACCGTAAAACTTAAATTAGGTTTGGTGTTGCCCAAATACATCAAGGAACCAATGAGTTGGCGGTACCTGGTGGAATCAACCACCTTACTTTCAGAAGCCACTTGCTTCTTCCAGTTGGTTGTCATAGGGGTAGTCATGGGCTTGCAATCTTGCATCTGAAATCTCTTCAGTATGCCCATTGCATACTTGCCCTGATTGAGGAAGATATGCCCATCCTCCTGCTAGACTTCCATTCCTAGGAAGTAATGCATCAATCCTATATCCTTCATCTCAAACTCATATGCAAGATCTGTATTGCAATCACTGATGAGTTTCTTTGCCCCTGTAATATAGACAGGTCATCTACATAAATCACAAGGATGAGCGGATCCCCTTTTACTACGATAAAGTAGAGATTTGGATTTGCTTCATTTTTCTAAAACCCTAGCTGCTACAAATAGGTATCTATCCTAGAATACCAAGCTCTGGGTGCCTGTTTTAAGCCGTATAGGGCTTTCTTCAATCTGCATACATGAGACTCTCTCCCAAGTACCTTGAAGCCATCTGGCTGCTAAATGTATACCTCCTCCTCTATGAGTCGATTTAGGAAGGTTGTCTTGACATCCATCTGGTGAATCTTCCATCCCATTTCTACTGCAACAAAAATCACAGTTCTGATGGAAGAATAGCTGGCTACAGGAGCAAATGTCTCATCATAGTCAATTCCCTCTATCTGTGAGAATCCTCTAGCCACAAATCTAGCTTTGTACTTCTCAATGATGCCATCTGCAACATATTTAATTTTGTAGAGCCATTTGGAAGTGACCACAGATTTTCCCTCTGGTTCGGGGATAACTTCCCAGACATCATTCTTCATGATGGAAGCATACTCTTCCAACATGGCATCTCTCCAGGCCTGCTCACCTGCTGCTTGTTCAGATGAGGATGGCTCAGACTCACTAATACTGCTTACTAGAGCTAAGTAACTGCAAAATATCTGTGGAGCCTTCCTTTCTCTTACATCTTTCTTGGGAGTTCCTACTTCCTGAGCGTCCTTCAAGGTATCTTGAAGCCACTTGGGCTTCCTCTTCCCTAAAGTGACATCCTGTGAGGAGAACTCCTCATCCTCATCCCAATAACCTGTATGAGAGTGAGTGCCTCTAGTAGAGGTGCTCGTATTTGTCGATCCTGTAGCTCGAGAACTTGCAATCTGGGACCCTGATCCAGGTTGATCATCGACCTGAGATCCTGTGCCAATTCCTGCTCCTGTGCCTGTGGAACCCGTAACTTGTGCATCTGTCACTCCAGACACTTGGGACCCTGTTGGTTGCTAAGCAGTACTCTGACCTGTGTCATGTAGGGATGTAGCAACTTGTTGTTTTCCCTTCTCTGACTCACATTACTTTCGAAAGGCTCAATCCTCCTCGAACTTCACATCCCGCCTCACAACAGTCTTCTTGAGCGCAGGGATGTAAATGCGATAGGCTTTTGAATTCTCATCATACCCAACAAGAATTCCCATTTCTGCTGTGGGCTCCAGCTTTGTCCTTTTTTTTGAAGGAACATGAGAGTAGGTAAGGCATCCAAAAATCCTGAAGTTCCCAACTTTGGGTTTCTTTCTAGAGAAGCCTCCTCAGGGGTCTTGTCCCCCAAAGCCTTATGAGGGCTCCTGTTCTGAATGTAAGCTGCAGTGTTGCATGCTTTAGCCCAAAGGAAAAATGGCAATCCCTGATCATGCAACATAGATCTAGCAGCTCCAACAACAGCCCTGTTCTTCCTCTCAGCCATCCCATTCTGTTGAGGTGTATAAGGTACAGTCAACTGCCCCTTGATGCCTTCTTGAGTGCAAAACTTATTGAACTCATTGGAGGTGTACTCTCCCCCATTATCATATCTGAAGATTTTAATCTTCCTTTTAGTTTGTTTTTCCACAAGAGCCTTGAACTCTTGAAACTTCTGCAAAACTTCCTTTGACTCTTTGCTCTTCAAGAAGTAGATCCAGGTTTACCTGGAATAGTCATCAATGAAATATACATAGTACTTATATCCTTTCAGTGATGTAGTGGACATCGGACCACAGAGGTTAGAATGAATCAAATCAAGAGCTCCTGTAGCTCTGTTATCACTCTTTGGAAAAGCTGTCTTGATGTACTTCCCGAGAGCACACCCCTTGCACACATCAGTGTGCTCGGTGTTGAACTCAGGTACTCTTATGACCCAATGTTTGAAAAATCGGAATTGGACTCGAAATCGGTCGAGGGTCAACTCAGAATCGGAATCAGAATCGGAATCGGTAATGAATCGGTCATAAATCAGCCGATTTGAATTTAATGAATTGGTTTACTAAAAAATACATAAAATATTTAAATTTTAATGAAAAACAACATTTCAAATTTTAGGACTGTTGTTATGACCTAGACCTATTATTTGAAGGCCAAAGAGCACCTATGCTTGTTGTTTAGGGCTGCTTTCATCCACAGTACTGCCCACAATTTATTTTTAGCCTTTAAGGTGATTTTCATGACTTTTTACTGTTGCAAAGGTCATAACAGGCACATGTTTGCTTCAAAATTGTTTTACGAGGGTTTGAACAGCTTCAACCTAGGTTGCATGAAACGGGGAAAACGAAACTGGGAAACTTCGAAACAGGGGAAACGTGACCCCCCAAAATTTTGGAAATGCGATATATATATATATATATATATATATATAATTAATAAATTAGCAAAGACATTTATGAAAATGAATGTGAAATATAAATCATCAATCATACATGTCAATGAATCATTGCCTATATTGGGTTCCTATTCATCAATAGCACCCTATGCCTCCCTCCCTAGGCTCTAGCCCTTGCCTCTAACTTGAATTTCAAAGTTGATCCTCCAAGGACATTTGTCAATGACTCAACACACCACAATTTTGATGAAACTTCCTAATCCAATCGCTAAAATAAAGTAGAAAAATATTCCCATGCTTGATAAGTGATTTTGCACGAGTGAAGAGTACATTTTTATTAAGGTCATGACAAAGGAATTCAACAATCAACACCACCAACATCAAGGTACATATAGGGGTTGATGTGCTTGATTAAATGCCAATTCCATACCCTCATACATGATAGAATCTGTTGGAAACCTTGCAATCCTGAAGTCCTGAAAACTATTAAGTCTGCTGAATTTTGAATGGGATCTAAAAATCTACTTTTTGCATATGAAGTCCGATGAGGTTGGAACCACTCTCAAACATCCTGAAACAATTAATGGTAATGTTAAAAATTTAAGTAAAAGGAGGGAATCATTAATATCACCAAGTACTACTGCACCATGGGGATATTGCATTGTTTTTTTGAGTCCGCGGGGGCACCCACACAAAATTCTAGACAAACCGGCTGATTTTTTACATAACTCGGCCAATTAGACCGGTTCGGTATCGAACCGGCCAGTTTAGTGTTTAGATTGGTCTGTTTGACCGAACCGATTTGATTCGGTTCCTTATCAAATCGGTAGATCGGCTGATTCCGAAATCGATTTGGTCGATTTTTAAAACATAGCTCCTGTCACAAGCTCCCTCACAATCTTTAGGGCAGGATGGTGTAGATGAGCCATCCTCCTGTGCTAAAGCTCATAGGTGTCACACCCCTCATCTCGGCTACTATGACTTAGGGCATGATGAAGTTGAAAGTTCCATTTGTATAGCTTCCCGTTGTGGACTCCAATCCTCTCAGCTGAGGTGACTCCAATCCTCTCAGCTGAGGTAGCACTGGATCCCTTGGGATGAACTAGTATATTTCCATCTCTGAACGTCACCCATAGTCCTCAATCTTCAATAGTAGATACGAAGAACAAGTTTTTCTTAAGACCTGGGATGTACAGAACATCACGAACTCTCATATGTTCTCTAGAGTCTTTCTAGAAGGACACAGTTCGTCGTCCTACTGCCTTAACCGTAGAGTTGTCTCCCAGGACAATCTCAAGATCTATTACTGCAGCTGTAGATCTGAGTGTGATTGCTCTCCCTGACCCTTACCAGGGCTCTGATACCATGTAAAACTTAGATTCAGAGATCACTACTCCCTCTAAATCACCCTGAGACCTCAAGCGGTTTGAGTCTCGATATCAATACATGTTCATAAAGATATAAACTCAACAACTAGATCTTGTTACCAAAACTGAAATACATGCAATCACACATAAACACTGAATATACCCTGGAAACCCCAAACGGGGAAAACCAACAATCTGTGGGGATATCTTCTCTCTCAAGCCCAGAGCATATATAAATATAGACAAGTACAATACAGTGTTACCTCAGAAGTAACTCAATCCCTGAACTGGGAAAACTCTAGATATGCATGCATCAGCTGATGCATGCACTGGAAGAATGAGCCCTAACTGGTAAACTGGATCTGAGCATCTCTGCAAGTGCCTCTGACTGATCTATCTCTCTTTATCCTCTGCTCTGATATGCTCTGCAACAGAAGAAGTCTAATTGCTGAAAGCGTCCTCCTCTGCATGAACAAGTTCGCCCTCCCTCAAATTAAGAATAGTTCGTACGAAATCAGATCTCAGTAGATTTGAGCTCTGATTCTCACAGATCTTCCTCAATCACTGAGATGAAGATACTCTGCAAGTTACAGACACTCAATCGCTCAATCGGATGCGGTACAAGCTTCCTCCTCCTCAAAAAATGTGCCCTCCTTCCCAAGGAAAGTCGCCCACCTCTCAACTGATCTATCTCGGATCAATTATCTCGGTGAAGAAGACAGACACCTTCTGTCTCCTTATATCAACTCACTGAAAAATTTGGTTTACCAAAAACCTAAAAGTAGATGCATGCAAAACTCACTTTTGCATGCATGCATGCAAACCCTTGCATGCATTTCTTCCCAAATATTTTCTTGGGTAACGTTTTAACAACCTTCACTTGCCCCGCGGCTGCTTGCTTTCATACCTGCAGCTCGCTCGGCAACCTCGTGACCTTTATTTACCTCCCGCAGCTCCCTCTTCGCTGCCCTAACCCATGTCCTCCTTCTGCTGCTCTGGCTCCCTTCCGCGGCCTCTTCCTGCTCCCCTGCTCATCCGCAGCCTGTCCTCCACGTCGGTGCCCTCCTTGCCAACCTCTACAGCCGTCTTTTCCCTTTCGTGGCCCTATCTACTCCCACTGAACCTTAACACCTTGCGGGCTACCTTCTTCTGCTGCTCCTCTTCCCTTCCCGCAACCTCCTTCATTCCATCTCCTTCTTTCACCTAACCCTTTACCTTTACACGGGTCTGCAATAAATTGCAGACCTTGTGTGTCTTTCCTTTCTCCTTATTACCCCCACCTCCACGCTGTAAAACGAAACACAAACATAAAACGTTTATTTAAAGTTAACTTTGTTAGGACTGTTAGTGATGTAATTTAGGGCAATTTCCTATATAAATTAAAGTCCTAAAAATTACTTAATACAGATCTGGATCTTTGTTTTTGTAAGTTGTTCAATACATTTTTGATTGGCTGCTCTAGTGACCAGCGCTATTCTTGCTTGAATAAATTCGGAATGTGAAAGGGATAACATAAACTGTTCCTGTACTAATTCTATTACTGTGACAATTACATCATGCATGCACATATCTGAAATAGTTAATTGATCTTGGGTTAACACATCTCTAATACTAATGCTGGTTGACCTTACATTTGCGAAAGGCATTTTGAGTAGCTCATACTTGGTGAATATTTTAATTCTTTTATTTACTTATCTTATTTGCATGAT
Source organism: Larix kaempferi (assembly GCA_027924585.1). Lineage (NCBI taxonomy): Eukaryota > Viridiplantae > Streptophyta > Pinopsida > Pinales > Pinaceae > Larix > Larix kaempferi. The sequence goes on along the minus strand of BSBM01001201.1, from coordinate 8,613,956 downwards.
AAATGTTGATGGTGTTGCCATTGATCACTGTGCTATATGCTTACTAAATGAATGCTATATATCTTACGCATGATGTGCTCACATAAAACTTACATGCTTTTGGTTATTTTACTGGTTAATGTTGGAATAAAGTGTCACTTATATTCCTGAAATGTATCTCTGCATACCTATTTAATATCTTTGATAAAATTAATACCTCATTTGCTATATTTAATACATTCTTATTCATACATGAATTGGTTATTTACAGCTGCTGCTGTAAGATATTACCATTACACTAGGTTGCCTAGCGAACGACTTTGACAAGCACAACTTAATGCACATTTGATTATTTGATTATTTGTGGTAGTTTATTTGCAATATAGTCTTTTGATCCAATATAGTTTATCTCGATATATGTATATGCGTACTTACACTTCATTGGTTCATTGGCTGAAATTGAATATTATTTGACTCCATTAGGCACTGATCTAACTAACACTTGCATAGAAAATATAGTTTGTGGTCGTCTTAGTGTCTTACAGGATTCTTAAAGGATACTTCTCCTTGGAGGTTTCGACTTTTGAAGAAGTTCGAATGGTGACCGAGGTGACATTGGGTCACTATTCTTAGTTTTGCTTACTGGGAATTACCCCTGCTAATTTGCCTGGTAACACCAACCCTTTTTCATGCTGGATTTAGGCCTAGCTCTCATCTAGGTCTTCATCATCTCTACGAGCAAGCCATCAAGTAGGTACAACCCAAGACCACACATTACATTGCAATAGCAATCACCTGCGTCTCCTACTATCATCTCATCATATCCAGATCATCTCGTCATCACACACAGAGCATCCCGGGTGCACACCTCATGTCCAACAGACCACCTGCGTCTCCCACCCAGTGGGTACAACTCAAGAGCACCTAGGTGCATTACGTCTCTCATGGTCAGCCTGCGTCTTCAAACATGTGGATACAACCTAGGAGCACCCCAGGTGCATTATGTCCCATGGACCACCTGCGTCTTCCACCATGTAAGATACAACCCAGGTGCAACCTAGGTGTCTTTGTGATCGGTGGACCTATCAGTGTCTCCAAACATGTGGATACAGCCTAGGAGCACCCCAGGTGCATTAGCATTACGTCCCATGGACCACCTGCGTCTTCCACCATGTGAGATCCAGCCCGGGTGCACCTGCGTCTTTCGGTCTCATCACTCCCTCTTTCGAGGAACGTCGATCTGGATAACACCAAGCTTCTCTCTGAAGTTTTCAAACATCACTCTCGCTAATGGCTTGGTCAACACATCAGCTATTTTCTTGTTTGTCGCAACATACTGGAGCTTCACTGCTCCTCTCTGCACCATATCTCGGATATAGTGATACTTGATCTCAATATGCTTCGACTTGTCATGGAACACCGGGCTCTTAGACAACTTCACGCAACTCTGGTTGTCACAGAAGATACAAGTTGCCTCAAGTTCGAGATCAAACAAATCTGGCAGTAGCTTCCGAAGCCATACTTGAAAATTTTGGAACCCCAACCTGGTTTCAAGTTTTTAACTTCTCTGCATGTAGTTTAATGCCCAAACCCCAACATGCATATATTTCACATATATAAAAATTAATTTTTGCTTGAAACACATGGAATTCTTTCAACCTAAACAACTCAAAAAATTAACTTGGAGCCTAACTTTTCTTGCTCAGAAAATTATAATAGCGACACATGAAATTTTAGACTTGATATTTATGACCAAATGGTCCAGGATAAAATCCTACAGGGGAAACTTGTTTTCTGAGAGAGATTTTATTTTTCAGACAAATTTACAAATTACAACAACAGTACTTACCTTTTGCTTCAGCCTAAAACACGTGTCAAAATCACTCTGAAACTGTTGTAGAGAATTTTAAAATAGAACCTCGAAATTTGTGCCTATACGACCCACACGTGTGAATTGTACGGTCTGCCTCGTTTTTTGTGCCCGACTTTTCTCAAAATCTGTGCATTGTAATAGCTTATCCCTGCCTCGAAAATCATGCCATGTATGGTCTGACAACAACATTAAATGTTGTAGTTTTACTTGAAATTTGTGCCAATTAAATGCCTTGATTTGTGCAGGTGTACGTCCTGGTACAGTATTGTTTGCCCTTGATTTCTGTGTAAAACTCCTTGCTGTTAATGCCTCGATTTCTGTGCTAGTGTTCTTCTAGAAATTTGTGTCATTTTTCTTGGAAATCGTGCCCATCTCAAGCTTCTTGATTTCTTTGCAAATGTTCTCTCTCTCTTCTCAAGGTCGACTTCTCTCAAACCCTTCTCTCTTACTCCTCTCCTCTCCAAAAGTTCTCTCTTTTGAATGTGAACAATGAATAATGATTTGCGTTTCCCTAGCCTTTTTGTTTGAGTAACCTCCATCTTCAAATCCAATGGCCAACATTAAAACATAACTAAATGAGATCTAGGGCCTACTCACTTTTCTCATTTAAAAGCATTTACTCACCTTTCAAATATTATAACTCAACTTTATTAATTCTCATTAAAGTCACATTTAAAACTTTATAACTCAACTTTATTTTATAAAGTGACTTCATAATCATAAAGTCAATCTCACTTTATAAAATATGTTAGGGACTACATTTAAAGTGTTTTTGTCCACCCCAAGGCACCAATGAATGGACAAACACTTCCTAGGTAACTTTTCAACAATACTGCCTCACAACTAGTCGAACAGGATGCAACATACTCTGTTTCGGCTGTACCCGGTGCCACGCATGACTGCTTCCTGCTAAACTAGGAGATCATATTGGATCCCAAACTGAAACAACATCCCGAAGTGCTCTTCCTGTCTCTGGCACTGCCTGCCCAATCCGAATCAACATAACCATGCAGGTTAATCCTCTGATTTGCCTCATACTTCAGCATATACTCAATTGTACCCTTCAGGTACCTCAATATATGTTTTGCAGCCGTCAAGTGAACATGCCTCGGATCTGTCAGGAACTGGCTCAGGGTGTTCACAGCAAAACATATGTCTGGTTTGGTGTTCGTCAAGTACAACAATGAACCAATCATCTGCCGGTACATCGTGGCATCAACTGTCTCTGATGAAGCATCATACAGTAGCTTCAAGTTCGATGCCATTGGTGTGGCCATTGGTTTGTAGTCCATCATTCCGAACCTATTGAGAATCTCCACTGCATACTTTCCTTGACCAAGGAAAATTCCATCTGTACTCTGCCATACCTCCATGCCTAAGAAGTAGTGTATCATGTTGAAATTTGTAATGAGGAAGGTACATCGTGGCATCAACTGTCTCTGATGAAGCATCATACAGTAGCTTCAAGTTCGATGCCATTGGTGTGGCCATTGGTTTGCAGTCCATCATTCCGAACCTATTCAGAATCTCCATTGCATACTTTCCTCCAAGGAAAATTCCATTTGTACTCTACCACACCTCCATGCCTAAGAAGTAGTGCATCATGTTGAAATTTGTAATGAGGAAGGTCCTTCCCCATGATTTTGATGTCACATGGGGGGGGAGAAAGTTGTATTTCCTAGTGTTACTTTGTAAATATAATAAAGTGACTTTTATATTTTTAAAGTGAGTTTCACTTAAGTAAAGTGGGTCCCTTATGTAAAAGTGCATTTAATTATTATTAAAAGAATTTAAATGTGCAATTAATGATGACCCTTTAGATCTTTTAATCCTAGCCATTCATTGAGGAAGTTTGGTTTATTAAAGGTAGTTAGGGTTTAGGAGGGGTTTAAGTGATTATTTAAACACTTTGAAAGAGAAGAAGACGACATCAAGAGAGAAGAGAGAGTGTGAGAAAGAGAGCACAGTTTCAAAGAAAAACCATTGGCACAGTTCTCAAGATCATTTCTGCAAATAGTTTGTACAGTCCATACATCCCTTGCTGGCACAGATTTCGAGGTGATCCGTACAATCCGTACTCCTCTGTTGGCACAGTTTTCGAGGCATTCTATTGGCATAGAAATCGAGCTAGTTTGTACACAGTTTTGAACACTTCCGTTGGCACAGTTTTTGAGGCATCTTTTTACACAGAAATTGAGGAAGTTTGTACATTGTATAACAATAAGAAAATTGTACAATCCATACATTTTATTGGTGGCACACAGTTCGAGGCAGTCTGTACTCTGTCCGTACAACAATATGATTTTTGCAGAGATAAGTTGGTTTATTAGCATTTATGATTTTTCTTGCTGAAGGAAAGAATTTCTGAGTTGTGAGAAATTCCAGTTTTGTTCTTATTCAATAAAGATATATCTCTCTGGGTTTTCCTCTTGTAAGGTTTTGCCTTGGGCTTGGCGCTAAATTCATGTGTTCATAGTTTATAGTATTTGAGTATTTGTTTCATTGAAGTATTTCTTGTTCATGTTATTTCTGATCCTAAATAACTTAGAGTAGCGTTAAATCATTTATGGAGTGTTGTCGCCTAAAACCCACTTGACTGCGGGTAAGTCTCCCAAGCGCTATGTGTGTTCCTAAGGGCAACTACGAGTGTAGAACCCAAATACACCTCGGTCCTAAACTCCTCCGTTTAGACCACAACTCCTAAAGGCCAAGGGGGTTAGTCCCTACTTACTAAGTTTCTTTATATAGTTTGTTTTTGGGACTGTAAATTATCAAAATTTCGAATTACAGTCAAACGTGCAACAATGCAATGTTTTCAATGAACAAGCAAACCTTTTAACAATAAATCAAATATGGTTGCAAGAGAGAAATAATCAACTAAACAACAAGACCAGTGCCGTCTCTACTCAGGCTATGGAGTCACAATAACCAGTTTATCAATATACTTTTCCATTAGCATTAAATCATTCACTTCAAAGTATAACATTAAACAATGACTTCCAGTAAATGAACAAATTAATGTAAGATGCTTGCAACAAGATGATCAAGAAATCACATAAAGCACCAATTTGTAGAACATGAACAACTTAGTGAATCAAAGATACATATAACAAGATTAAGTTGAAAATGAAGTGCTTTGGAAATAAAGAACAGTAAATAATTGTAACAATGTTGTGCAAGTGGTAATGTATTTTAAGTCTCACTTCAAGGGTATTAAGGTTTTGCAAAAAATAACTAAGCTACTCTATGTGTCTACTTGGAGAGACTATCTCCTTTGATTTGAGAGAGATTGCCGGGTGCTCAACCTGATAACACAAGGTTCCCAGCTAGCTCCACGGGTCAATCCCAAAACTTGCTGGGTGCTCAACTAGAGGACACGAAGTGCCATGAGGCTCCCCATAGCCTCTACCCCACTAGCTCCACAGGTCAAGTCCCTTTTTCTCAGCTCTAATGAAGATATGTTTTCGAGTGCCTATTAGACTAGGAAACTCAAATTCTTGCCCTTTCTTGTCACCCAAGATCGGTCGAACTGGCAAGGGGAGATAATACGGGGCAAGGGCTTAAGTTAATTTTAACCTTTAAGCAATAATAAAAAAGTGCAAGCCAACGCGATTTCACAAGGGAGGCAAAACCTTCTCACTTGTGAGGTGCGGACAAAATAAAATACAAGAAAGTAAAAGATGCTAAACCCAATCTACTTGCAAAACCATGCAAGGGTGGCAAAGCCTCCTCTCTTGCATGCAATCGAAAGCAAACTAACTAAGAACTAAATATTTGAAATGAAATACAATAAACCAAGCTCCAGGAGACTCTCTTGGGCTTGTTACAATGATGCAAAAATCAACACTATTATTTAAAAGATAATGAGGTCAAGAGTGAGAAATTTGACCATTTTTAGTGAGGGACTTGAAGTGGCCACTCTTGGGTGTTCTTTGTGTTTATTAGTGACCAAATTTGAGCATTCCCTCTCCCTGTAACATAAAAAACCAACACAAAACAACAAGCTAATATCGTACAAATGTGATAAAAATGAGTTTAGAATCAACTTGAAACTTTGCATATAAATTTCAAAAATTTTACTAGTGCAATGTAGTATGTAAAAACTTGAAAAATGATGATTAAAGAGTGCAAAATAAGCTTATAAAAATATGCAAAATAGAAATGTTAGTTTGAAGATGCCAAGTCCTTCAAAGGTTGTTGAACATTGGGGTATCCCACCCAGGAATCCCATTCTCCAAGCTTGAGCAACTTGTAACAAACTAGCTTCAACATGCAAATGGGGTGAGAGATCAAACAAAGAATTGAGAAATCATATATTCAAACTAGAAGTCCATGAACTTCTCAAATGCTAAGAAGATAACTCACATAACATGCAACAAAACTATAACAATGTTATTCTCAAGCAAAACACTTTGCTTAAGATCCGCAAATGCAAGAAGAAATTAAGAATGAAACAATATAACCTCACACATAATGCCAATGATAGTATTTCCTCCAAAGATTTTTTTCATTAACTTCACAAAGCTGGAAATTACAATGGTTCTCTTCTTGGACAAGAATGGAAGCAAGAGAGCAAAAGAGAGCAAAAATGAAAGAGAGCAAGAGCATGAGTGAATGTAACTAAAATGAGGAGGAGGAACCTTCTTAAATAGGAAAAGAGAGAGAGGAGAGTTCCTTTGCATGAATGACATTTGCCACTTGGAGAGAAAGGGGGCCCATGGAGGGCGGTGCACTTCCTTGGGTTAAAAATAACAAACAATGGGGGGGGGGGAACCCCCCACTTATGTTTTATATTTCATTGCTAGGCCAAGGGGAATGAATCATGAAGGTGGAACCCCCTCTTTTGGCTTATTTCAATTTATCTCATTTCCCATGGTGAGAGGGTTTCCCCCTTAGGGAGTAACTTCAAACGTGAAAAACACTTGCTTGGGGGGGCCATTTTGGCCTTTAATTTTACCTTAGGGTCATAACATAACCTTTGGAAACTTAACTTGGCCACCCCAAGTGACTTTAGACACTTTTACAAAATTTGTCTTCATAATTATTTGCCAATTTTCCTGATTTCCTTGACTAACTTAGGAAAATGTGTAAAAAAACTTAGCAAGACTTGTTTGAATGACTTCAAACTTGGTCCAAGAATGTAGGGAGTCTCATGCCATTTATCTTGAGTATCCATACCCCTATACAACATCATAAAATACCACTTATCCCTTTTTTACATTACAATTTTTTTATGAGAAGGACATTTTTTAATCACCAAAATTAAAAAATCCTAAGTAATGAAATTCCGCAAGACTCTGGATTATGTCTAGCATGGTAATATAGAACATTCCTAGGCCCCAATCACCACATGGACTCGATCATTAGAATGCCTTTCACCACTTTGGAGGTATTTTTGAGTGAAAAATTCAAATAATTAAAATCACCAGAAAGGAATTTTAATAAGTGAAAAAACACTCGATGAAAGGACTTCCCTAATGACAAAGCCTTAGGTGATTATGTTACACAAAAATAGACCCTCATGCTGACATATCCTTACAAAATCTCGCGCAGGGGTGCAGAAATTTCATGGAGAGAAGAAAAGAAGAAGAGCTGCCTCATTTGAAATATTCATTATGTACTTCTTTCTCATCTTCAAGGCACATTCAACATGTGCATGGTACATCGTTGCCCCCGCTCAATGAGAGAAAAATACATTAAATAACAACCCGGAGAGTGTGAGGACCCACTAACTGACGAAAGCTAAGCTGAAAGGTGTGGGATGCATCACAAGTGACCTATGAACAAACCTCATGCCAAAAACATGCCTCATTTTCTCAAATCGAATTCCTCAGTGACCTTTTATCCCATTTGTATTCCTCAGAAATCCTTCAGAAAAACATCAAAATTCTTGTGGCTCTCTGATTACTGTCCGGGACACAAATCTGACTGTACCAACATGTTTGGAGATGGGGTAATATGGTAATAACAAGTGGCTGGACCCCCCATCTCCTCTGTAGCGCCCTAGGAGAACGTGCTAGATTAATGCAATTACTGGATAGGCCATTTCTGCATGGCAAAACTGGAGAAAAGTGGAAATATGACTATATCATCACTGGGAGTGCTTGTAACTGATAACTGAGTGTCTCAATGGCCTCAGAAGGTCCAAATTTACTAGAGACGAGCTATGTCACATGGTTCAGGTTCGAATTCGAGTTCGACAACCATAAAATTCGTGTTCAAATTCGGTTTTTCGGAGGTTTGAAATGAGGTTCGACATTAAGTTCGTTTATATACATATTTTCCAAATATAAATATTTTCTAACATAATAATATAATATAATAAACAGTATAAATCATATTATTATATATATAGAAATATATAAAATAATTTATAATGTTTATTATAAATTATAATAATTTATAATGTTTATAATAACTTAGTCATTTAAAATATGCTACAGATTATAATATCATGTTTTAGAATATACAACATACGAAATATTATATAAATTATACATTAGAAATGTCCTGCGTTGAGGGAAAACTCGAGGGAAAGCAATACACCCGAAAGAAATCCACGATTATATTTTATGCATACAAGCTTACGACAAGAACTTTGGCAGTGGCGTGGCCCATAGGAATCACCATGGTGGCATTTTGCTTGTAGTAGGCCATGGCCGTAATAACTCATGGCGGCATAACCCCAATAGTAAATCGTTTTTTCAATTTGTCGCTCGTCGCCAGTAGGAATGGAGTAGAAACCTTTTGCCATCGCAGATGGAGTCATCTTTGCACAGTGCCATAGCCTTGAGATAGAGGCTCAAGGTTAGAATGACGCAGTTTCGAAAGGTTAGAATCGCAACAGCAAGTGTAGGCATCAAGTTCGACGAACCTTAACGATTTTCAAATTTTCCTTGGTGTTCGCCGGATTTCTAACTTCAACCTTGAAGTTCGGCGAACCCTGTGACTTAGGAGATGAGTACCCATACACCCTATGGCAACCTGTACGATCATCTGTAGCCTCAGCCATACTCGGACAGTATAAAAATAATGGTCTGGAAATAATAATAATCATAAAAAAATGCATCAACCATCATATGAAACCTGTGCCCACTGTATGGAACCATCAAAGGTGTATCACAAGACCAGAAATCATCATCATATAACATCACTAGTCCAACTCATCGTGGATCCCATGGTTGACTTGGTCAAACTAGGTTTGACCAGGTCAAAATTGATCAAAATATGACCAAGGCTAGACAATCCTGATGCTACAAGTGCGAATGGTTAAGGCATGCTATTTTAATCAATTTTAATAGCAAGACTTAAAGTATTAAGCATCATTTCACTGGCAGGTAATAAATAATTATATTAAGTGCAAGCTTAAACAATCATTCACTCAAAGCAGAACCTCAAGAATATACTCATTTTGTAGGCATGAACATTTTGCTAGCAAAGGGTGAGGGTAAAGAATGCAAGGCTAGGATAAGGGGATGACTTGACTGACTCAACACTGTGATACTTTGGATAAGGGAAAGGGAATACACACTTAAGCATATGTCGGATAATAAACACATAGGGAATGGCAGTGTCTCACAAATGGAATAAGTTGTTTCGAGAGGTGCTTATTCAACCTTGGCAAATGTCTACAACTCACATCCAAGTTGAATCCAGGTCTTTGAGGATCTTTTCTAGAACCGCCATGATTGGGTGCCCAACTAACCATAATTTGAGGTGCTAGGGGACACATAGAATTAGCTGTCCCTTACTCCATCTCACATCACAACCCGTAGGCTCCGTGAGGAATTTAATCATTACATTTATTTTTCTGGCCAGCAGTCTTTAGATTTGGAAGATATTTAAACACTGCTTTTTAGGCCTTTAGGACCCTTTTGGGGATTTTGCATGTGCTTAGAAGCACAACTAATCGTAGCTTGCATCCATGGTGCTTTTCATTTCAGTTCATTTAATTTCACAGCCCTTTTTCATTGTGCTGAGAAGCACAATTTCAAAGTATTTCCATGGGCTTTCACAAGAGATATAACAATAGTTTCCATATGTAATGATGGTATTACAATTTGCTTTAGGTTTTAGCCAACACAACTCAAACAACTAGGGGCATTCTCCACAATCAAGACCAAACATCAGGGCAACCGACTAGAGTGATCAATGTATCAAATCCAACTCACCAAAGGGTAAGTTCTATTGCCAACTTAGAGCCGAGACACAAACTAACAGGGATGCTATCCAACATAGAGGCAAAAGTGGGGAGGTCCTCCATATCACAAGCTGAGGTGTAAGTTAGGGTGAAAACCAAAAAGGGAGAGATAATAGGTGGATGGGGAAAGTGAAGGTGATGCCTAAGCTAGCAAGTCATAAAAGGTGGGAATGATCATGTCCACACTCCTAAGAGGGTAAAACCAATGAGTATAAAACAAGAGCTTCTAATTCTAAGTAATAAGACCATTTAGATAATCAATAACAAGCATATGCATATCATGTATTTATATACTGCCAGATCATGACCACTAGATACTAAATCCAACTACTAAGATGACGAAAAGAGCAAGATAATAAAAACCAATGCACATCATATACCTGCTGGGCCATATGCCTATACCTGCTACCTGGATCATCTATAACCATTGAAACGCTGTTGCTGAAACACTCTTAAGAGGGTAAAACCAATGAGTATAAAACAAGAGCTTCTAATTCTAAGTAATAAGACCATTTAGATAATCAATAACAAGCATATGTGTATCATGTATTTATATACTGCCAGATCATGACCACTAGATACTAAGTCCAGCTACTAAGATGACCAAAAGAGCAAGATAATAAAAACCAATGCACATCATATACCTGCTGGCCCATATACTTGTACCTGCTACCTGGATCATTTATAACCACTGAAACATTGCTGCTGAAGCTTTGGGCACTGCACTACTCTGTATGGGCTCAAACGTCACCTCGGTCATCAAATCTGAGGTCATGAGGCTCAGTCTTGGCATAAGGTTCACCGCATGTCTGATCTCGGGTTGCTCTGATATGTTAGTGATCATCAACAATACTATTCATCATAGGTTGATCTCATCAAAACTGTGTAAAGGCCTGACTTAGAAAAATATAATGAAATGCTCTGCAATCATGGTAGCCCGACTATTGTGGATGTGATAACAAGGACATTCCTGGATAGCACTCAGAGCAGTGAAGATAATGTTTCTCTTGCAACCAAAGGCAAGGGAAAATGGAAGAAGAAAGAAAAAGACCTCAGCAAGGTACGATGCTTTAACTGCAACAAAAATGGTCATTATGCTAGTCAGTGTCCAAAGAGGAAGGGGAATGAAGAAAAAGAGGGAGCACCATCAGCAGAAATGGGAGATTTTGCTTCCTAGTTTGAAAAAGAATTCTCCTTGCTTGTAATAAACAAGTGTAGGTAGCATAGTAGATTTCCATGATATGTGGATAGTTGATAGTGGATCAACAAGCCATATGACAGGGAAATATGGAATTTTTCAGAGGATAGAAGAAATAGCCCTAGGACATTTTGTTGAAACAGGTATTGGAAGTACTCAGGCAGAAATCAGAGGAGTTGGAATTGTTAAATTCCAACTAAGTTTTGGAGAGGTTCTTGAAGTAGACAGGGTATTGTTTGTCATCATCGTTGGAGGATGATGGGTATGGATTTTTTATCAAAAGGGGAAATGTGTTTCTCTACCGGATAGAGAACTCAAGATGATACAATTCTACTTGGGAATAAAAGAGATAAACTTTACTTTCTACATGGAGATGTGATGCTTCCAAGTACAGGTGGATGGCTATCCGAATCAGAATCTGAAAATGAAGCAAATGCATAGATGGTACCTTCAAATGGGGAGAGCAGCACTGGCAGAAGACTCAACCAACATAGAGAGAAAGAGCAAGATCCAGATTTTCAAATGGCCTTCCGACATCAACTTCTAGAGTTAGTGGAAGTTCTTAATAGTGGTCAAGCTGATTGTGTTGGGATCTCCCTCATTAAGAGAGAGTGTTGAAATTTGTAATGAGGAAGGTCCTTCCCCATGATTTTGATGTCACATGGGGGGGACAAAGTTGTCTTTCCTAGTGTTGCTTTGTAAATATAATAAAGTGACTTTTATATTTTTAAAGTGAGTTTCACTTAAGTAAAGTGGGTCCCTTATGTAAATGTGCATTTAATTATTATTAAAAGAATTTAAATGTGCAATTAATGATGACCCTTTAGATTTTTTAATCCTAGCCATTCATTAAGGAAGTTAGGGTTATTAAAGGTAGTTAGGGTTTAGGAGGGGTTTAAGTGATTATTTAAACACTTTGAAAGAGAAGAAGACATCAAGAGAGAAGAGAGAGTGTGAGAAAGAGGGCACAGTTCCCAAGAAAAACCATTGGCACAGTTCCCAAGATCATTTTTGCAAACAGTTCATACATCCCTTGCTGGCACAAATTTCGAGGTGATCTGTACACAGAAACCGAGGTAGTCCGCACATAGTTCTAAACACTTATGCTGGCATAGTTTTCAAGGCAGCTGTTTCCATAGAAATCAAGGCAGTCCGTACATCATACAACAGTCAAAAAATTGTACAATCCGTACAGTTTATTGTTGATACACAGTTCGAGGCAGTCCGTACTTTATCCGTACAATAGTCTGATTTTTGCAGAGATAAGTTGGTTTATTAGCATTTATGATTTTTCTTGTTGATGGAAAGAATTTTTGAGTTGTGAGAAATTCTAGTTTTGTTCTCATTTAATAAAAAGATCTCTCTGGGTTTTCCTCTTGTGAGGTTTTTCCCTGGGCTTGGCCCTAAATTCATGTGTTCATAGTCTAGTAAAGGTTGGAATCTGCTTTACTCTTGGTAAATCCTAAGCTCATCAGAAAGTTGTCCATCGTGCCATACCATGTCATGGGTGCCTGTTTCAATCCGTACAAGACTTTCTTCAACTTGCACACATGAGTTTGTCTGTCATGTGTCTCGAATCCCAGTTGCTGCTTCACGTACACTTCCTCTCCACTACACCATTCAAGAATGATGTCTTGATGTCCATCTGGTGTACCTTCCATTTCATTACTGCAGCCAATGCAAGTATAGATATGATGGAAGTGTATCTTGCTACAGGTGCAAATGTCTCCTCGTAGTCTATGCCTTCCTTCTGGGAGAAGCCACGTGCCACAAATCTTGCCTTGTTTGATGCCCTAGTTTTTCCCCCGACGCCAGTGACTTGGTCAAAAATGAAAAGTCTTCAAATTCGATTTTGCTTCCTCCAAAAGATGCGCTCTCCTAGGCGAGTTATCCTAGCCCTCTTTTTCTGATGATCTGTGGAGAGAAGACCTTAACTAGGAAGCCCTAGTTTCCCACTGCTGCACAATGCCTTCTTTTCAAATTGGCTTTGATACCATGTTAGAGTTTGCACTTTAATTCAATTCAATTAGATATTTAACTGAAAGACAGACAATCATAGCAAAACCCAAGAGACACAATAATTTTCCTCGGGGAAACCATAAAGGAGAAAACCTCGTAACTTCCTTAGAAATAGATTTGTCACTAGTACAATTTATCAAGCAAGATAGAAAACCAAAATATGAGATGTCTTCTGCAGCTCTCTCTCTTTCTCCTCCAGGGAACTTGTCTTCTCTCTCTCCTTATGCAAACTTGCTTGAGTGAGTGATGTGTCCAAATGAGAGAGCAAGCCTCTCTATTTATACTTTATGTTGACTGCCCTAATTCCTAATGGGGCCGACCTCTCTTACCCAACTGGGCCGACCTCTCCTAGGGAGACTCAAAAATACAATACATTTGGCCTTTGGGGATCTAATGCCCCGACTTGCAATGGAGGTTTTACCTCAATAATATTTCATGACCAAACATAATAATGACATCCCCGAACGGAGGAAAAACATCTCCGTTGGAGGTACAAATAAAATACAATAATACTATAATTATAAAATACAAATGAATATCTTCCGAACTTACATTTACAACAACAAATTCTGTGTATACAGTGTTGTCTGATTTGGTACTACTTGAATGGGTACCAACAAAGGTTAAAAGCGTGCACAGCAATGCAACTTAAGTGTGACTTAGGTGCCACTTGTATTTTCTGCACGTGTGCTTCCCCAACTGCATGTTTACTTGTTGAACGATAGATCTCTGTGTTATTTAAAGACACTAGAACATGTCTCTAAAAAAATTAAAATTAAGCTCACTAACCCTACAAAGAGTTCTACAATCAATGGAAAATAACTTACTTTTCAAGGTAGGGTTTGAGGCCAAAATTTTGTATTGAGTACACCTCCTTATAAAACCCTTATTTGGAGATGTTCCTGCAAGCTCACCTTGAAGCTTTGGTAACTTTGGAATTTTTGCACCTTTGAGTTTGAAATTTTGTTCTGTAGTATCTTGATATGTCTCTTTGCAATGCCACAGATTTTACTGAATTTTGATGCACACAGAAAAAATTAGTGTAATTTTCCCAAAACTTTCTGATTTTGGTCTTCTCAGAAGAGTGAACTTGTATGGCCTATCATGTGGCCAATTTTTTCAGTTCTAAATATGAAATTTTTACTAGAAATACTTTGGTTCGTTTTATTTCCAATTCAACTAGTGGCACTCAATTTCAATTTTTAAAACTTCGGATATAATAGTTTTACATAGAACACCTGTTTAGGACTAATTTTTGGGCTAGCCACAGTTCATAACTTACACAGTGCTTATCTTCGAATGTATAATGACCTAGAACATGAAATTTTGGTCCAAGCTACTTCCTTATATCCTCCTTGTAACCTGAAAATTTCAGACCTTGAAACTTCATTGAAAAAAATCTGGAGCGAAAATGCCAAGATGGCTCGTTTGAAAGAGCCAAACCCTAGTATTAAAAATTCTTTATTTTCAGCCCAACAACCTAGAACATGAATTTTGGCCCAAGGTACTTCCTTATATCCTCTCTGTAACCTGAAAATTTCAGACCTTGAAACTTCATCGAAAAAAATATGGAAAGAAAATGCTAAGATGACTTGTTTGAAAGAGCCAAACCCTTATTAAAAATTCTTCATTTTCAGCCCAAGAAAGAGCTTTGATACCACTTTTAATATACTTAAACTGAGAAATTCAGATAAAAGATTGAAAAACACAAGAGAAAATAGATTAAATAGTTAGCTATGTTCACTTGCTTCTTAAGGGGGCAACCTCCAAATACAATGATAATTGTTGATTCGGATTACATAACCTACTACTCTAGAGTCTATATATAGTGCTTCAATAGCCAAAGGCTTAACTACTTGTCCCGCTATTAATGAGGGTCAACCACATGGTGTCCTGTACTCAATAAGGATGGCCCTTTTACATTAAAACACTACCCACTAACTAATTAATGGGCCTTATGGATTGTACATTGATATAGTAGGGGGGTTAAGAGTAGAAATGAATTGATATTGATTTACCTATGAAATGCAAATGTAGTTCCTTTGTATATTGTTTATCATCTTGCAAATCTTACAATTAAATCTGTTGAACCTTTGGGATTCTCATGATTACCAATACTTAAACTTTATGGTATCCTGATTGCATTGAGAGGTGCTTTCTATAGCTTAGGTGGGTGAGATGTGTCATGTCTATAATTCATGTCTACTAAAAGACAGCTTTTCTTTTAGACAACCTTGACTTTTATTTAGGTTACTTTGTTTTGTTTCTTATAGCCTTTGGGTTCTGTTTTCTGCCTTAAGGAACCACAAACCAGGTATTTTTAGGAAACTTTTCATACCAAAAAAGTTATAATATTTAAAGGAAGATTTTTAAACTTATTGAATGTAAATACTCTTTTAAAACTTTCTTGTAAAGGTTCTCTCGAAATGTTTCTCCCTAGAAAAGTAGCACATCTATTTTTTTCTTTAAATTGGAGAATAATTGATTGTGGAATAAGGAAATTGTTCTCTATTTGAAATGCCTTCATTTAGTGGCTTCATGTCATTTTATAGGGAATTATTGAAGATATTGAAGTATCCTCCAACACGCACATTGAGACGAGATGAAAGGCAACTTCTCTGGAAGTTTCGTTTTTCTTTGGTTTCTGAGAAAAAGGCTTTGACAAAGTTTCTTCGATGCATTGAATGGAGTGATGCTCAGGTTGGAAATAATATTTTTGCAGGCATACATCATAACAGATAATTTGTAAAATATTTTCGATTAAAAATGGTTATATTTTACAAGACTAATTCAATCAAAATCAGATTCTGTCATTTCGTTCTGTAAATAAGTTATTCTCTCCCTACACTGTATTGTGGTTTGTAAGGCTGTTAAACTGAAATATCCTGTTTTTAGGAATTTTTCTATTTGCATGCTTTGATTTGGTAAAGTTTCTTAGTCACTGGATAATGTTCGTCTCATGGTTCTCATCTTAGTTGCCTGAGTGATGTCAACATATTAGCAATATGTTTCGATGTAGGTTGAAATAATTGCTTGGATGTTGAAAATAGTAATGCGGAAATTTAGGGTCTCAGATTCTGTCATTTCGTTCTGTAAATAAGTTATTCTCTCCCTAGACTGTGTTCTGGTTTCTAAGGCTGTTAAACTGAAATATCCTGTTTTTAGGAATTTTCCTATTTGCATGCTTTGATTTGGCAAAGTTTCTTAGTCACTGGATAATGTTCGTCTCATGGTTCTCACCTCAGTTGCCTGAGTGATGTCAAACATATTTCAGATTTTCGATGGCTTTTTGAAAAAGTTTGTTACTGATCAAACTAGCACTTAAGCTTTAAAGTCCACAGGCGGTTGCAAGCCTAAAGGCTGTAGAAGCGCTACTCAGCACTGAGAGGAATCAAATCCCTTAGGGACTGCCATTGTCACCTTGATAGATCCTCCTCTCACTTACGGACAGCTTTCCTCTGGCACAAGGGGGGTGACCCTATGGTTAGAATTGTTAAAGTATATGCAAATAAGACTCAATGTGATGTGAAGAGTCACTTCAGCAAATCAGAAATTGTCGTATGGTTTTTATAAATAGAGTGGAAGGAGGACTGAGAGTAGTGCGTATCGAGGTTGGGCAAATGAAGTGAATAAGGGAACAAAGAGAGCTGGAAATAAGTGAGTGGGGATAGTGACAAGTGTTGTTACAACATGCAACATTTTATCTATGTATGTTTGATTGGATTGCTGGAACAGGCCACTGAAAAGGTTCTACTTGTGAACATGCTAAAACAATTAGGTGTGATCCTACTCCAAGATTTGATGCATGATATATCATATATGCTTTCATTGAAACACTATTACATAAATGTATCGATCAGAAAATAAGAACAGCAAGAAAAGTAAACAGGTAGGACCTTGTTTTAGCCTTCTTATTTCATAAGAAATCTGTCTTGTTGAATCCCTAGCTTGAACAGAATTTAGATGTGGTTTCCAAGATGTCAAATCAACAAAAAATGGATGGTATGGACAGGCACACATGTATAGACACCTTTTCGTCACATTCAGTTTTTAAAAGATATTCAATTAGACTCAAGAGAGGAGTTCTCCCACAAACCCAACCATTCTGAAAATGGAGTGAGCAAATCTTCATATAGATTTCAGCTCAACTCCTTTTACAATAAAATAGTATTTGTGGTTTCTAGTTTCACTTATTTCTCCTAGGAAAACACTAGAAAAACATTGAAAGGATTAAAATATTACATAAGAGGGCCACTCAAGACCAAAATGCCTTCATAAAATACTAGAATAATGATGCTACATAAGTGAGAGTGCTACATGTCTTCATTGTCAAGCAACATGCTCATGCAAGCCCATCCTTTGTAATGCTCTTCAAGGCTAACCTTCAATAACTTCTTTACATAAAATATTAATACATGCTAAGTCAAAAGAAAGGGGTCACTCTTCAACAAGGCACTTCAACCATCAAAATAATGTAAAATATCACCTAGAAGAAGTGTGCACTTGGGATGAGTGCAAGGAGTATCTTGGACCACATTGACCAAGCCTTAATATAAATAATACATGAGACGAGATGCACCCTTGAAGAGTGTGCAAGAGTGGTTTGGTTATAGTTTCCCATCAACAAACAATATAATAATCACCAAATGAAGCACCATTGAGAACTTTCCATGGTTGTTGGTTATGCCTCCTTAGATGTAGAGCCAAATCAATCAAATAATCCTTAACAAGTGTGCCCTAGATGAATGTGCAATGAAGAGTGTTGCCACATAAATTAGCACCCTAAATGTGAGGACTGAAAGGGTTCTAGTCTTATTAAGATTGGAAAATAACTTAGGTTAAGGTTTGATTGGAAGGTCTATGAATTAGGTTGAAGTTTACAATTGTGAAAGAGTGACTTACAATTTGATCACACCATCCATGAACCCTTTAAATTGGTTACAATATGAAAAAGGTAAGAGAAACCAATGTTATTAAGTAGTTTTCCAAGTGAACAATGATTAACTTGTCGCATTGAAATAGATCAAAAAATGTGCAATGAGGATTTAAACATGATCATTGTAGTACAACTCATTAAACATTATTGATCCTTGAAAAAAAGTTAAATTAACCATAAAAATATAGATATGACCATGTGGTTAATTGAATTAAAATTCAAGCGACATAAATAAATGCAAAATTGTTGAAAATAACAAGTAACTATTGTAGAAATTTAAAGTGTAAAATTTAGAATATCTTAGTTGCTTGTGTATGCCATTAACATGTGCTTATATGCTAACAACCATTCATCTCATTTTAGATTTAGATCATAGCAAGGAAAGGTAACCATGTAACCATTATAACACAAGATTAGTGAATTGAGGTGCAACCCCAAACGGGATGATTTAAGTGTCGTTCACTTGATGAGGATTGTCTTTTAGATCCATCACATCAGTTTATTAAATCGATGTTTTGGACCAATCAAATGGATTGGTCCATCGTCTTGATGATGGACCACATTTGATTGGATCGAAACGTCGATTTAATAAACTGATGCATGGATCCAAAAGATCCTCACCATAAACTTGATCACAGAAGATGATGGACCAATCGATGTTTTGGACCAATCAAATGGATTGGTCCATCATCCTGATGATGAAACACATTTGATTGGTCTGAAACGTCGATTTAATAAATTGATGCGATGGATCCAAAAGATCGTCACCATAAAATTGATCGCAGAAGCTCAAGAACTAATGTTCTTCATCCTGTTGTCAGTGTAACTTTGGAATATATTCATTGTATATTATTATTATATTATTATTGTATTTTTATTGTACCTCCATCAGAGATGTTTTTCCTCCGTTCGGGGATGTCATTATTGTATTTGGTCATGCAAGAATATCGAGGTAAAACCTCCATTGTAAGTCGAGGCAATAGTTCCCCTTAGGTCAAATGTAAAAGGTATTTTTTGAGTCTCCCTAGGATAGGTCGGCCCAACTCTGACAAACCCTAGGTCAGCCAGCTCCAGAACCAGGTTGGGCATCTCAAATTGGTAATATCTAATTCTTTGCTATTTCCATTTGAGGTTCTCATTTCAAAATGACAAATCACACCAAGCTTGAGGATAAGCTTGAAGGAGCTGACAACTTTCGAGCATGGAAGTATAGAATTTCACTTGTCCTAGAAGAAAATGATTTGGACAAGTATGTCAATGAGGAGGTTCCAGAACTGGAGGGAGAAGAGACAAAGGAAATCCACAAGAAGAACTTGGTCAAGGCCAAGAGGATTATTGCAAACTTCATCAAAGATCATCTCATCCCTCTTGTATCATCATTGAAGACTCCCAAGGAGATGTTTGATGCCTTGACGAAGATATTTGAAGGGAAGAACATCAATCGGAAGATGACGCTAAGGAACCAACTCAAGAATGTGAAGATCCAACACTCAGAGACTATGCAATATTAATTCAAAAGGGTCTCTCAAATCAAGGAGCAACTTGAAACAATTGAAGACAAAGTAGAAGGAGAGATTGTTATGACCACCTTGAATGGTCTCCCAAGATCACGAGACTCATTCCTTCAAGGAATATGTGCCTGGAAGAAGTTGATCACCTTCAGTAGACTATGGGAAGAATGCACCCAGGAAGAAGCTCGACTAGTAGCAAGAGAAGAGAAGATGGGAGCTAATGATGACCAAGCTCTAACTGTTCACACTAAAAGAAATCACAACAAGAGGGACGATCACCATGATAAGAATTCTAAAAGATTCCATAGGAATCATGGACCTAGAAGAGACCTCTCTAGTATTAGGTGCTTTACATGTGATGAGAACGGACATTATTCAAGAAAATTCCCCACAAACCAAGGATCCTCAAGGAAAATCAACAAGAAGAGGCATCATGCACATACTACAGAAGATGATGAACCCGCCAGCAAAAGAACAAAAGAAGATTCTTCAAGTGATAAAGAATATGTATTGTAATAAATGATTCTTCAAGGGTTCATTTAGAAGGTTCCACCTCATAAGGTGAAGCTAGAGATGACTTTCAGTATTACATGAAAGGAGTAGGAGAAGTTGGACTCTGGAAAATAAATAAAGATCAATATGGAAGAACCTCTCATCCAACTCAGCATTGATTAAGATACAGAAGTAGGGACACACAGAGTCTACTCTAGTACAAAGAACAAGTGATCTACGGTGTAGAATACTTGCTCAAGAAAGGCACAGGTCCTTAGAATCAGATGATGAAGTATAACACACTCCAGTAGTTCCTGCAAGGAAGCAAAGATCAAGAGGGAGTCCACACAACAACCAAACAATGATAAGTATTTGAGTTGTCAATTCTTGTATATCTAATTACTTAAATGATATTGTTCAGTTGTGTACACATTTATACTCCTAGATGTTAATTTTATCCAGAGATCACTACTCCCTATGGATAGCCTTGAGATCTCAAGCGGTTTGAGTCTCTACAAATCAATAATACTCTAAAGATTTAAGAATGAAATGCTATAGATCTCTTAACATTTATACAATGTAAACTCAATCAATCACACACAACACTGGATGTACCCTGGAAACCCCAAATGGGGAAAACCACAATCTGTGGGGCTTTCTTCTATCTCGATCCCAGAGCAATAAAGAAGAGTACAAATACATAAAATGTTACCTCAGATGGAACACCAAACTTGACTGAGTCAAAACCCTAGATATGCATGCAAAAACTGATGCATGCACAGAGGAAATGTGCCCTAATCTATCAACTGGATCTGGATATGTCTGTAGGTAGCTCTATCTGCACTGTCTCTCTCACTGCACTGCTCTGATCTGCTTTTCTATGGAAGAAATCCAACTAGTCTATCTGGTGAATGCACCCTTCCTCTACATGGAAAAGTGCGCCCTCCCTCTAGATGATAAATGCTTGTATAGAATCAGATCTTGACAAATTTGAGCTCTGATCGTCACAGTCCTTCCTCAAACACTAAGGAAAGGATACTTCGAAAGTCTTAGTTGCTCAATCGGTCAATCAGATCCAGAATAAGCTCTTCTCCCCTTTGGTAATGCGCCCCTCTCCCTCTCTGGAAGACGTCCTCCACAATCTCTGCAGTAACCACTCTGATGAACTATCTCAGTCCACATAACTGGGCGCCAAGTGCCTCTGGACAAGTGAAGTTTGATCCAACTCAGATCACACCACTCTCCCTCCTGCAGAAGCTCCTCCCTCTCTCTCAGAAAGTTTCCCTGCATGCACTAATGCGCCCTCCTCACTCTTGACTAATCTCTCTCAGATAAGTCAACTGAGCTACTTCATCCGAGGACCTCCTGCCTCTATTTATAATCTCACCAATCAATTAGGTTTACTAAGAACCTAATATCTGTGCATACAAAAAGTCACTTTTGCATGCATCTTTTAATTAATAACTGTACATGCAAATCTCATGCATGCATGAGGCAAAACACCTTGGAAGGTACGCATGCATCCGCCAATGGATTCATGCTACTGAGTAGAGTGCATTTCACGCTCTACTCCACCCTGATGCCTATATTGTTGATTTACCTCCATGCAAGGCATCTGGATCATGGAGGACATCGCGAGATACCATAATCTCTAACACTCCCTCTTATTGAGGGGAGTCCATCCACTGATGCCTGGATCCAACAAGCCCCTTGCTGCTGACACTGGCCCAACTGTCCTGTCTGTCACTATTGCTCTCTGACCTGCTGTACCCTGATCAAACTCCATCAATGTGGCTCCAGAAGAAGCCCCTTGATCAACCATTGACTCTGTCACTAAACGTTGATTCAGACTCTCTTCGAATCTCTGCTGTAACCAATCCTGAAGACTATTGTCAAGTGGATCCACTGGTCTATAAGTGAACTCCCTCTGTCTTTGAGTTGACTCAGCTCTCCCTTGAGCTAAGTCCATCTCTTCCATCTCATACCAACTCAGTCTCTGATTGGTGCCTGTATGAGCATCATGCTCATCCATCTGATCTGAGTCCAAGGGCTCAATCCCCTGTGTCTCATCAACATCATGAGCATCTTGCTCATCCATCAGATAACCAGAGTCAATCCTCTGATCCTCATTATCATGGTGAGCATCTCGCTCACCCATTTGCTGAAAGGACTCACTCCTGTGAGCACCATATCTATTGTGAGCATCTCTCTCTCTATCCCTCTCCGACTTTGAAGAGGATGCACTCAACCAACCTGATGTGCCATATGTGGGATGTCCCCGAACCAAGTACTCACCATCAATCCTGTGACCCATCAAGACTGGATCAACTCCCTCTGGATAAGCGAATATCAGATCCCTCTGGAACGCCACTGAGTAATTGACAACACCCAAAGCTGCCACTGAGAGTATACTCCCTCTCAGTCCTGGAATGAATAACACTTCTGATACCTCTAGGAGCTCTCCAAGGTCAAGTAGAAAACGAACTCTACCCACTCCTGTGTCCAAGTGATCAGTCCCCTGCACATATCGGATCATTTGCAGAGGTGTGTGCTCAAGGACGTGGAATGCATCTCGCATCCCAGTCATGTGACTGCTCTGCATGCAGTCAACCCTCCATCTCTCATCAATCTGGATCTCTGGCTGACTACTATCTTTCCCTGACTGAAATGAGGCTAATGAGAACTCCCTCTCAAACCTAGAGGTAAATTCATCCACCTCCTCTGCTGTTGCTAACTGCTCATCCTTTACCTGCTTACCCTTCCTCTTATGCGTACACTGTTCTGCGTAGTGTCCATACTCATTGCAGGAAAAGCACTTGATCTTGCTTAGATCCTTCTTATGTTTGAACCGTTGTTTCCCCTTTGCTGCAAGTGCCACATCCTCCTCCTCAGGAATGGTGGAAGCTGATCCCTGAATATAACTTCTCCGGATCTCCTCTTGGGTGAAATCATCCCACAAACGATCCTACTTGGGAAGGTTCTTTCGAGTAATGATGGATTGAACAAATACTGCCCATGGCATGGTCACGCCATTCAAGGCTTGTCGAACCAACTCGCTATCCTCAACCTTCTCACCCACAACTCCCAACTCATCCCTTACCCAAGTGATCTTGGTGAGATATGTGGACATACTCTCATCCTTGCTCATTTTTATGCTTCTCAGTTTCTCTTTGAGTACCATACTCATTGCAGGAAAAGCACTTGATCTTACTTAGATCCTTCTTATGTTTGAACCATTGTTTCCCCTTTGCTGCAAGTGCCACATCCTCCTCCTCAGGAATGGTGGAAGCTGATCCCTGAATATAACCTCTCCGGATCTCCTCTTGGGTGAAATCATCCCACAGACGATCCCACTTGGGAAGGTTCTTTCTAGTAATGATGGATTGAACAAATACTGCCCATGGCATGGTCACGCCATTCAAGGCTTGTCGAACCAACTCGCTATCCTCAACCTTCTCACCCACAACTCCCAACTCATCCCTTACCCAAGTGATCTTGGTGAGATATGTGGACATACTCTCATCCTTGCCCATTTTTATGCTTCTCAATTTCTCTCTGAGTACCATCTTTCTGTTAGCATTGGAACTCTGGTACAAATTGGTCAATGAATCCCACATCTCATATACATTTACCTTTGCCGAGACATGTGGGGTAACATGATCGTTGAAAGCATCAAGAAGGATCCTCTGAGCTCTTATCTTCTTTTTCTCATATGTTGCTTTGGAAGTTGCATCTGATGGAACTGTGACTGGATTTGTGGTTGTACTCTCCACAACATCCCATAGTTCGCTCTCTTTCAATAAGAGCACAATCCGTGCCCTCCATGCATTGTAGTTGGAGGCCCCATCCAATCTATCCTCCACTCTCAAGCTAGTGGCCATAACAAATCTGAACTGAAAAAAATCCACAAAGTGATACAAGAACCTCTCTTGATCACAGATCTGGCCTCCACTAGCACAGATCTGATAAATCTATCTCAGATCTATCCACCTAGGTCATAGATCTAATAGATATGACCTCTATGCCAGCAGATCTGGTCACTCTCTCCATATCTGAGTGTGATTGATCTCCCTAACCCTTACCAGGGCTCTGATACCATGTTAATTTTATCCAAAGATCACTACTCCCTCTGGATAGCCCTGATATCTCAAGCAGTTTGAGTCTCTATAAATCAATAATACTCTAAAGATTTAATAATCAAATGCTATAGATCTCTTAACACGTATACATTGAAAACTCAATCAATCACACAACACTGGATGTACCCTGGAAACCCCAAATGGGGAAAACCAACAATCTATGGGGCTTTCTTCTATCTCGAGCCCACAACAATATAAGAAGAGTACAAATACATACAATGTTACCTCAGATGGAACACCAAACCTGGCTAGGTCAAAACCCTAGATCTCCATGCAACAACTGATGCATGCACAGAGGAAATGTGCCCTAATCTGTCAACTGGATCTGGGTCTGTTTGCAGGTAGCTCTATCTGCACTGTCTCTCCTACTGCACTGCTTTGATCTACTTTGCTACGGAAGAAAGCTAACTGCTCTATCTGGTGAATGTGCCCTTCCTCTGCCTGGAAAAGTGCGCCGTCCCTCTGGATGATAAATACTTGTACGGAATCAGATCTTAACAAATCTGAGCTCTGATCGTCACAGTCCTTCTCAAACATTGAGGCAAGGATACTCCGAAAGTCTCAGCTGCTCAATCGGTCAATCAGATCCAGAATAAGCTCTTCTCCTTTTTGGTAACGCGCCCCTCTCCCTCTCTGGAAGATATCCTCCACAATCTCTGGAGTAACCACTCTGATGAACTATCTCAGTCCTCAGAACTAGGTGCCAAGTGCCTCTGGACAAGTGGTGTTTGATCCATATTAGATCACACCACTCTCCCTCATGCAGAAGCTCCTCTCTCTCTCAGAAAGTCGCCCTGCATGCACTAATGTGCCCTCCTCACTCTTGACTGATCTCTCTCAGATAAGTCAATTGAGCTACCTCATCCAGGGACCTCCTGCCTCTATTTATAATCTCATCGATCAATTAGGTTTATCAAAAACCTAATATTTGTGCATGCAAGAAGTCACTTTTGCATGCATCTTTTAATTTATAACTGTACATGCAAATCTCATGCATGCATGAGGTAAAACACCCTGGAAGGTTTGCATGCATTCGCCAATGGATTCGTGCTATTGAGTAGAGTGCATCTCACCCTCTACTCCATCCTGATGCCTATACTATTGATGTACCTCCATGCCAAGGCATCTGAATCATGGAGGACATCCCGAGATACCATAATCTTTTAACTAAATACGCGAGTCTCCAAAACGTTTGTGGTGGGGGGTTGGGGGCTTTGAAACAAATAGAATTCGTTTCCCGAATATGAACAATAGTTCAAATGTTGAATATCCAATTTAAATAGGACAATAAACCATTAAGACAACTTATTAGCCTATCCAGATGACCTCTGTGGAGACGACTTATTAGCCTATCCAGTTCTCGTAGGCTTTAGTCGAGAAATAAGGGAATTAATTCATTATTAAATGTCACCTAGGGTTAAAAATGTTTTATAAAGTGACAATTAATAATTAATTCCTAAAGTGACTTGGGTTAAAATTGACGGAAAGGTAAAAAAGGGGGTTCAAAATGAAATTAAAAGACAAAAAGGTCATTTTCTCCATAAAGTCACTTTTTAAATATGTTAATGAGGGAATTGGTCAAGGGGAAGTTGAAGAGTCACAAAAGGGGTCAATGAGAAAATATAAAAAGGACATGAGAGCTCATTCTCTCCATTCTTGTCATTTGCATTTTCGAAAACTAAGAGCTCTTGAGCCTCTAAGCTTCTCTTGGACGAAACCCTAGGAGGAGGTGGACAGTTTCGGTAGTGCAACAATCAACCGTAGCTCTTGATAGTGGAGGAATCATTTTAGGTTTCTCAATCATGCTTCATTGCCGTGGTTAGATATCTTGTCTTCATCTTCAGTATTGTGGATTGAGCAAAGATCTCAGATCTTGGAGGCAGGGCACACTTGTAAAACCATCTGTCTATGCTCCATTTAAAATCATGCCTCTGTGGTAATAGTGAAGGAAGGTTGTGTTCCCCCAGCTCTCAGTTCAACGTTTCACTGCTGCAACAATCATCACTACGGGAGGGCGCAATTTCAGACTTAAGGGAAGTCACACAAGTCTAAATCTTGCTTCTTGTTTGATGTTTCTTCAGTGGGAGAACGAGTAGCACTTTGGAAACCATTTCTTATCTATTGGCTGGCCGTATGACCCATTAGAGGAAGTCTGGTTGGTAGGAAGTACATATTTGCATAAGTATTATTCACCCCCAGCTCACTGTCTTCCCCAGGACCTGTTCTCTTTGCATTGAGAAATTCGTGGGGGTTAAAAAGGGGACCATTTGCAGCAATTTCGGATCTCTGTGGAATTGACTTATCATTCTCAGTTGATGGCGAATTCACTGTGGACTGAATCTAACACTAAATCATAGCAAAAGATTGTATTCAGTGGATTTAAAAAAAGGGGGAATTCTCAGTTTGCTTGCAGCTGATTGTGTGATTATCTTTCCAAAGCATTTTCATTTGTTATATCAGATTTGAATATCAGTTGGAGTAAAGAGACCTCTTGTTGGGATTCTCAAGGAATGTGACATGTCAACCTCTCATTTTCAGATCTGAAAATGTACATTTAAACTTCCATCCTAAGTCTGCAAATGAGGAATTTTTCAGTATTGGGTACCTCCTTGTATACCTGGGCGCAAACACTGGCTGTAGGCATCATTATATGTTGAGGAAGTCTCCATTATAGCAAGGGATCACCACCTCAGTTCCTTATTACAATCACCAAATGAGCCATCTCTAGGCATGTATTTTGTGATTCCTGTTAGTTTTTGTACCTAGGGAAGTGTTCCCCAAGTGACTTTTTGCCTAAGTCACTTAGAAGGGGGAAAAAGGTAACCCTCACATTAAAAGCTACTTAATGAGACTTTATAAAGTCAAAGTCATTTTTTGATAAATTTAAGTGGGTGAGTGAAATTTATTTAAGTGATTTAAATAAATGTGATTTTTACTCTCATTGAATCTTAGCCATTGGATTGGATCTTTCTCCACAGTTGGATTAGATTCCCACTTAGGGTTTAGACAAAAAGGGTTGAGGGAGGCAAACCCATTCACTTTTCACATTTTGAGAAGAGAGGAGCTGAGAGAGGAAGAGAGAGCAGCTAGGGCTTGGCACGCATTTCAAGGTAGTAGTCAAGCATTAATGAACAATACGGATTCATAGCTGAGTGATTTTTTCAGTGGCACGCATCTCGAGGTAGTAGAAGTGAAGCACGGTTTTCAAGGTACCGTACAACTGCATTTATTGCAGGCCGTACAGCACAAAAATCGAGGAGCTTAGTTTAGCAGTCTGTTGGCACGGTTTTCAAGGTAAAACTCTGCACAAATTTTGAGTTTATTTCTGGGCACAGTTTCCAAGGCAGCTGCACGTAGACCGAGCTGAATTTTGGGCACAAATCCCGAGATATCATGCACAGTTATCGAGGCAAAAAATTTGGCAGAGATACCGAGGACTGTTGGCACGGTTTTCTTGGCAGTTTGGTGGCACAGAAATCGAGATTTTCTGCACAGTTTTCGAGGACAGTATAGTACGGACTGTGTACTTTTGCACAGAAATCGAGGCACTCTTTTGCACAGAAATCGAGATTCCAGATTGGCACAGATTTCAAGATTGTTGACTGAGTGAAATTTTCATGGTGGAGATAAGTAAAATTTCTACTGTAAAATTTATGTACTAAGATTACTGAAGAAATAAATCCCTCTCTCTCTAACTGGTTTTCCCTGTGGGGGTTTTTCCAGGGCTTGATTTTGGCCAAAAATTTCTGAGTCTATCATTTTATGGTGTGATTGTTAAATGTGTTTTTCAGCCTGTTAGTGTATTTTCCTGTGTGTAATTGTTACAGTAATTTTCATTAAGTAACATATAGCCAATGCAAAACCGGCTGTATGTGAAAACCACGAAATGTTGACATACACCAGCAAACAGGAAAAAGTAGAATTTCTACATGGTATCAGAGCGCAGGGGCAGAAAATAGTAGTATTTTTGCAACATACAGAAATTTCCAGAACTTAGAAATTTTAGAGATTTTCTTCTGTTAGTGATCAACATTCTATTGGGTTGGAGTTGAGATGGCTACAGGTCTGAGGATTGAGGATTGGTTGAATGGGACTGAAAATTTTGTGCCTTGGAAGGCTAGAATCTTGTTGATTTTGGAGGAGAATGAGCTATGGGTGGAGGTGGTTAAGAGCACTGCTAGCAACCCCATTGCCATTCCAGATGGCACAGATGCAGCAGCTCTTTTGGCCTTCAACAAGAAGGACTGTAAGGCTAGGAGGATCACCCTTGACGCAGTAAAATACCACATAATCCCTCACATTTCCGGGAAGACCAGGGCACATGAGATGTGGGGCGCCTTGACCAGCTTGTATGAGAGTTCCAATGAGAACAGAAAGATGGTTCTTAAAGAGAAACTCAAGAGTATCAAGATGAATGGAGGAGAGGGAGTCACAGCTTACCTCACTAGGATTTTTGCAGTTCGAGATGAACTGGCAGCGGTTGGTGAAGTGGTATCTCCTACTGAGCTAGTACACACAACAGTGAACGGGGCTTCAAAGTCCTAGAGTGTATTTGTGCAGGCCATAGTGGGTAGAGAGAACCTACTGTCTTGGGAGAGACTGTGGGATGACTTTGTGCAGGAGGAGACCAGGAGGGGTCTCGTACAGGGCAGTTCATCACATAGTGGGGCAAATGAGGAGAACGTGGCACTGACAGCCAAGGGTAAGAAGAAGAAGGGTCCCAAGAAGAATGGGGCCAAGAGGTAGCAGCAGCAGTAACCGCAGGGTGGATAGAAGGACTTGAGTAAAATCAAGTGCTATTGTTGTCAGGCGTTTGGGCACTATGCATCACAGTGTCCAAGCAAGAAGAAGAAGAAGGGACAGGGATAGCAGACAGCAACCTCAACAGAGGTTGATGATTTTGGTGACAGGTTTCAGAGGGAGTTTTCCCTATATGCTGGACAGATTGAGAGAGAGAGAGTCTCCTTAGCCACCAGCACAGACATGGATATGGAGAGTCAGCATTCATTGTTGACAGGGCATCAGACAGGTCCATCCACCACTAGTATGTGGTGCATTGACAGCGGAGCCTCGAGACACATGACAGGTACTCGGGAGTTGTTCTCCGAGCTATCACGGACAGCTAGAGATGTGGAGGTGGTACTTGGTGACAACACCATTGTTAGAGCACAGTGGGTCAGGGGACCATTACATTTGAGAGGGAGTCCATGAGTCCCATGACTTTGAGGGATGTGTTGTACATCCCTGGGCTGAAAAAGAACCTTGTTTCAGTTTCCACTATTGAGGACAGGGGTCTTGAGGTGTGTTTCTCAGATGGGAGAGTGCAGGTGTTCCCTAGGACTACAGGTGTATCTACTCCCATGGATATTGGAGTTAGATGTGGACGACTATACAAGTTATTGTTTCACCCGCAGCATGCTCTAGCACACAGCAGCAGCAGCAGTGAGCTATGGCACAGGAGGATGGCCCATTTACATCACCCCACAGGTTTACCTAAGTTCGACACTGAGTAGAGTGATG
This sequence comes from Larix kaempferi, assembly GCA_027924585.1. NCBI lineage: Eukaryota > Viridiplantae > Streptophyta > Pinopsida > Pinales > Pinaceae > Larix > Larix kaempferi. Next base: position 8,584,089 of record BSBM01001201.1, on the reverse strand, counting down.
TGTGCAGAGGGTGTGCTTTGGGAAAGTACAACAAGACTGCTTTTCCTAGCAGTGACACGAGAGCAACAGGAGTGCTTGACTCGATTCATTCTGACATTTGCGGTCCTATGTCTTCAGTATCTTTGACTGGTCACGAGTACTATATTAGCTTCATTGATGACTACTCCAGGAAGACCTAGATCTACTTCTTGAGGAACAAGAAGTCCCCACTAGTGTTGAGTGTCTTCCAAGGGGTCAAAGCCCTTATGGAGAAGCAGACGGGGAGGAAGATCAGGATGTTGAGATCAGATAATGGGGGTGAGTATACCTCCAAGGAGTTCAATGCTTTCTGCAGTCAGGAGGGTATACAGCAACAGTTGACAGTTCCCTACACTCCTGAGCAGAATGGAATAGCAGAGAGAAAGAACAGGTCGATCGTTGGAGCAGCGATCGCCATGCTTCATGATCAGGGGTTACCGTTCTTTCTATGGGCAGAGGCATGCAACACTGCAGTGTATCTGCAGAACAGGAGTCCTCACCGTGCTTTGGGGAGGATGACTCCAGAGGAGATGTATTTAGGAAAGAAGCCTGAGGTGAGCCATTTTCGGATATTTGGCTCTCTGACTTACTCTCACGTCCCTTCTGAGAAGAGGACGAAGTTTGAGCCCACTGCAGAGAGAGGTATCTTTGTGGGTTACGATGAGACTTCGAAGGCATATTGACTTTACATTCCTGGCCAGAGGAGAGTTGTAGTGAGGCGGGAGGTGAAGTTTGATGAGGAGAGGGCCTTCGGGAAGTCGAGAGAGATGGAGCAAGGGGAGCCACCAGCTCCCACACCTCAGTTGATACAGGCTTCTTCGATATAGGTTTCAGGTCCGCATGTTTCTGGGGTGACTGGATCACAGGGTACAGGCACAACTTCTACAGGATCAGTGGTTCAGATTATAGGTACTTCAGGGACAGGTTCAGGGACTAGCACAGGTTCAGGTTCACAGGTTTTAGGCTCACAGGTTACAGGGTCTTCAGGGACTGGTTCATCAGTCACTGGTCCTCGGGGTGCTAGACCTTCTGCTTCTGGCAGTTCCTCGGATGAGGATAGACCAGTTTGGGAGGAGCCTTCAAGGAAGAAGAAGCCTAAGTGGCTTCAGGACACCTTGAAGGAAGCGGAAGCATTTGGTAGACCTCAGGAGGCGATCAGATCAGTGGTTGAGCCAGACAGATATGGGATGGCCCTTGTTGCGAGTCTTCGTGACTCTACTCCTTCTACATTTGAGGAGGCTTCTCAGCATTAGGTATGGAGAGATGCCATGATGGAAGAGTACCATTCCATCATGAAGAATGATGCTTGGGAGATTGTGCCAAGACCTGAGGGGAAGTCAGTAGTGACTTCCAAGTGGCTTTACAAGATCAAGCATGCTGCAGATGGCAGTGTGGAGAAATTCAAGGCTCGGTTTGTGGCTAGGGGGTTCTCACAGGTTGAGGGAGTTGACTATGATGAGACATTTGCTCCAGTTGCTCGGTATTCCTCTATCAGGGCAGTGATATCTATAGCAGGAGAGATGGGTTGGAAGATCCACCAGATGGATGTGAAGACCGCGTTTCTCAATGGTCTTCTGTAGGAGGAGGTGTATTTGGAGCAGCCACAGGGATTCGAGATACATGGGAGAGATTCTCATGTGTGCAGGCTTAGGAAATCCTTGCACGGTTTGAAGCAAGCTCCTAGAGCTTGGTACTCCAGGATCGATGCATATTTGACTTCGATGGGATTTCATAAGAGTGAGGCTGATCCCAACCTATACTACATTGTGGTTGGTGGAGATCCACTCATTCTTCTTTTATATGTTGATGACTTATTTATCACTGGAGATGAGCGTCTTATTGCACAGTGCAAGAGAGATCTTGCAGCTCAGTATGAGATGACTGATATTGGGCTGATGCATTACTACTTGGGGATGGAGGTTTGGCAGGAGCCTGGACATATCTTCCTAGGACAGGGGAAGTATGCAGCAGAGATTTTGAAGAGTTATCGGATGGAGGACTGCAGGCTTATGTCTACACCTATGATCACCAACTTGAAGCAACTTCATGCTTCAGAGGGTAAGTTGGTGGATCCCACTTACTATATCGTCAGCTCATCAGATCGTTGATGTATCTGGTCAACACCAGGCCAGACTTGTGTTTCGTGGTTAACACTCTTAGCCAGTTCATGGTGCAGCCTAGGAGTGTGCATTGGACGGCCGCAAAGCACATTCTGAGATACCTAGCAGGGACAGTGGATTATGGTCTGGACTACAGGGGTTCGGGTGGAGTCAACTTGGTTGGGTTCACAGATTCAGATTGGGCAGGTTGTGTGAGGGATCGGAAGAGCACTTCCGATTGTTGTTTCAGTTTGGGCTCGACAGCAGTGTTGTGGTTTAGTTGGAAACAGAAGTCCGTTGCACTGAGTTCTGCTGAGGCTGAGTATATGGCAGCCAGTCAGGCTACTTGCAAAGCACTGTGGCTTCGTAAGTTATTGGTAGATTTATTTGATCAACAGCTTAGACCTACGGTGATCTACTGCGACAATCAGAGTTGCATTCAGCTCTCTGAGAATCCAGTGTTCCATGACAGGTCGAAGCACATTGAGATCAGGTACCATTTCATCCGTGACTATGTTCAGAGAGGGGCAGTTGAGCTACAGTATATATCCACTGATGAGCAGGTTGCATATATCCTAACGAAGTCTTTGGGGAGGGGGGAGTTTGTCTTCTTTAGAGATAAGTTGGGAGTGGTGCGGAACACCTTCCTCGGTAAGAGGGAGTGTTAGTTTTTGTACCTAGGGAAGTGTTCCCCAAGTGACTTTTTGCCTAAGTCACTTAGAAGGGGGAAAAAGGTGACCCTCACATTAAAAGCTACTTAATGAGACTTTATAAAGTCAAAGTCACTTTTTGATAAATTTAAGTGGGTGAGTGAAATTTATTTAAGTGATTTAAATAAATGTGATTTTTACCCATTGAATCTTAGCCATTGGATTGGATCTTTCTCCACCGTTGGATTAGATTCCCACTTAGGGTTTAGACAAAAAGGGTTGAGGGAGGCAAACCCATTCACTTTTCACATTTTGAGAAGAGAGAAGAGCTGAGAGAGGAAGAGAGAGCAGCTAGGGCTTGGCATGTATTTCAAGGCAGCAGTCAAGCATTAATGAATAGTATGGATTCATAGCTGAGTGATTTTTTCAGTCGCATGCATCCCGAGGCAGTAGAAGTGAAGCACGGTTTTCAAGGTACCATACAACTGCATTTATTGCAGGCCGTACAGCACAGAAATCGAGGAGCTTAGTTTAGCAGTTTGTTGGCACGGTTTTCAAGGCAAAACTCTGCACAAATTTCGAGGTTATTTCTGGGCACAGTTTCCAAGGCAGCTGCACCCAGACCGAGGTGACTTCTGGGCACAAATCCCGAGATATCTTGCACAGTTATCGAGGCAGAAAATTTGGCAGAGATACCGAGGACTGTTGGCACGGTTTTCCTGGTAGTTTGGTGGCACAGAAATCGAGATTTTCTACACAGTTTTCGAGGACAGTGCAGTACGGCCTTTGTACTTCTGCACAGAAATCGAGGCACTCTTTTGCACAGAAATCGAGATTCCAGATTGGCACAGATTTCAAGATTGCTGACTGAGTGAAATTTTCATGGTGGAGATAAGTAAAGTTTCTGCTGTAAAATTTATGTACTAAGATTACTGAAGAAATAAATCTCTCTCTCTCTCTAACTGGTTTTCCCCGTGGGAGTTTTTCCAGAGCTTGATTTTGGCCAAAAATTTCTGAGTCTATCATTTTATGGTGTGATTGTTAAATGTGTTTTTCAGTCTGTTAGTGTATTTTACTGTGTGTGTAATGGTTACAGTAATTTTCATTAAGTAACCTACAGCCAATGCAAAACCGGTTGTATGTGAAAACCACGAAATGTTGACATACACCAGCAGACAGTAAAATGCAGAATTTCTACAATTCCTTAATTTAAATATCAGTCTATTACCTCTGCTGGTTAGTTATTTCAATCTATCACTGTATGCTTTTTATGATGCTCTCATGGTTATAAATAATGCCTGAATGCTATCATCTAATGACCCCAAAATCTCTTAAGAAAACATACACATATACTCAGCAAAATCCATAAACAATCAGTGGTTCAACTCAAGGAGTGAGCAGTGAGCCATTAGTGATCTTCCGAAGTGTTTGACGAAAGTACTAAACCAGATTAGTGATCACAACAGTGGGAAAATTCAGTCCTTCCTCTACACGGGATATTACAGACAACATGTTATAATCCATATATAATAAATGAATAATGAATATGAGATATGAGATGATGTTATTACAATGAGAGGGATCATGGATATATATATATATATATATATATATTATCCACATAAATGAGCAACATTAACAATAACATTAACTATAAAATCATATATATATATATATATATATATTATCCACATAAATGAGCAACATTAACAATAACATTAACTATAAAATCATTATATATATATATATATATATATATTATCCACATAAATGAGCAACATTAACAATAACATTAACTATAAAATCATATTATTTTCTTCCCACCATTCCACATCTACTAAAAGCACTGGGAGATATAAAGCAATCAATAGCACCTAGATTTATCGGCCCCATTTATCTTATGTATAGTTTTATTGATGGTGGACTGTTGCTGGTCTTGACTGTTGTTAACTGCAGCATGAATGCCATGTTCTTGACAGGCATCTCTAACTCTGGCCTTTCCTTGTCATGAAAACTCAGGCTGCCTTTTGGGGAAGGTCCTCTGTTTATGCCTTTCCGTTTCATGCTGCTCGTGTACTCATTTTTCATTTCATTTCATTTAGGGCTGCTTTTTGCACCCCTTTCTTTTGCTTGGATATTATTACTTGTAGTCACTAGTTGCATTGAGCAATTTTGGTTTTAAGTGGACATTCACAAAAAAATCATTTTCAAGTTTCAACTTTGACTTTAAATCTCTTATTGTATTTACTATGTAGATTGGCCTAATTACTGCTAGCACTCAGTCTTTGGGTACACACAGGGCAGATCTGTTTTGTACTCAATTATTTTGTTAAGAAGCAAACTTCTTTAGAACAGATTTAACTATATATTTTTGTTAGAAAGTCTTTGAAACAAAAAATCAAATTAAGGAGGATTTCCAATAAGAAAATGATCGTTCCCAGTAGTTTTTCTTCCGTTTAAATATATAATGCAGAATATGCTGTGCTGACATTGATATTGGTATACTATTGGTAGGAAGCCAGGCAGGCAGTGGATTTGATGGGAAAGTGGGAACCTATTGACACTGCAGATGCACTGGAGCTCTTGTCTCCTGAATTTAAAAGCGAAGATGTCAGTATAATTTACATAATTTTCTCTGAAGTTATGCTGAATTTATTCTGTCTATGTAGGCATTGAAGGACTAGGACAATACCAAGAGATATAGGTTATAAGGTTTTATATTGCTGAATCCAGTTTGGAAATGATTTGTTTTTGCATTCACCTTTAATGTGGCTCAAAATTTAAAGAATGTATATTTATAATTAGTTGTTTGTTCTTTAACAGGTGCGTGCATATGCTGTAAAGGTCCTCGAACGAGCAGAGGATGAAGAGCTGCAGTGCTACTTGCTTCAACTTGTGCAGGCCCTCCGATTTGAGCGCGATGAGAAATCACAGCTTGCCCGTTTTCTTGTTCATCGTTGTATGTAAATGCTTAATATTTTTGCTAGGGCTGTCCATAGTGCATGCTTGATTTTTCATTTTTGAAAACACTGGAAGATTCATATTACTTTAAAGTTACAGAATGTACAAGTCAAAATTAGGTCAGACAAAACCTGTCGAACTTTTGTTATGCTCACAATTTACGGTCGTCACAGCTTTCTAATCTTCTGTCATATCTATATTGAATACAAATAGATTGATATTGTTTCTATAACAACAAAAATGTTTCCTTTTATCATCAGAAGAAAAAATGTGTTGAAAACTAGTTTCACAGTAGCCGCATGTCCTACTTGATCATTGATTGGCAGTTGCATCGGTAATTGTATGAGCATACATTTTTCTTGTACATGTATATGTGACTTTATTGGATTTGTTCATAGACTTTAATGGTTTTTGCACTTTGCTGGCTGATGCTTAAATTGCTATGTTATCACACAAGCTCTAGCATCCACTAGATGTACCCCATCCAGGATAGTAGATGAGAGGGCAGCCAAGTTGGTGACACTTCAAGCACCAATTCCACCGCTCCAATGAGCGGTTGTCACACTGGACAAGGCGCTTGTCACTTTTGACAAGGCACGAGGCCAAGTCAAGGGGGAGACCCTATTCAACCAGCGATGGTTGAGAACGCTGGTTGAAAGTGTCTAAGTGTCCTATGACCCTTTCCAACCAAAAGACTGAAACTTATTTGAGATAAAAGTGTTTTGGATAACTTATTTCAGATCTGAAATGTTAGTGAAAATAGTGAAATTGACCCAAGGATGAAAAATTTGCTAGAAGTGAAAATAAATTTTTTTCCTATGGGGGAAATTGACTCTAAATGATTAAGCATGCATAACAGAAATAATCAGTGATTAAATGAGTCTTCTAGCATGTTAAAACTTGGTTTTTAATGACAATTAAACAAGTAAATCCAAAACCAAGCCTACCCACAACCCCAAAACCAAAAGACAGTCAGAAAATGCACAAAAATGCCGAAGGAGGGCGCAAACCAGCAAGGTACTAGTGCCAAAAAAAGGGTGAAATGGAGTCCAAAATGCATGGGGTCTTGTATTTGGGGTTTTCTAAAAGAAACTAAAGTGGGTTTAAAACAGAAATTAAGCCTACCCACAACCCCAAAACTAAAAGACAGTCAGAAAATGCACAAAAATGCCCAAGGAGGGCGCAGACTAGCAAGGTACCAGTGCCAAAAAAAGGGTGAAATGGAGTCCAAAATGCACGGGGTTTTGTCTTTGGGGTTTTCTAAAGGAAACTAAAGTCGGTTTAAAACAAAAATTAAATCCTAAGATTAAATTTCAAAATATGAATTTTTATGAGTTTTGTCTTATGTAAATATTTCTTTGTGCATGATGGAAAATGAAAAATCAAGATGAAAATATGAAGAACTTACTTGTTTCCCGGAGAGAGGTTGATGAAATGACAATTTGCTCTCATAAAGATCAACTAGGAAGTGTTTGGTGATGTCCAAGCTTTGAGCCAAGCTACCCAAGTGAACCAAGGCGCCCTTCACCTGTGAGAAACAATAATATATCAGATTGAAGCACAAATGAAATATGCAATTACAAGCAAGAAAATAGAAGAGAAAATCATTGGTTTAAAACACAAAAATTACTCCTTCAATTTTTCAACGATTTGGGGAAGAGAAAGAGGATAAAATCACTAATGCCCCCCACCAAAATCGTTGCCCCTGTTTGCAATATCAGAAATCCACCACAATAATACATGGACAGCCACTAAAACTCCTTAGTGCAAAAGAAGAACAACATGCAATCAATTTCTCATACACTCAATCACGAGAACACAAGAATTTTCTGAAAGACTCTCAAGATGTTTCTATTCCAAGTGCTAAAATATCCAAGAAGAAGAATACAATGACTGATTTATCTCGTAAATAGAGAAGCTCAATACAAAATCCCTAGCCAAAGAGATCAATGGTTGATATTAAATCATCTCAACCACAAATCAATGGCTAAGATCATCTCTCAATGTTGTGATGGGCAAGATACATGAGGGGGGGCGAATTCCTCTACATGCCCTAGTAGAACACCATATCAATGTTATAAACATGAATTACATGAGGAAAGGGGCCTCCTAGGGGTCTATGTCTCCCTAAGGCACACTCTTTTACAAAGCATTTGTGCCCATACATCAAAAACATAAGTGCAAAACCCCCAATGTAGCAAATTCGCCCCCCTTGTGGAGATGGGCCATATGAGGGCCCCACATCAAGTAGATAATGTCCAAACTATAGTCCAAAGTACCAAATATTTACCCCTTACCTTTAATGCCACTTTAATGTTTAACTTAGCCAAATTTTGATTTTCTCATTTAATTATTGTCGGTTTGTACGGCTGAACATGAAAATTGCGATTTTGAGCCACTTTCTTTTCCCGGAATCACGAACCGACTGCTCCATTGAGATGGTAGATCCCAAATCCACTAATAATGGTCACTTGAACGACCAAAATCCATCATATATATGCAATTTGGCCCAATCCAAGCATTTTGAATTAAATAGGGCCCTGCTGGCCATTAATAAATTAAAATCTCCCAAATGCCTTCGAATTTTTGTAATCTGATGCTTGAGGGATTGTATGGGACCCCAATAGATGTCAAATAACCAAAATCGCAACTTTGATTCCAAATTTGCTCGGGACCCTTTTTTGGCTTGGTCAAACAAGGTTGACCAAATCAAAGCTAGTCAAATCATGGCCATGGATTCCTTATTTATATTAGTACATCAACTATAAACATCTAGTGACAAATACAAGGTGATCATAATAAGCAATTTTTCAAAAATTAGCCTTAAGGTAAGGTGGGCCCACCACCTCTTGTGAATTCTCCACAGTTATGCACATTTATAGATTTGGCCATCTTGCTAGCTATGGGTGAGGTGGACAACAAGGCTTAAAAAAAGGGAAATGACCAAGACCATGACTGTGTGACCCTTTGGATAAGCATGGGGAGTAAGGGGACCACAGTGACATAGGTACACCAGAGAAACACTAGGGAAGGGAGTGCTAGTGTTTATGGTATCTCGGGATGTCCTCCATGATTTAGATGCCTTGCATGGAGGTACAAAAACAGTATAGGAATCAGGATGGAGTAGAGGGTGAGATACACTCTACTCAATGGCATTGAGTCCATTGGTGGCTACAGGCGGACCTTTCGAGGTGTTTTGCCCTTTGCATGCATGAGATTTGCATGACCTGTCAGTGATTAAAAGATGCATGCAAAAGTGACTTTTTGCATGCACCGAGTTAGGTTTTTGGTAAACCTAATTCATCGGTGAGATTATATATAGAGGCAGGGGGTCTCTGGATGAGGTTGCTTAGTTGACTTATTAGAGATTGATCTGTCAGGAGTGAGGAGGGCGCATTAGTGCATGCAGGGCGACTTTCAGAGAGAGAGGGGAGCTGCTGCAAGAGGGAGAGTGGTCAGATCTGAGTTGGATCAGAGACCACTTTCTCCAGAGGCACTTGGCGCCCAGTTCTGTGGACTGAGATAGTTCACTGGTGTGGTTTCTGCTGAGTTAGAGGAGGACGTCTTCCAGAGGAGGAGGGGCACATTACCTGACGTTAGAGGAGCTCATTCAGAGTTCGATCGACCGATTGAGAGGTTGAGACGTTCAGGGTAGCCTTGCCTTAATGTTTGAGGAAGGTCTGTGATGATCAGAGCTTAGATCTGTTGAGATCTGGCCCAGTACGAGCATCAGACATCTAGAGGAGAGGGTTCACTTTTCCATGCAGAGGAAGGGTGCATTCTTCAGTTGAGAAGTTGGCCTTCTTTAGTTGCAGAGCTGATCAAAGCAGAGGATTGAGAGAGGTAGTACAATCACGGCTACCTGCAGAGAGACTTAGATCCAAATTGACAGTTAGGGCACATTCTCTCAGTGCATGCATCAGCTGATGCATGCAGATCTAGGGTTTGACCCGTTCAGGATTGAGTGTTACATCTGAGGTAACATTATTGTATTGCTCTGGGCTCGAGAGAGAAGAAAGCCCCACAGGATTGTTGGTTTTCCTCGGTTGGGGTTTCTAGGGTATATGCAATGTTATTTGTGTGATTGCATGTGTCAATGTTGTAAAGAGATCTAGTTGTTGAGTTTATATCTTTATGAGTATTTATTGATGTACGAGACTCAAACCGCTTGAGATCTCAAGGGCTATCCAGAGGGAGTGGTGATCTTTGGATTAAAATTTACAGGGAGGTGTCTCACAAATGGGTAGAGTGCTTGGGAAACCACCACTAGCCTTTAGCTTACACCTTGCAGCTCACATCAAAGTTTACATCTGGCTCCGTGAGGATTTTTTCTAGAACCACTGTGCTGGGTGCACAACCAATCGTAATTTGAGGTTCTAGGGGACACTTAGAATTAACTATCCTTTGCTCCATCTCACCTTCTAGTCCTTCATTGGGACACATTGAGGAATTTAACCATTACATTTCTCTTTTGTTTATGTGGCCAAGCAATCATTTTGATATGACATGTGTGTTAATGTTTCATACAATTATAGCATAATAATTCAATTGCATAAAATCAATAGGATCACTAGAAGAAAGAAGAAGCATAGAAACAAAGAACACGAGAATTTATCTCGAGAAAACCGAACAACCTTCGTATAGAGATGAATAATTCCGAGAATAGAGTACAGAGATGAGAGAGAGAAAGTAGAAAGTCTCTCTAACCAAAAACCCCCAAAATAAGCTTCTCCTAGCTGCAAGTCCAAGCTCCTCTCCAAGTGATGCGAACTTGTTATGTGTGAGTGAATGAACAAATGAGGCATACGACCTCTCTATTTATACACATGTAAAAATGACTTTTTCCCTTTCTGGCCCGACCTGACTTTTCCCAAATTGGGCCGACCTCACTGGGACAGTTCTATCCATTGTTTGGGGCAGACTGTCCATTGTTTTGGGGCAGTTTACCCACTGGCTTGACTTGTCTAATTTGACTGGGCCGACCTGACCTCGGGTACAATAAATAATTTATTTTAGTCTTTTTCTTTACTTGATGTTTTACCCCAAGGTTTACATTATTCTTTCTAGGGTTTACATGATTAATTACATCAAGTTCAACTCCCTTAGGAGGTACAATCAAATAAAATACAATAAGAATATTTTCTGAAGTTGCACAAATTCCAACACTCCCTTTCAACAAGGAATTTATTCTTCGGTCTTCATCAGCATCACGATCATCTGGATTTCATCTGTACATCTATACTGTCTCAATCATCTCTATACATACTGAAAGTTGTCAACACAGTCTCAGTCCTTCGAGAAGTTTCGTCATGCATCAACTCCACCAGTCCTTCGGTGAGTCCAAGAGAGTCTCTCCATCCTACCTAGATGTCCGAGAGATAGGCTATACCATCTTCTACTTGTCCATCTCATCTGCCAATGGGATCCTCCCATACTTTGCTGAGAACCTGGACGAGCAGAGGTGCACGACCATCTACTACCTGTTTGTCTCATCTACCAATGGGGTACTCCCATACCTGGCTGAGAACCTAAACGAGTAGAGGTACCTGTGAAATCATCACACAACCATCTACTACCTGTCCATCTCATACGTCGATGGGATTTATCCCATACCTGGTTGAGAACCTGGACGAGCAGAGGCACCTGTCTGTAACCCGACCATCTACTACTTGTTCGTCTCATCTGTCGATGGGATTTCTCCCATACCTCGCTGAGAACCTGGACGAATAGAGGCACCTAGGTGGAACCCGACCATCTACTACCTGTCCGTCTCATCTGTCGATGGGATTTCTCCCATACCTGGTTGAGAACCTGGACGAGTAGAGGTACTTGGGTGAAAGCAGGGTAAACATCTTTGTCATCTCTCCCTCTCAAGAAGGGACACGTTCTCTTCTACTCCAAGTCTTCCACGAAAGTATTCGAACTTCATCTTGGGAAGAGGCTTGGTGAGAACATCTGCAGTTTGGTCATCTGTCGGAACATACTGTAACTCGATCGCACCTTTCTGCACCATATCATGTATGAAGTGATACCGAATCTCTATATGCTTTGACCTGTCGTGGAATACATGATTCACTGACATCTACACAACTTGGGTTATCATAGTGAATCTTGGTTGGCTCTAGAATCTGGCCAAACAATCCTGCAAGGAGTTTACGAACCCATACTGCTTCTTGGGCTGCTGTACTAGCAGCCATATACTCGGCCTCTGCAGTACTAAGTGCTACTGAGTTTTGCTTCCTACTGCACCAGGAATCACTGCAGAACCCAAACTGAAGCAACATTTGGAAGTACTCTTCCTATCTACAGCACATTCGGCCTAATCTGAGTCTGTAAACCCCTGCAATCTCAAGTCACACTCGAAAGCATATCTCAGACCATATCCCACAGTGCCACGCAAGTATCTGAGCACATGTTTTGCAGCAATCCAGTGAATCTACCTTAGATCACACATAAACTAGTTGAGAGCATTCACAACAAACATATATCTGGTCCGGTGTTCGTCAGATACATCAAGGACCCAATCAGCTGGCGATACATAGTGGGATCAATCAAATTTGAATCTGAAGCAGAATACCTCAACTTCTTCAAATTTGCATCCATCGAAGTGGCCTTGGACTTGTAGTCCAACATCCCGAATCTCTTCAGAATATCTGTGGTGTATTTTCCTTGACCTAGGAAAATATTCTTTTGCCTCTCCCATACTTCTAATCCCAAGAAGTAATGCATCAATCCAAGATCATTCATTTCGAACTCAGAGGAAAGTTTCTTCTTACACCATATGATAAGTTTCTCATTTCCAGCGGGAAATAGGTCATCAACATAAAGGACCAAAATCAGTGGTTCATCATTCACAACCTTGTAGTAAAGGTTGGGGTCTGCATCACTCTGATGCAACTTCCACCCCATGGCTGAAGCAATAGCAGTGATCGATCTGATGGAAGTATATTGAGCCACAGGAGCAAATGTCTCATCATAATCGACTCCCTCTTTCTGAGAGAACCCTCTAGCAACAAATATAGCCTTGTGTTTTTCAACACTCCCATCTGCTCCATGCAAAGTCTGTTGTGCCCATCTAGGCCTCTTCTGGCCTACTGCAATATCTCTGGGAACATCAACTGGCTCAACTAGATCAATGGAATCGATGGGTTCATCCTCTTCTGCTAAATCCCTCTAAACTGAAGGGGGAGATGATCTCATCTCCTTTGGTTCTAGCATTTCCTTATCATCGATCTCCATGTCTAATTCTCTGCCTTTCCCGACAGCCATTTCTACTTCAAATGACACATCCCTGCTGACTTCAATTAGTCTGGATCCTGGGATGTAGATTTTGTACGCCTTTGAAGACTCACTATATCCCATGAAAGTTCCCTTCTTTCCTGAAGGTTCTAACTTCGTCCTTTTCTCCTTGGGCACATGTAGACTGGACAACCAAAGATTCAAAGGTGGCCCACTTCTGGTTTCACTCTTGTGAAAGCTTCTTTTGAGGTCATCCTACTAGGCTGAGAGTCATAGTCCCGGAAGCTTTCTCATCAATGAGATTCATGTGTCCATCACTTGTTCATCGGAACAAGTCTCATCATCCTTCTCTTGTAGGCCATATCGCAGGTCTTTTCCCTACAATTCAAATCTCGTCTGATGATCGATGATATTGTATAATCAAATTTAACCAATTTCTATTTCTATGCAATGATAATAGTTTACACAGGCCTCTTGGCTAATACTTTAGCACAACAATCATAAACATGTCTTTCAAACACATCTGAGAACCATCTAGATGTCTGTTATCTCCACTAGAACATGCCATCAAGAGTGTGCACTACTCTAAGCATGCAGAAAGTAGATATCAACTAGACTAGCTCCATTATGTGTTCATGAAATGTTGTGTAGCTCATATGCATATCAAATACAACAAGAGTCTATAGTACACCAAAAGTAAACTATACTTCCTGATAGATCTGCATATAATGGTTATGAAGACTTAGCTCGGTGGGCTACCTCAACTGGTTGAGTGATGTAAGTTGTGAGCAGAAGGTCTCGGGGTCAAATCCTCGGGTGGCTATACATTGCTATATAAGGGCCTCACTTGATGTCCCCACCAGGTTAGGCCTCGTAATCAGGGCCGATGGTTTACCTTGGGTACCATGGTTTCCCATGACTTGTTCCTTATAAAAAAAAAATATAATGGTTATGAAGACATAAGACAAAAGCATATCTATGTAAGCAAGAAAACTAAATACTTATCTCTTATTGTTTTTGTGTGTGGGCTCCCACTTCCTTCTTGTGAGAACCATGGAGAGACCTCTGTTCTGGCAGTCTGGATCTTCATATCTCCTCAACATATGGAGAACTAAAAGAAGAACTCCGAACGATTATCATCCGTTGACTTCTTGTGAAGAGTGTCTTCATTAACATCAACAGTTGAGGCTTCATGCTTCCTTTTGATTGAGCTTCGACAATTACTGGCACAATGACCATGCCTTGCACCTGTAGCATTGTATCTGAGACAAGTCCTTCTTCTGATCTAGAGGAGGACTTGATCTCCTACCTTGGTGCTTGTGTTTGTAAAACTTTCTTCCCTTTCTCTTGCCTTTCTTTGCATGGGACAAGAATGCTTGATTCTCCTCAGGTTAAGTGTCATGAAGTCTCTGCCTTGCTGTTATTATTGTCTCTTCCTGAGTGTAATCTTCCCATAGCTTATCAAATTTGGGTAGCTTGGATCTATCGCTTATACTTTGAATGAATGACTCCCAATATGGTGGGAGACCATTTAGAGTAGTAATGACAAGCTCCTCATCATCAATGGGATCTCCACTGGTACTAAGCTTGTCCCTTAGTTCTGTGATCCTCATGAAATATGAGGCAATGGATTTTGACTTGGACATCTTCAAATTTGATAGCTAGTTCCTCAATGCGAGTGTCATATTAATACTACTATGTTCAAATAGCTTCTTTATGATTTTGAACATCTTTCTAGCATTCTTCTTTCCTGATATTTGAGGAACCAAGTCATCTCTGACTGAGTCCACTAAAATCGTTCTTGCTCTGGCATCATTCTTCCTCCAGCAAGATTTGTCTTCTTCGGCTTCTGGTTCTAGGACCTTCTCATTGATAAACTACAAGAGATCATTTTCTTCTAGTAAGAGAAGAACCCTAGACTTCCAAGAGATGAAGTTGGAAGTCCCTTCTAGATGATCTTCAACCTTCATTCCAATCATCCTGACTGCAAATCTGAAGCAGAAACCCTAGCAGGAGCTAGGTCAAAAATGAAAGTTGGATTCTTGGAAAGCTGACTCCATAGGGAGATGCGCCCTAGCAAGGCGACTTGATAAAAGGTGGGGTCGAGCCAAATCTGTGGAGGGAGCAGGTCAAAAATTGAAACCCTAATTTCTGCTGTAATTGTAGCTGTAGAATTAGGTAAAAAATGAAACTTCTCAGAATTAGATTCTGCCTTCACCAAAAGATGCTCCCTTCCTAGAGCGAAATTCCCCAGGCACATTTTTCGCCAAAATGATGAGTGAAGTCCTCAAAATATGAAATCCTAGTTCTGGCAATGACTTCTTCTAGTACTGCTCTGATACCATGTTAATGTTTCATACAATTATAGCATTATAATTCAATTGCATAAAATCAATAGGATCACTAGAAGAAAGACAAAGCACATAAACAAAGAACATGAGAATTTATCCTGGGAAACCCAATCAGGAGAAAACCTAGCAACCTTCGTATAGAGATGAATAATTCTGAGAACATAGTACAAAGATGAGAGAGAGAAAGTAGAAAGTCTCTTTAACCAAAAACCCCCAAAATAAGCTTCTCCTAGCTACTAGTGCGAGCTCCTCTCCAAGTGATGCGAACTTGTTATGTGTGAGTGAATGAACAAATGAGGCATGCGACCTCTCTATTTATACACATGCAAAAATGACTTTTTCCCTTTCTGGGCCGACCTAACTAGTGCAAATCTGTCTATTGTTTGAGGCAGATTGCTCATTGTTTTGGGGCAGTTTGCCTACTGCTCCGACTTGTCTAATTTGACTGGTAAAACTTAGATTCAGAGATCACTGCTCCCTCTGAATCACCCTGAGATCTCAAGCAGTTTGAGTCTCGATATCAATATATGCACATATAAATATAAACTCAACAGCTAGATCTGCATTACCAAAATGAAACACATGCAATCACACAAGGAACACCAAATATACCCTGGAAACCCCAAATGGGGAAAACCAACAATTTGTGGGGCTATCTTCTCTTTTGAGCCCAAAGCATATATAAAATGGACAAGTACAATACAGGATTACCTCAAGGGTAACTCAATCCAAGAACCGGACAGACTATAGATCTACATGCATGCACTGGAAGAGTAAGCCCTAACTGGTAAACTGGATCTGAGTAACTTTGCAGGTGCCTCTGACTAATCTGCCTCCTCTGTATTACACTGCTCTGATCTGCTCTCTCTGAAGACTGCAACCTCCACTGCATGCAGAAGTGCGCCCTCCCCTCTGGATGTCTGATGCTCGTATCAAACTGGATCTCAACAGATCTGAGCTTTGATCGTCCCTAACCTTCCTCGAATGCTGAGGCAAGGCTATCCTGGAAGTCTCAGACTCTGAATCGGTCAATCCAGCTCCAAACGAGCTCCTCCCTCCTTGGGAAATGTGCCCTCCTCCAAGGGAACACCTCCTCCT
Organism: Larix kaempferi; assembly: GCA_027924585.1. Lineage (NCBI taxonomy): Eukaryota > Viridiplantae > Streptophyta > Pinopsida > Pinales > Pinaceae > Larix > Larix kaempferi. Next base: position 8,567,673 of record BSBM01001201.1, on the reverse strand, counting down.
CTAAACTGAGCAAAATGCTCTCTGATGGACTCTCTCAGTCCACAGACCTGGGTGCCTAGTGACTCTGGAGCTGAAGGTCACTGATCTGGCTCATATCTGACCTTCCTAGCTCCTGCAACAGCTCCTCTCTCTCTCAGAAAGTTGCCCTGCATGCACAAGTGCGCCCTCCTCACTCCAACACTATCACTCTCTGATAATACAACTGAGCAACCTCATCCGGGGACCCCCTGCCTCTATAAATAATCTCACCGTCCATCGATGAATCAGGTTTACCAAACCTAATTCTCGGTGCATGCATCCAATGAGAGAGTCACACTCTCTATTTATACTTTACTTCACTTGCCTTTTACCCTAACTGGCTCGACTTCTCCTAGGAGAGTCTAATAACCCATTATACCCTAACTCTAGGCCGACCCCACTAGGGGAGTCTAATAACCCACTCTAGTACCATGGTAACCTTCTCGATCGGAGGAATGAAACCTCTCCGCCGGAAGTATAATGACAATATAAAATATACAAGTGAAATACATTTCGAAGTTACAAATACATCAACAAGTGAAGTAAAGTATAAATAAAGAGTGTGACTCTCTCATTTCAATCATTCTCACTCACTCATTCGCATAAGTGAGAGAGAGACAAGTTCACACAAGTGGAGGAGGAGGAGTTGTTGGAGTCTATCTCTTTGTTTTGGGGTTTTGTATTATTGCTCATTCTATCTTTGAGGAAGTTGCGGGGTTTTGTCCTTTATGGTTTCCACGGTGAAATGCTTTGTCTATTGTCTCTTGTGATTGATTTGTTGTGCTTGTTATTCTCTAAGATAAGATCCTAGATCATATTGAATTAAATGATGAAAAACTAACATGGTATCAGAGCTAACCTGAGAAAAAGACACTATGCAGTTGCGGAACCTAGGGCTTCTTAATTTTTGGGTCTCTTTCCACAGATCATCAAAGGCAGGAGGCTAGGCTGACTCTCCTAAGGAAGGCGCATCTTTCTGTCGAGACAAAATTTGATTTTGAGCATTTTCATTTTTTGGCCTATCACTGTTGCAAGAAATTAGGGCTTTTGACAGAAGTGGAATTTTGGAGTGCTCTCAGCATAGGATTGTTCTCCTCAACAAATTCGAAATTTAGAGACCAAGATCGAACTTTTTGGTTGGGTGAATCTTCGAGAAAGTCAAACCCTATTTTGACTTTTGGACCAAAAAACCAGAATTTGACAGAAATTGCAGATCTGAAATTCGTAGGTCATTTTTGAGTAAATTTTTGGAGTTTTCAAAATCTGAGCACACCAGCTTGCTTGCCTCAGTCAATTGCATCTCCCTGTCTAGACAGAAGTTTGAAATTCCAAGTTTGGATTTTTAGGGTTTCTCTATCAAACCCTAGCCAGCTCTAGATCCAGTTTCAACAAATCAAGTGGTAAGACCTATAATCTTGTATTTCCATTTGAGTTTCTTATTAAGATGTCTCACCACACCAAGCTTGAGGATAAGCTTCAAGGGGCTGATAACTTCCAAGCATGGAAGTATAGGATTGGGTTAATCCTAGAAGAGAATGAATTGGACACCTACATAAGTGAAGAGGTTCCAGTCCAAGAGGGAGATGAGGCTAAGGCCTTACACAAGAAGAACTTGGTCAAGGCCAAGAGGATCATTGTAGATTCTATCAAGGACCATTTCATACCACGTGTCATCTCTAAAGACACCCAAGGAGATTTTTGATTCCTTGACCAAGCTATTTGAAGGGAAGAACATAAATCAGAAGATGACTTTGCGGAACCAATTGAAGAATGTCAAGATATAGAATGCCGAGACCATGTAGTCCTACTTCTCAAGGGTCTCCTAGATAAAAGAAGAACTTGAAGCCGTGGGAGAAGATATAGAGAATGGAGAAGTAGGGATGACCACCTTGAATGGTCTACCTAGGTCATGGGATTCCTTCATTCAAGGAATTTGTTCTAGGAAGAAGCCCATCTCATTCAATAGGTTGTGGGAGGAATGCTCACAAGAAGAAGTTCATATTGTAGCTCGAGAAGAGAAGATGGGTAGTGAAGACCAAGCTCTCACAGCACACACCAGGAAGAATTACAACAAGAGGGAGCATCCTCATCACAAGGAGGGTAAACACCACCACCAGAACCAAAGGGAGAACTTTGGAGGATCTATGAAAGATCTCTCTCACATTCGATGCTATACTTGTGATGAGGGGGGACACTATTCCAGAGATTGTCCCAGGAACAAAAGCAGCTCCCACAAGAAGAAGAACACTAAGAAAAGACATCATGCTCACACTGCAGAGGATGATGGACCTCCCAGGAAGAGGGCCAGAGAAGAAAGTGAAGATTCTCCAAGCGATGAAGAGTATGTTTTGATTTTCTCCCTCACAGGAACTGTTACACATGGAAGCAATGACTGGCTTATAGATAGTGGGGATTCCAAGCATATGACTGGATTCAAGGAATCCTTTATGAATCTATCTAAACATGAGTCACCCCACAAAGTGAAACTTGGGGATGATTACCAGTATCCTATAAAAGGAAGTGGTGAAGCCTCTTATAAGCTAGACTCTGGAAAGTCTATGAAGATGAAAGATGTTCTATTTGTACCAGGACTGAAGAAGAACCTTCTCTCCATCTCTGCATTGGATGCAAAAGGTATGACAGTTGCATTTGTAGATGGCCAAGTTCTTATGTGTCCTAAAGGAAAGACTCTAGATGATGCGGTAGTGATCGGAGAGCAAGAGGGAGGATTATACAAACTGAAGGGCCAACCAGAACAAGCTTTGGTCCATGAATCCATGGAGCGAAGTGAACTATGGCATAGAAGGCTTGCACATGTGCACTATAGAGCACTATCTCTTGCAAGCAAAGCCGTTGAAGGTCTTCCAGAAATCCAGGCAAAGCATGAAGGCATTTGCAAAGGTTGTGCAAAGGGAAAGAATACAAAGAAGACATTTCCAAGTAGCGAGAGCAAGGCAAAAGGAATCTTGGAAATCATCCACTCCGATGTATGCGGTCCGATGTCATCCAGTTCTTTGAGTGGGTATGTATATTATGTTTCTTTCATTGATGATTTTTCTAGGAAGACATGGATATATTTCTTGAAGGGCAAAGATGAAGTATTCAGTAAGTTCAAGGAATTCAAAACCTTGATCGAGAACCACACAGAGAAGAGAATCAAGACATTTCAGTCTGACAATGGTGGAGAGTTCACATCAGAAGACTTCAAGAAATTATGCAAAGATTCAGGAATTAAGAGGGAGTTGACCACTCCATATCATCCACAACAAAATGGGGTTGCAGAAAAGAAGAATAGAACAATTATGGAAGTAGCCAGGGCAATGCTTCATGACCAAGATCTTCCTATGCATCTATGGGCAGAAGCTGTTAGGACAGCTGTGTATGTACAGAATCGTACTCCACATAGAGTACTTGACAACAAGACACCAGAAGAAGTCTTCTTTGGCGAGAAACCAGAGGTCAGCCATCTCAGAATATTTGGTTACCCAGTGTACATACACATTCCGAAAGAGAAGAGGACAAAGATAGATCCTTCAGGAAAGAAGGGTATATTTGTGGGATATAGTGAAAGCTCGAAGGCTTACAGAATATATGTCTGAGGATTCAAGAAGATCGACATTAGCAGGGATGTAACATTTGATGAAGACTCGGCATACATCAAATCCAGAAAGCTACCTGTTGAAGACATTGAAGAACCAGAAGCACCCAAGATACAAGATTCAACAATGAATGAAGTAAATCTAGAAGAAGACCGTGAGATAAAAGATCCAAAGGAACCTGTAGATCCACCACGTGAGAAGAATTCTCACAAGAGGAAACCAGCATGGGTACGAGAAGCAATTCAAGATGCAGAGAGATATGGTGCTCCAGAAGGAATGCACAGAGAAAGCAAGAGATTGAGGCCATACACTAGTTATGTATCTCTGCTATGTGACATCATTCACAAGGAACCTGCCAACTATGAAGAAGCGGTAGAAAGAAAGGAATGGAAGGATGCCATGATCGAGGAGTATTAGTCGATCATGAAGAATGATGTCTGGGATGTGGTCCCGAGACCAGAAGGGAAGTCTGTGGTGACTTCCAAGTGGATCTACAAGATCAAGCATGCTGTAGATGGCAGCATAGAGATATACAAGGCAAGATTTGTGGCACGTGGCTTCTCCCAGAAAGAAGGGATAGACTATGAGGAGACATTTGCACCTGTAGCCAGGCACACTTACATTAGAACAGTTCTTGCTCTGGCTGCAGTGATGAAATGGAAGATACACCAGATGGATGTCAAGACAGCGTTCTTGAATGGTGTAATAGAAGAGGAAGTGTATGTGGAGTAATGTGGAGCAACCACTTGGGTTTGAGACACATGACAGGGAGTCTCATGTGTGCAAATTGAAGAAAGCCTTGTACGGTTTGAAACAAGCACCCAAGACATGGTATGGCAAGATAGACAGCTTCTTGACTAGTTTGGGCTTTACCAAGAGTAAAGCGGATTCCAACCTTTACTACAAGGTTGAGGAATGCAATCCAGTGATACTCCTACTGTATGTAGATGACCTGTTTGTGATAGGTGAGGATGGGTTGATTGCTGACACAAAGAGGAAGCTTGTTGCCGAGTTCGAGATGAAGGACTTGGGTATGATGCACTATTTCCTAGGCATGGAGGTGTGGCAGAGTGCGGATGGAATCTTCCTTGGACAAGGGAAGTATGTAGTAGAGATCCTGAAGAGGTTTGGAATGATGGACTGCAAGGCTATGGCCACACCTATGGCATCGAACCTGAAGCTATTGAGTAATGCTTCATCAGATTCGGTTGATGCCACGATGTATCGTCAGATGATTGGGTCCTTGATGTACCTGACGAATACGAGACTAGATGTTTGCTTTGCTGTGAACACATTGAGCCAGTTCCTAACAGATTCGAGACATGTTCACCTTATTTCTGCAAAGCATATTCTGAGGTACCTGAAGGGTACGGTTGATTATGGGCTCAAGTATGATGCAAATCTGAAGATTAACCTGGAGGGTTATGTTGATTCGAATTGGGCAGGTAGTGCCATTGATAGGAAGAGCACTTCAGGGTGCTGCTTCAATATGGGATTAGTGTGATCTCTTCGTTTAGCAGGAAGCAGTCATGCGTGGCATTGAGTACAGCCGAAGCAGAGTATGTTGCAGCTTGTTCGGCTAGTTGTGAGGCAGTATGGCTAAGGAAGCTACTATCTGATTTGTTTGATCTCCAGTTGGACGCGACTTGTATACATTGCGACAACCAGAGTTGTGTGAAGTTGTCTGAGAACTCGGTGTTCCATGACAAGTCGAAGCACATTGAGATCAAGTATCACTATATCAGGGATATGGTGCAGAGAGGAGCAGTGAAGCTTCAGTATGTTGCGACGGACGAGCAGATAGCCGATGTATTGATCAAGACGCTGGCCAGAGTGAAGTTTGAGTACTTCAGAGAGAAGCTTGGTGTACTTTAGATCGAGGTTCCTTCCAAAGGGAAGTGATGAGTCTGGAAGACGCAGATGCACACGAGCCATTCTCACATGGTGGTAGGTGTGTCCTCCCATGCTACAGATGTTGTTAAAATATTAACCAGGAAAATGATCGGAGAGAAATGCATGCATGCATGCAAAAGTGAGTTTTGCATGCAACTAGTTTTAGGTTTTTGGTAAACCTAACTTCTCAATGAGATGTTAGAAGGAAGACAGGAGGTGATTGTCATTGTAAGTGAGAATATTGATCTGAGATAGATCAAGATAGAGGAGGACGAATTCACTTGTGAAGGAGGGTGCATTCTTCAAGGAGGAAGAAGCTCGTACCGCATTCGGTAGAGCGTTTGAGTGTCTGTAACTTGCAGAGCATCTTCGTCTCAGAGATTGAGGAAGATCAGTGAGGATCAGAGCTTAGATCTGCTGAGATCTGATTCAGTACGAGTCCTTCATCATTGGAGGGAGGGCGCACTTGTGCATGCAGAGGAGGACGTTTTTCAGTCAGAGCACAGTCTTCAGAGTGAGCAGAGCAGAGCTGAGGATAGAGACAGATGGATCAGGCAGAGGCGGATGCAAGGATACTTAGATCTAGTTTTGCAGTTAGGGCTCATCTCTTCAGTGCATGCATCAACTGGATGCATGCAAATATAGAGTTTGCCTGTAGAGACTTCTGAGGTAACCCTGTATTGTACTTGTTTCTTTTCCTATATGCTTCGAGCTCAAGAGAGAAGATAGCCCCACAGTTTGCTAGTTTTTCCCAAAAATGGTTCCAGGGTACATCTGTTGTTTATGTGTGATTGCATTCATGTTGGTAAATGCAGATCTAGTTGTTTGAGTTAATATTAATGTTGTATTGATATCGAGACTCATACTGCTTGAGATCTCAGGGCGATCCAGAGGGAGTAGTGATCTCTGGATCAAATATTTACATGGTATTAGAGCCCTGGTAAGGGTCAGGGTGAGCATCACACACGGATCTACTACTACAAATTCTACAAGTATGGGGGAGGATCATGTTACTTGCACTTCTTGCTCCGCTATGGATATTGATGAGTGTGCTACCGATGGGATTGACAGGGAGATGGCTCTCAACTCCTGTCAATCATTGATGGCCTCCACTTCTAGTGTATGGTACATAGATAGTGGAGCTTCTAGTCATATGACAGGTGTTTGAGGATACTTTTCTGACCTAGCAGAGGATGGGATAGATCTTGAGATTGTCGTGGGAGATGACTCTACTGTCAAAGCTATAGGACGAGGAACTGTGTCTTTTCAGAAAGACTCTGGAGAACAGATGAGGGTTCGTGATGTCCTATATGTTCCAGGTCTCAAGAAAAACTTGATCTCCGTATCTACTATTGAAGATCGAGGACTATGGGTGATGTTTAGAGATGGAAATGTACTAGTTCATCCCAAGGGACCCAATGTTGCCTCAGCTGAGAGGATTGGAGTCCGCAGTGGGAAATTGTACAAACTGAGTTTCCAACTACATCATGCCCTAAGTCATAGCAGTCGAGATGAGGAATGTGACCCATGTGAGCTTTGGCATAGGAGGATGGCTCATCTGCACCATCCTACCCTAAAGATTCTGAGGGAGATTGTGACAGGAGTACCTGAGTTCAGCACTGAGCACATCGATGTGTGCAAAGGGTGTGCTCTTGGGAAGTACATCAAGACATCTTTTCCCAAGAGCGACACCAGAGCTACGGGAGTTCTTGAGTTGATTCATTCTGACCTTTGTGGTCCGATGTCCAAGTACTATGTATCCTTCATTGATGACTACTCCAAGAAGACCTCGATCTACTTCTTGAAAAGCAAAGAGTCTAAGGAAGTTTTGCAGAAGTTTCAAGAGTTCAAATCTCTTGTGGAAAAACAAACAGAAAGGAAGATTAAGATCTTTAGATTAGATAATGGGGGGGAGTACACCTCCAATGAGTTCAATCAGTTTTGCACTCAGGAAGGCATCAAGAGGCAGTTGACTGTACCTTATACACCTCAACAATATGGGGTGGCTGAGAGGAAGAACAGGGCCATCATTGGAGCTGCGAGATCCATGTTGCATGATGAGGGATTGCCATTCTTTCTTTGGGCCGCAGCATGTAACACTGCAGCCTACATTCAGAACAGGAGCCCTCATAAGGCTTTGGGGGACAAGACCCCCGAGGAGGCTTTTTCTGGAAAGAAGTCCAAAGTTGGGCATTTCAGAATTTTTGGATGCCTGACCTACTCTCATGTTCCTTCAAAGAAAAGGACAAAGCTGGAACCTACTGCAGAGAGAGGAATTCTTGTTGGGTATGATGAGATTTCGAAGGCCTATTGCATTTACATCCCTGCACTCAAAAAGACAGTTGTGAGGCAAGATGTGAAGTTCGAGGAGGATCAGGCCTTTACGAAATCATGTGAGTCAGAGAAGGGAAAACAATAGGGTGCCACTTCTCTTCATGACACAGGTCAGAGTACTGTTCAGCAGCCAACAGGGTCTCAAGTATCGGGAGTGACTAATGCACAGGATACAGGTTCCACAGGGACAAGAGCAAAATCCAGCACAAGTTCTCAGATTGGTGATCAACTGAGATTAGGATCTCAGATTACAGGTACACGTGCTACAGGTTCGACAAGTACAGGTACCTCTATTGGAGGCACTCATTCTCATACAGGACATTGGAATGAGGATGAGGAGTTTTCTTCACATGATGTCACTTCAGGCAGAAGGAAGCTCAGGTGGCTTCAAGATACCTTGAAGGACGCTTAGGCAGTAGGAACTCCCAAGAAAGACGTAAGAGAAAGAAAGACTCCACAACGATTCTGCAGTTACTTAGCTTTAGTAAGCAGTATCAGTGAGTCAAAGCCATCCTCTTACGAACAAGCTGCAGGGAAGCAGGCCTTGAGAGATGCCATGTTGGAAGAATATGCTTCCACCATGAAGAATGATGTTTGGGAAGTGGTACCCAGACCTGAGGGAAAATCCGTGGTCACCTCTAGATGGCTCTACAAAATCAAGTATGCTGCAGATGGCAGCATTGAGAAGTACAAAGCTAGATTTGTTGCTAGAGGGTTCTCATAGATAGAGGGAGTCGACTATGATGAGACTTTTGCCTCGGTGGCTAGGTATTCTTCCATCAGGACTGTGATTTCTATTGCAGCAGAGATGGGATGGAAGTCAGCAGAGATGGGATGGAAGTCCACATTGAGCAGCCCGAGGGCTTCGAGGTACGTGAGCGAGAGTCTCATGTATGCAGGTTAAAGAAAGCCCTGTACGGCTTGAAACAGGCACCCAGAGCTTGGTACTCTAGGACAGATACTTATCTGTAGTAGATAGGGTTTCAGAAGAGTGAAGCAGACCCAAATCTCTACTTCATTGTGGTGAGAGGGGATCCTCTTATTCTTGTGCTTTATGTAGATGACTTGTTTATTACTGGGGCCGAAAAACTCATCAGTGACTGCAAGACGGACCTTGCATCTGAGTTTGAGATGAAGGATATTGGGCTGATGCATGGGATGGAAGTTTGGCAGGAGGATGGGCATATATTTCTCAGTCAAAGCAAGTATGCAGTAGACATTCTGAAGAGATTTCAGATGTAGGATTGCAAGCCTATGACTACCCCTATCACAACCAACTGGAAGAAGCAAGTGGCTTTTGAGAGTAAGCTGGCTGATTCCACTAAGAATAGACAGCTTATCGGTTCCTTGATGTATTTGGTCAACACCAGACCAGATTTGAGCTTTGCAGTCAACACATTGAGTCAGTACATGGTAGAAGTCAGAGATGTGCACTGGGTAGCAACAAAGCATGTTTTGAGATACATCAGTGGAACAATAGAGTATGGATTGAATTATGTGAGGCAGGGAGAAGTTCAGCTTGTGGGGTTCACAGATTCAGACTGGGCAGGGAATGCAAGTGACAGGAAAAGCACCTCCTGAAGAATATGGTTGTCATTGATGACACACCATTAATGACAAAGGTGTATATGCATGATGACAAGCAAACAAGGTGATGGGTTTTGGCACACCTAATAAGCCAAATGACCCATACTGTGGTCATTTGGGATTGGCCCTAATACCCTAGATAGTGAGATGGACAAAGAACACATGGCTAGGACACGACAAAGCAAGCTTAATGACCCATACCCTAGCAAGGAAGATGTGGACAAATAAGCAAGCACAAGACAAGATGGACAAAGGCAAGCAAATGCCAAGCAAGCATGAGCTTGCGGGCATGCTGAATGGGACTATGGTGACATGGCAAACATTGATGTGAAGGAGTTTGCGGGCATCTACAAAACCCTGTATGCGGGCATGACATTTGATGCTGCAGGCATCCTCATGAGGAGCTACAGGCATCTTGAAGATGGGAGTGAAGACCACCATGAAGTGGAATCAAAGACCAAATAAATACATGTTTGTTGATAATGTGGCAAGAAAAATAATATATATATATATATTATTGTGAAGATCACATATATTCTATTAAGGATAACGTGGAAATGGGAATGGATAAACAAACATAAATTGATAATCATTTAATTTATTAAATGATAAAATAAAAAATACAATTGACAAGTTGGCCATCCTAGCAAAGAATTGGTTTATTATTAAAATGAAAATCATATTTATATTGCCAAGTCGGCTTGGAAAATTAATTAGCAAAGTATGAGAGGTCGGCCCAGTTCAAAAAGATAAATTTCAAAATAAAATAATCCGTTTAAAAGACAAGTCGGCTCAATAAAAATCATGCTGGAAAATTAGTATAAATAGGCAGCTCGCCTCATTCATTTCAAATGTGTGGAGAATTCAGTGGTTTAGGTGAGCTTAGAATTCGGGGGACAGTCAGGATGTTGACAGTTTGGTGGTAAGGAGTAGGAGCAGCAAGTACAACATGGACAAAATACTGCTGGACAAAATGTTAATGTGATTGATGACAGAGACAACTTGTTGTTATTAAAGGAAGAAGAAGACTGACTAAGAATTTTGGATCCAGCAATAGGAGCAGCAGAGAAAATTGTCTCTCTTCTTCTCTGATTTTTGGGCATGAGAACATCATAGCAGCAATAAGCCAAAAATGAAGTTTGAGTTCATACAGCTGTGATATTCAGTGACATATGATTGATATGATAAGAGTGATGAAGTGAGGCTGTGTGACATAAGGAAGCTCTGATCTCGTGGGGTTAGAGGACAGTTCAGAAGCAGCAGGAGCAGCAATAGGATTTTTATCTTTGACTCTCTGGGCCACAGCATGATGAAGACCTAATTTCTGGGCAGTTGTATGACACCAAGAGTTTTGATAATCATTGTGAATGTGATGGTGGACAAACTGAGATGCTGATGGACAGAATTAAAAGGATAATTATGATGATGGTATGCAGAGACAGAGACATGTGATAATGCTTTTGATATGACAGTGGGTGATGATATGATATACGTTGATAAGAGAAGTTGTATGTAATTTGCAATCTGAAATTTGTATAGGGAGGTAGGGTGGAGCTAGGGAAAGACTTATTGGTCTTTTGACAAGTTGAAGCTTGTCTGGATGTTGTAGCATCTCAGTCAGTTGTAGCTGACTGAACCATTCTGGTGGGTGGTGCCACCTTATGGGTTGTTGCCCATACAGGAGATTGGAGTCTTCACTTATATACAAATATTACAAATCTAATTCTTGTGTCTCTTGTGAAATGTGCTATGACATGTGATTGATTAATGATATAAGTTTATTGATAAATATGATATGAAAGTGGATGTGTGAATTAAGACATAAGTTTTTTGATTGAAGTTGAAAATTGGGTATAGAGTAGGTTCACTGATTCACCCCCCCTCCTCTCAGTGAACATTGTGTCTAACAATTGGTATCAGAGCAGGCCTTCTACAGAAGCTTAACAAGCTTGAAGGAAATCAGGAGACACAAGTGAAGGAAAGCCATGGAGTAAATTCTTCCATTATTTAATGAATCAAGTTATGAATTCTGGAGCTTCAAAATGAAGTATTACTTACAGGGACAAGGGGTTGACATCTAGAAATCAGTTGAAGTAACAACAACTAAGAATCCACAAGAAAGCAATGAAAAGGCACTAAGGTTGATCATGAGGAGCTTGCCTCAATCAAAGAAGGAAAGGTTGAATCTTGGAAGGTACACTTCAGCCAAAGATCTTTGGATCACTCTTGAAGATGAGAACAAAAGGAAGGCTCAAAATATTGACAAAGGAAAGGGAGTCAAGATATTTGAAGAAGAAAATCAAGAAGAGAAGAAGGCTCAAGCATCAACCACTAGTGAAGGTAAGAATTCTTCTATTAGCAATAATTCTGAAATAAATAATGATGAAGTTGTTTTTGTAAAGGATGAAGAAGATGAATTATTAAAAATCAAGGAGGCATTTGCAAAAACTCTATTGGATAAGGATGTCAAATCCAATATAAGGCTTAAGAAGAAGATTATGCGAGCATTTGAAAAATACCAAGAGGAGACAAAAGCTTTGTTCATGAGCTTGAAGGTCAAGAACAAAGACTTGCAAGGTGAGTTAGAAGACAAGAATCTTGAGGTCAAAAAATTGAAGGATGAACTAGGAAATGAACAAAAAGGGAGTGATGTGAATCCTAGAGAACTTGAAGGGACTAGATGGGCTAATCTTGATTTGAAGGTTCAGTTGGATGAGTACAAGAGAATTGAAGAAGTCTTGAAAAATCAGTTAGATGAAAAGGAGAAGGAAAATCAAAAGCTTGAAATGGAGGTTGTTGGACTCAAGAAGAAAAATGAAAAGCTTGATGCATATGGCAAGTTCGAACATAGCTCAGCTATCTTAGATGAAATTTTGGATAGTCAAAGGCCCCCATTTGACAAATCTGGCCTTGGATACAAGAAAGAAGAAAAATATGAAGATGACACTTGGCCTCCCAAGATCTTTGAAGTTGGATCCACCTCTTCCAAAGAAGAAAACAAAGCTCTTCATGTACATGCAAATGACAACAAAGAGTTTGGAAAGTCCAAAATGGGTGAAGAAGTCAGCACTGCACCTCAAGGCAATTTCAAGGCAACTCCTAAATGGAATCAAGGTCCAAGGTATGAAAATAGATTTAATGGCTATTGTTTTTCTTGCTCTAATTTTGGTCATAAGGCTGTGAATTGTAGAAAAGTTGAAAGTCCACATGACAAAGTGAGATGTTGGACATGCAATCAAAGAGGACATATTTCTGCCAATTGTCACACCATGAAATGCTTCACTTGTGGAGGTATTGATCATAAAGCCAAAGTGTGTGCAAGCCCAAGAAGACAGCCAATAAGCAGCTTCCCCTACACGCCAGCAAGAAGTTTCAATGAAGCTTGGAAGAAGGATGGAACCAACATTGAAGATCAAAAGACAAATAACCTCAGCCAAGAACATTCTAAGATTTGGGTAAGGAAGAACATTTTGCTAGACTTAAATGAAGTAGAGGATCAATGCACAAAAGGTGAAGGTGGCTGCCACTTGGCAAGCCAAGTTTGAGGTTCCTCAAAAGACCTTGGCACACCATGGGTCCATGAAGTTGGAGGATGGACTCAAAGGTACATGGTGGTCACTCCAAACAGGTCCTAGGATCGGATTCCAAACCTTAATAGAAGGAAAGCTAATGTAAGGATGAAGTCTGAAATAATTGGCTCAGGAAAAATGCATGTTGATAGGGGAAGCAGGAGTAGCTTGCGTTGATCTCATAAGGAACTTGAAGAAAACAGCTTTGATCTTGAAGATAAATATGTCATGAAAACTGTTTGAAGAAAAAGGTCAGGGTAGAATTAAGAGTTCTGTGATCTATCTCAGACAAGTTGAGCCACAGGAAATGTAAAACAATCAAGCTCAGATTTTTGAAATAAGCAGAGGATTGTTCAGATACTGCTTCTATAAATACATCTACCTTACACAAATAAAAGTGCAGTACTAGCTTGCATGCATTAAGCCCTGAACTCGAGCATATTGAGGAAGCAGTAGTTATAGCAGCATCATTTGATTAAGCACTCATCTCAGAAATATGTCAAAGCATTTCAAGCCCTGAAATTTGGATGATCAAGAGAATACATGTGATCACAGTCTATTGATGGATAACTTGATCTCTGTCAAAGTCATCAAAAGCTTATTTCAAGTTTGGTTGATGGCTGAATATTCTTTGAAAGCATATCTCTCAGGCATCCTAGAATGTCATCTCAGCCAAGGCAGCTTCAAGAAGGCTACTGCAGTGATGAAGAAAGACATCCGAATCTGTTTGCAGCAGTATTTGAAAGTGATAAAAATCTGAGTCAAAGTCTCAATGCTTATCATGTTGAAGTCACAATCAAAAGTATGGACAAGAAGACATAAAAGCAGATCTATAGGGAGAGTACAATAAATGTTGAGGACACTAACTTAAGTGTGGGAGCAGACCTTGTGGCTAAATGAAGTTTTTTAACCTTGCTTTGGGACTCTTCCAGAAGTAGCAAAATGGAGGACAGTCATCCGAAGTTTGAACACTGTCAAGTAAACTCATCATATAACATGGGATGATGATGTCTTGAAGAATTCATGCATACTTACCTTTTTATGAATTTACATAAACTTTTATGGAGTCTGATGAGAGCTAACAGGATTGACAAACCGTGAAAAGTTTTTGAACAAGATGAGAAGCTAATGATTTGATGATGACTTAAATTTCTGAGCTGACAACCTTAATAATGGATGTGAGGTTGGTTATAGGTTTGTGGACATGGTATTGACATGAATATGGATAATTTGAATAAAAAATTGATGGAGTTATGACATTCTCGTGTACTATGTGGACAAATACCTTGGTGATACTGACATACACATAATCCAATGTGTAAGCACATAGTAGCAGCTATGACAGTAAGCTAAATTTTATGGCAAATAGTAGCATTCTTTTTCAAAAATTTGCATCAGTTTATGACATCACAAAGATCAAGGCTTGGTCCAAGCATCCGAAGTATTGAATTTGAAGCTTATTCAAAAGGCCGTAGCAGAAAACATAGTGATCAATCTTAGTTTCTGAAGAAGACAGTCCAGATGACAAGTTCAGTAGACCATTTCAGTCCAAATTGAAAAGGAGTCTGTTGATAGGGGAAGTATGGTGATTTTGGTATCCTGAATACATACTTGGTTTGACTAAGAACAGTGGCATATTGTTAGGGGGAGCAGAAGCTCCAAAATTCTGTTGGTATTGATTGAGGAAGCAAATGTAGTACATACTGAGATGACATTGATGTGTACTTGAGAAGCACATACTTATGCCAGTTGATAATGACATGATGATAATGATGCATGCTCTCCTATGTACTAAGGAAGCCCTAATGCACAAAAAATTGTGAATTTGTGATGTATGCCATAATAATACATACTACACCTTGATGAACTAAGTGGAGGATGATGAGCCCTCTGATGACCAGAGATGGACCAGCAAGGTTGACCAGAAGAATGATGAGCAGAGATTGACCAGTCTTGAGAAAATCTTGATGAGCAGACTTACATAAGCTGTAATTGATGTGGACAAGTTGAAGGCTTGAAGTCAAGATTGTGAAAAACAGTGTTTTGACATGCTAATGCAATGAAAGGCTTGAAGCATGGTGATGCATGCTTACCTTTTATGAATTTACTGGACAAAACTTTGATGAAGTTTGAAGCAGCTTATCAGATAGGGGGAGTGTCTATACTTACGAAAATTTGGAAATGATTAAAAGCTCAGATCAGAAATTAAAATGATGAATTCAAAGCAATTTTTTTTGGGTATTGTGAAGCTTTTAATGGCTCCCAACCCTTTGTCATTAATGTCAAAGGGGGAGAAGAAGAACTTGGGTGGTTGCCATCAATGACAAAGGGGAGATTGAAGAATATGGTTGTCATTGATGACACACCATTAATGACAAAGGTATATATGCATGATGACAAGCAAACAAGGTGATGGGTTTTGGCACACCTAATAAGCCAAATGACCCATACTGTGGTCATTTGGGATTGGCCCTAATACCCTAGATAGTGAGATGGACAAAGAACACATGGCTAGGACACGGCAAAGCAAGCTTAATGACCCATACCCTAGCAGAATTACATAAGCTGTAATTGATCTGGACAAGTTGAAGGCTTGAAGTCAAGATTGCGACATGTTTTGACATGCTAATGCAATGAAAGGCTTGAAGCATGGTGATGCATGCTTACCTTTTATGAATTTACTAGACAAAACTTTGATGAAGTTTGAAGTAGCTTATCAGATAGGGGGAGTGTCTATACTTACGAAAATTTGGAAATGATTAAAAGCTTAGATCATAAATTAAAATGATGAATTCAAAGCAATTTTTTTTGGGTATTGTGAAGCTTTTAATGGCTACCCAACCCTTTGTCATTAATGTCAAAGGGGGAGAAGAAGAACTTGGGCGGTTGCCATCAATGACAAAAAGGGAGATTGAAGAATATGGTTGTCATTGATGACACACCATTAATGACAAAGGTATATATGCATGATGACAAGCAAACAAGGTGATGGGTTTTGGCACACCTAATAAGCCAAATGACCCATACTGTGGTCATTTGGGATTGGCCCTAATACCCTAGATAGTGAGATGGACAAAGAACACATGGCTAGGACACGGCAAAGCAAGCTTAATGACCCATACCCCAGCAAGGAAGATGTGGACAAACAAGCAAGCACAAGACAAGATGGACAAAGGCAAGCAAATGCCAAGCAAGCATGAGCTTGCGGGCATGCTGAATGGGACTATGGTGACATGGCAAACATTGATGTGAAGGAGTTTGCGGGCATCTACAAAACCCTGTATGCAGGCATGACATTTGATGTTGTGGGCATCCTCATGAGGAGCTACAGGCATCTTGAAGATGGGAGTGAAGACCACCATGAAGTGGAATCAAAGACCAAATAAATACATGTTTGTTGATAATGTGGCAAGAAAAATAAAATACATATATATATATATATATATATTATTGTGAATATCACATATATTCTATTAAGGATAACGTGGAAATGGGAATGGATAAACAAACATAAATTGATAATCATTTAATTTATTAAATGATAAAATAAAAAATACAATGACAAGTCGGCCATCCTAGTAAAGAATTGGTTTATTATTAAAATGAAAATCATATTTATATTGCCAAGTTGGCTTGGAAAATTAATTAGCAAAGTATGAGAGGTCGGCCCAGTTCAAAAAGTTAAATTTCAAAATAAAATAATCCGTTTGAAAGACAAGTCGGCTCAATAAAAATCATGCTGGAAAATTAGTATAAATAGGCAGCTCACGTCATTCATTTCAGATGTGTGGAGAATTCGGTGGTTTAGGTGAGCTCAGAATTCGGGGGACAGTCAGGATGTTGACAGTTTGGTTGTAAGGAGCAGGAGCAGCAAGTACAACATGGAAGATTTATATCTTTGATTTCTGGGGACATAATGCTGGACAGAATGATACATTTATACTGCTGGACAGAATGTTAATGTGATTGATGACAGAGACAACTTGTTGTTATTAAAGGAAGAAGAAGACTGACTAAGAATTTCGGATCCAGCAATAGGAGCAGCAGAGAAAATTGTCTTTCTTCTTCTCTGATTTTTGGGCATGAGAACATCATAGCAGCAATAAGCCAAAAATGAAGTTTGAGTTCATACAGCTGTGATATTCAGTGACATATGATTGATATGATAAGAGTGATGAAGTGAGGCTGTGTGACATAAGGAAGCTCTGATCTCGTGGGGTTAGAGGACAGTTCAGAAGCAGCAGGAGCAGCAACAGGATTTTTATCTTTGACTCTTTGGGCCACAGCATGATGAAGACCTAATTTTTGGGCAGTTTTATGACACCAAGAGTTTTGATAATCACTGTGAATGTGATGGTGGACAAACTAAGATGCCGATGGACAAAATTAAAAGGATAATTATGACCCTCCACTGAGCCTCCTTCACAATATTAGTGCTTCCATGTGCCAGTTACACCAACCACATTCAATTAGACTCAGTTTGACTCTCGGTTGATCATTACTTGTGCATTGATGACTTCACTGATGAGAAGGTGGACTCCTAGTTAGGCATTGATGACTCTCCACTGATTATGGATCTATGCATGAAGGCCAATTCGAATTCCTCCTAGTGAATTCGAATCCTCATATTCAGCATTGTATATTTACCAGTTCATTATTCTGTTAATAGTAACATGTGTAATTATTCTGCCTCAATCAGAGTTTTTTTGGATCTAAGTTCTATTGCTTGTCTCTTCTTCTATTATTCATAAATTCTTTCATTGTGAGGTTCACATCATCTCTTTGGATCTTATGTGGGAAATTTCACATGGTATCAGAGCCTTGAGAGTATATTCTACCTCCATTCTTGAGAGTTTTTTGCAGGTATTTTTGAAGTTCCAGCAGTTGCAGCAGCAGATTCAGCAGCCTTCTATTTGCACTTGTTCAAGCAGTCAAGATGAGCAATTTGAATGCTCCTCCTTCTATACTTCTCACTCCTTTCAATTATTTCGAATGGAAGAGGAAGATGATAATACTCTTGCAATCAAGAGGGTTTACTAGAATAGTTGAGGAAAAAGATGCCATACCACATCAAGCTGAAAAGAGAATCAAGCACCTAAACAAAATGGATGAAGCCTTTGGATTCATATGCCTTCATATATCTGATGATCTATTATTTCATACTGATGGATTGAAGTCTCCATATGATTTATGGATAAAATTGAGTCTTTTTGGCAAACAAGATGAACTGAGAGGCTACATTCTTGAGAATGAATTGGTTGCCCTTCAACCTAGCAATTTCGAGAGCATCCATGATTTTTTCTCCAAATTTCAGAATTTGGTTTTGCATTGCAAGCAATGTGGCATCACTAAAAGTGATGAACAATTGATACTCTCTATATTGAGCAAACTTGGATCTCATTTATTCCAGTAAACCCTCTTGATTGCAAGAGTATTATCATCTTCCTACTGCTGCAAAAATGCAGAAACTGCTGCACTCGAAATCTTGATAATAACCTGCAAAAAACTCTCAGGAATGGAGACAAACAATACTCTCAACATGCTCTGATACCATGTGAAAATCCTCACAGTAGATCTAAGAGATGATGTATACCTCACAAGAGTAATTATGATTAAGCAGGAAAATAGAAGAAGAGTGAACAATACAGTATAATGAGCAACAGAATAATATGGTACAGTAGAACTCAGATAGAAGCAATAATGTTAGGATATTCCTATACTCCATCCTAGTCCTACTAGCTTTCCAGTCATTTTCATTTTCAGTCATGCATGCAAAATTAGGGTTTGCATGCATTCTAAGTCATCAGTCCCAGCACCTAGTCCTCAGCAAACTAGCCCTCGGAGCTTCTTTCAGATCATTTCTAGGCCTCCCAGTGACTAATGCACCCTCCCTTGCTCCACTGCATAACAAGGGCGCCTTCTTCACCTACCAGTCCAGTTATATTCAGTTATATTGAGTTATCTTCAGTTATTTCCTTGATTTAAGGATTAACTGACTCTTTGCTGAGTTTATCACTCTGTTGGACCTCCAGTGAGACTAGATTGACCATTCTGACTCCAGTTAGAACCTATGGCGCCCTCCACTGAGCCTCCTTCACTATATTAGTGCTTCCATGTGCCAGTTACACCAACCACATTCAGTTAGATTGAGTTTGACTCCCGGTTGATCATTACTTGTGCATTGATGACTTCACTGATGAGAAGGTGGACTCCTAGTTAGGCATTGATGACTCTCCACTGATTATGGATCTGTGCATGAAGGCCAATTCGAATTCCTCCTAGTGAATTCGAATCCTTATACTCAGCATTGTATATTTACCAGTTCATTATTCTGTTAATAGTAACATGTGTAATTATTCTGCCTCAATCAGAGTTTCTTTGGATCTAAGTTCTATTGCTTGTCTCTTCTTCTATTATTCCTAAATTCTTTCATTGTGAGGTTTACATCATCTCTTTGGATCTTATGTGGGAAATTTCACATGGTATCAGAGCCTTGAGAGTATATTCTACCTCCATTCTTGAGAGTTTTTTGCAGGTATTTTTGAAGTTCCAGCATTTGCAGCAGCAGATTCAGCAGCCTTCTATTTGCACTTGTTCAAGCAGTCAAGATGAGCAATTCGAATGCTCCTTCTTCTATACTTCTCACTCCTTTCAATTATTTCGAATGGAAGAGGAAGATGATAATACTCTTGCAATCAAGAGGGTTTACTAGAATAGTTGAGGAAAAAGATGCCATACCACATCAAGTTGAAAAGAGAATCAAGCACCTAAACAAAATGGATGAAGCCTTTGGATTCATATGCCTTCATATATTTGATGATCTATTGTTTCATACTGATGGATTGAAGTCTCCATATGATTTATGGATAGAATTGAGGAGTCTTTTTGGCAAACAAGACGAACTGAGAGGCTACATTCTTGAGAATGAATTGGTTGCCCTTCAACCTAGCAATTTCGAGAGCATCCAAGATTTCTTCTCCAAATTTCAGAATTTGGTTTTGCATTGCAAGCAATGTGGCATCACTAAAAGTGATGAGCAATTGATACTCTCTATATTGAGCAAACTTGGATCTCAATTTTCTGTCTTTGTATCTACCTTTCATTCTGTTCCTTTCATTCTGTTCGAATGTCCATCCCTGGATGGAAGTTTCCCACCTTAAGTGACTTCATTGAAGCTCTCACTCAAGAAGAGAACAAACTGTTTCAAATGGGTGCCATCAAAACCTCCAGAGATCTAGCTCTTTTAGCTAGTGAATCAAGTGGAGCGAATGCAAAAGGGGGACAAAAAGGCAAAGGCAAGAAACCTTCAAGATCCAAGAATGACAAACAAAAGAGACCAAATTGTACCTACTGCAAGAGAGGAAACCATCCTGAGCATGCCTACATGCATAAGAAGATTGATCTTCTAACCAAGCTTCTTGAACAAAACCAAATTGTTGTTCCAAAAGAAGCAAAGATGTATGATTCTGGAAGTGGATCTGATAATTGTCATGCATTGATGGCTGGTTTTTCAAAGACAAAAGCTCTCCTCATAGATTTTGGAGCTTCCAACCACATGACGGCACAAGAAGAATCCTTCTCCTCTTTGGATCTCCAAGATGGGCCTACCATTCACATGGGAGAAAACTCTCAGATTTCTGCCAAAGGTTTGGGTACAGTTCATATGGAGCATGGTAAGTTCAAAAATGTCTTATTTGTTCCTTCTCTTACAGCTAATTTGTTGTCAGTATATCAAATGACTCATACAGGATCTCCAAAACAAGTAATTTTTGGTCTAGACACAGTAGAGATTACATAAATCTCCACTGGAAAGGTTATAGCGAATGGGATTGCAAATCATGCCTCAAAGGCATATGAGTTCTCACACTTCATGCCCTTCTCTCCAACTATTCCTTCAGATTTTGATGAAGATCACAGTGACTTCTCTTCCAGTGACTCCTATTCTAGTGAAGAAGAAGATCAAGATTTTGATGTTGAGATCATGGTTCAAGAAGATTCAAAACCAACACCTATTCTCAATCCAGATTCAAGAGAAATATGTTCTCACACAGTCCTTACTACTACTGAGAACACAGTTGATGATTTATTTGCTTACAGAACTACTAGACTTCAGCAGCATGCTAACCTTGCATTATGCCATCCATCTCTCCATAAGATATGCAACATGATGATGGGATTCTCTCTTCCATCTTTTGGGAAGACTACTCATGTTCCATTCGCTCCAGATACAGAAAAAGTTCCTGAAAGACTTGCTTCATCCTCCACACAGTGGGAGACCTTCCTACATGGGATCAGCTTGCCAAGTCTTTTACAAAAGTTTTCACTGATGAAAGATTCTTTCTTTTCTGCATGATGGTTCTTTGAGTTATTTACTGTTCTTTTGGGGGGGGGTATTTTTCCCATGAGGTTTTTCCCCATTTTCTCAGTTTATGGACAGTTATGTATTTTATTATCATTTTATTTATTGTATGGGTGACCTTTGGTCCTAGTTACCAGGGCCCAGGATGGATTAAGGGGGGGTGTTAGGATATTCCTATACTCCATCCTAGTTCTACTAGCTTCCCAATCATTTTCATTTTCAGTCATGCATGCAAAATTAGGGTTTACATGCATTCTAGGTCATCAGTCTCAGCACCTAGTCCTCAGCAAACTAGCCCCCGGAGCTTCTTTCAGATCATTTCTAGGCCTCCCAGTGACTAATGCGCCCTCCCTTGCTCCACTGCATGACAAGGGCACCTTCTTCACCTACCAGTCCAGTTATATTCAGTTATATTGAGTTATCTTCAGTTATTTCCTTGATTTAAGGATTAACTGACTCTTTACTGAGTTTATCACTCTGTTGGACCTCCAGTGAGACTAGATTGACCATTTTGACTCCAGTTAGAACTTATGGCACCCTCCACTGAGCCTCCTTCACTATATTAGTGCTTCCATGTGCCAGTTACACCAACCACATTCAGTTAGACTGAGTTTGACTCCCAGTTGATCATTACTTGTGCATTGATGACTTCACTGATGAGAAGGTGGACTCCTAGTTAGGCATTGATGACTATCCACTGATTATGGATTTGTGCATGAAGGCCAATTCGAATTCCTCCTAGTGAATTCGAAACCTCATACTCAGCATTGTATATTTACCAATTCATTATTCTGTTAATAGTAACAAGTGTAATTATTCTGCCTCAATCAGAGTTTCTTTGGATCTAAGTTCTATTGCTTGTCTCTTCTTCTATTATTCCTAAATTCTTTCATTGTGAGGTTTACATCATCTCTTTGGATCTTATGTGGGCAATTTCGCTTAATCTCTTCAAAGGATTTCTATTGATTCCTTCCCCACTAGAACCCATGATGTTGGTTCTTATGGAATAGAGAGGTGTAGCCATAGCCGAAAAGGAAGCTATAAACTTCCAAAGGTATTGTGTTGCCCCCAAAATGCTCCTAACTTCATTGAGATTTGTAGGAGTAGGTTTACATCATCTCTTTGGATCTTATGTGGGCAATTTCACATATTCTATTAAGGATAACGTGGAAATGGGAATGGATAAACAAACATAAATTGATAATCATTTAATTTATTAAATGATAAAATAAAAAATACAATTGCCATCCTAGCAAAGAATTGGTTTATTATTAAAATGAAAATCATATTTATATTGCCAAGTCGGCTTGGAAAATTAATTAGCAAAGTATGAGAGGTCGGCCCAGTTCAAAAAGATAAATTTCAAAATAAAATAATCCGTTTAAAAGACAAGTCGGCTCAATAAAAATCATGCTAGAAAATTAGTAGAAATAGGCAGTTCGCCTCATTCATTTCAGATGTGTGGAGAATTCGGTGGTTTAGGTGAGCTCAGAATTCGGGGGACAGTCAGGATGTTGACAGTTTGGTTGTAAGGAGCAGGAGCAGCAAGAACAACATGGAAGATTTATATCTTTGATTTCTGGGGACATAATGCTGGACAGAATGATACATTTATACTGCTGGACAGAATGTTAATGTGATTGATGACAGAGACAACTTGTTGTTATTAAAGGAAGAAGAAGACTGACTAATAATTTTGGATCCAGCAATAGGAGCAGCAGAGAAAATTGTCTTTCTTCTCTGATTTTTGGGCATGAGAACATCATAGCAGCAATAAGCCAAAAATGAAGTTTGAGTTCATACAGCTGTGATATTCAGTGACATATGATTGATATGATAAGAGTGATGAAGTGAGGCTGTGTGACATAAGGAAGCTCTGATCTCGTGGGGTTAGAGGACAGTTCAGAAGCAGCAGGAGCAGCAACAGGATTTTTATCTTTGACAATTTGGGCCACAGCATGATGAAGACCTAATTTTTGGGCAGTTTTATGACACCAAGAGTTTTGATAATCACTGTGAATGTGATGGTGGACAAACTAAGATGCCGATTGACAGAATTAAAAGGATAATTATGATGATGGTATGCAGAGACAGAGACATGTGATAATGCTTTTGATATGACAGTGAGTGATGATATGATATACGTTGATAAGAGAAGTTGTATGTAATTTGCAATCTAAAATTTGTATAGGGAGGTAGGGTGGAGCTAGGGAAAGACTTATTGGTCTTTTGACAAGTTGAAGCTTGTCTGGATGTTGTAGCATCTCAGTCAATTGTAGCTGACTGAACCATTCTGGTGGGTGGTGCCACCTTATGGGTTGTTGCCCATACAAGAGATTGGAGTCTTCACTTATATACAAAGATTACAAATCTAAATCTTGTGTCTCTTGTGAAATGTGCTATGACATGTGATTGATTAATGATATAAGTTTATTGACAAATATGATATGAAAGTGGATGTGTCAATTAAGACATAAGTTTTTTTATTGAAGTTTAAAATTGGGTATAGAGTAGGCTCACTGATTCACCCCCCCCCCCCCTCTCAGTGAGCATTGTGTCTAACACCTCCGGGTGTTGCTTCAGCTTAGGTTCGGCAATTGTGTCATGGTTCAGCAGGAAGCAGAAGTCCGTTGCATTGAGCTCTGCTGAGGCAGAATATTTGGCGGCTAGCTTCGCCAGTGGTGAAGCCATCTGGCTTCGCAAGATGTTGGTGAGTCTATTTGATCAATTGTTGGAGCCTATGGTGATTCACTGTGACAATCAGAGTTGCATCAAGCTCTCTGAGAATCCAGTGTTTCATGATTGATCCAAACACATTGAGATCATATATCACTTCATTTGTGATCATGTTCAGAAAGGAGTAGTTGAGCTCCAATACATTTCCACAGATGAGCAGGTTACAGACATTTTGACAAAGTCCTTGATGAAGACTAAGTTTGAGTACTTTAGGGAGAAGATGGTAGTGATACAAAATCTTTTCCTGCTTAATAGGGTGTGTTAAAATATTAACCAGGAAAATGATCGGAGAGAAATGCATGCAAAAGTGAGTTTTCCATGCACTAGTTTTAGGTATTTGGTAAACCTAACTTCTCAATGAGATGTTATAAGGAAGACAGGAGGTGACTGTCATTGTAAGTGAGACTATTGATTTGAGATAGATCAAGAGAGAGGAGGACGACTTCACTTGTGAAGGAGGGTGCATTCTTCAAGGAGGAAGAAGCTCGTACCGCATCCAGTAGAGCGTTTGAGTGTCTATAACTTGCAGAGCATCTTCGTCTCAGAGATTGAGGAAGATCAGTGACGATCAGAGCTCATATCGGCTGAGATCTAATTCAGTACGAGTCTTTCATCATTGGAGGGAGGGCGCACTTGTGCATGCAGAGGAGGATGTTTTCAGTTAGAGGGCAATCTTCAGAGCGAGCAGAGCAGAGCTGAGGATAAAGATAGATAGATTAGGCAGAGGCGGATGTAGGGATACTCAGATCCAGTTTTGCAGTTAGAGCTCATCTCTTCAGTGCATGCATCAGCTGGATGCATGCAAACATAGAGTTTGCCTGTAGAGACTTCTGAGGTAACCCTTTATTGTACTTGTCTCTTTTCCTATATGCTCTGGGCTCGAGAGAGAAGATAGCCCCAAAGTTTGCTGGTTTTTCCCCAAAAGGGTTCTGGGGTACAACTGTTGTTTATGTGTGATTGCATTCATGTTGGTAAATGCAAATCTAGTTGTTTGAGTTAATATTAATGTTGTATTGATATTGAGACTCATACTGCTTGAGATCTCAGGGTGATCCAAAGGGAGTAGTGATCTCTGGATCAAATATTTACAGATGTAAGGGCTTGGGCCATTCCAACATGGTTGAGGTGTGTCTTCCCATGGTCGTTGATTTAAGTGTTGGGCCATTCCGACATGGTTGAGGTGTGTCTTCCCATGGTCGTTGATATAAGTGCTGAGCCATTCCAGCATGGTTGAGGTGTGTCTTCCCATGGCTGCAATATAAGTGTTGAGCCATTCCAGCATGGTTGAAGTGTGTCTTCCCATCGTTGCTGATGTAAGTGTTGTGCCATTCTCGCATGGTTGAGGTGTGTCTTCCCATGGCGTAGATGTAAGGGTAGTGCCATTCTCGCATGGTTGAGGTGTTTCTTCCCATGGCATAGATGTAAGTGTTGAGCCTTTCACGGATGGTGGTAGGTTAGTCCTCCCATGCCGGTGAGTGTAAGTGCTGTGTTGTGTGCATCTGGGTTGTGCTCCGTGGACGATGAGATGATCTAAAGATGATGAGGTGACTGTATGGTACATAGGTTTTGTAGAGGCATATAATCAGTCCTGGGATGCTCCTTCAGGTTTTGCAGTGGCATATAATCAGTCCTGGGAGATCTTGCAGGTTTTGCAGAGGCATATAATAAGTCCTGAGATGTACATACTTGATGGCTTGCTCGCATAGATGATGAAGACCTACATCTAGCATGAAAAAGGGCTGGCTCTGTATAACTTCCTATGACGAGTAGATTGGAGACTGATGGTCGAGATAACAGAAGTGACGATGATGATCCAGTGACGAAGACTTGTGTCGATGAATTGTGTCAAGAGAATACCTTCCTAGTTAAGAGGGAGTGTTGATGTATTTGTAACTTTGGAATGTATTTCACTTGTATAAGTTATATTGTCATTATACTTCCGACGAAGAGGTTTCATTCCTCCGATCGAGAAGGTTATCATTGTACTAGAGTGGGTTATTAGACTCCCTTAGTGGGGTCGGCCCAGAGTTAGGGTATAATTGGTTATTAGACTCTCCTAGGAGAAGTCAACCCAGTTAGGCTAAAAGGCAAGTGAAGTAAAGTATAAATAGAGAATGTGACTCTCTCATTTGAATCATTCACTCACTCACTCATTCGCATAAGTGAGAGAGAGACAAGTTCGCACAAGTGGAGGAGGAGGAGCTGCTGGAGTCTATCTCTTTGTTTTGGGGTTTTGTATTATTGCTCATTCTATCTGTGAGGAAGTTGCGGGATTTTATCCGTTATGGTTTCCCCAGTGAAATGCTTTGTGTCTATTGTCTCTTGTGATTGATTTGTTGTGCTTGTTATTCTCTCAGATAAGATCCTAGATCATATTGAATTAAATGATGAAAAACTAACACTTATCTCCCCAAAGCCCATAAAACAGAGCTCTCCTTTTCCTCTGAAATCTTCCACAAATTTCACACATAGAACAAAAGATTTGTTCTTTATTTATACTTCTCCTTTCCATGTATTTAAGAGGCTTACTTGTCTTTTTATTTTTATTAATTCAAATAAGTCGAATGATATTTTTTATTTCCATGTTATCCTTAACAAAACATATATATATATATCCTTTTGCCACATCATCGTGGGTTTCTTTCTCATGCCATGTCATGGCCTTCAATAATGCCTGCAAGGGCCGTTAAATATGCTCGCATGAGGCTTTTTTTATGCCTACAATTATGCCTACAGGCTCCACTTAGTATGCCCACAAGGGCTCCATTTCATGCCCTTGTGACTCCCATAAAATGCCCGCAATGGGCTTTACAAAATGCCCGCAGCCTTCATTTAAAATGCCTGCAAGGGGTCATGTAAATGCCCGCAGGAGGCCTTAATTATGCCCGCAAGAGACCATTAAGGTCTTCCATCAAATGCCAGCAAGAGACCATTAAGGTCTTCCATCAAATGCCCACAAAGGGCCTTACACATGCCTGCAGGGACATATGAAAATGGCCGCGGGGTGTGTATAAAAATGCCCTTATATCTCCCATAGCAAATGCCCGCAAGGGTTTATAAATATGCTCGTACAAGCCCTCAAATATCCTTGCAGAGGGTCTTATTAGATGCCCGCAAGAGCACTAAGATGCCCGCAGCTAGGACTTGTCATCAATGCTTTGTTGTCTTGTCCTCTTGTCCTCTAACTTGCCATTGTCTTCCATGTCAACACTTGTCATGTTTTGGTCTTCCATGCTTGCCTAGTCACCTTTGCCATCCAATGCCATGTCCTTCATTGCCCTTTGCTTGCTATGTCATCATCCTTGTCAAGTCATCGATCTTTGCCAAGTCATTTAACCTTTGTCTTTGTCCATTGCTTGTCATTGTCCTTCATCAACACTTGTCTCCATATGCCTTGTCATGCTTGTTATCCATGTCCATGTTAAAATGTTAACCAGGAAAATATTTGGGAGAAATGCATGCATGCATGCAAAATTGAGTTTTGCATGCACTTACTTTTAGGTGTTTGGTAAACCTAATTTTTCTATGAGTTGATATAAGGAGACAGAAGATGTCTGTCTCATTTACTGAGATAACTGACCTGAGATAGATCAGTTGAGAGGTGGACGACTTTACTTGGGAAGGAGGGCGCATTCCTTAAGGAGGAAGAAGCTCGTATCGCATCCAGTTGAGCGTTTCAGTGTCTATAACTTGCAGAGTATCTTCGCCTTAGTGATTGAGAAAGATCTATGACGATCAGAGCTCAGATCTACTGAGATCTGATTTCGTATGAGTGATTCATGCTTTGAGGGAGGGTGCAATACTTGTCCATGCATAGGAAGATGTTTCAGCAGTTAGGCTTCTTCTATTGCAGAGCAGATCAGAGCAGTGTGATACAGAGAGGTAGATCAGTCAGAGGCACCTGCGGAAACACTCAGATCCAGTTTGATAGTTAGGGCACATTCTTCCAGTGCATGCATCAACTGATGCATGCAAATCTAGAGTCTGCTCTGTTCAGGGATTGAGTTACTTCTGAGGTAACACTCTATTGTACTTGTCCAGTTTTCATATATGCTTTGGGCTCGAGAGAGAAGATAGCCCCATAGATTGTTGGTTTTCCTCGGTTGGGGTTTCTAGGGTATATTTGGTGTTCTATGTGTGATTGCTTATATTTCAGTTTGGTAAATGAGATCTAGTTGCTGAATTTATATTTGTATGTGCATGTATTGATATTGAGACTCAAACCGCTTGATATCTCTGGGTGATTCAGAAGGAGTAGCAATCTCTGAATCAAAGATTTACATGGTATCAGAGCCCTGGTAAGGGTCAGGGAGAGCATTCACACTCAGATCTGCATGCTGCATATCAGATCTGTGTGATAATCTCAGGTGAGTCTCAGATCTGCAGTTGCAGGAGTTGGATCTGTGCTTTCAGATCACCATGAGCGATGTTCAAGTTGTTTGCACCTCTTGCTCCTCCATGGACATAGATGAGTATTCTACTGACAAGATTAACAGAGAGATGGCTCTTAACACTTGTCACTCCTTGAGTGCTTCCACATCTAGTATATGGTACATAGACAGCGGGGCTTCTAGCCATATGACAGGTGTTCATGAGTACTTTACAGATCTAACCGAGGATGGGATAGATATTGAGATAGTTCTGGGAGACAATTCTACAGTCAAAGCAGTAGGATGAGGAACAGTATCCTTTCAGAGAGAACCAAGAAAGTATATGAAAGTTCGTGATGTTCTATATGTACCAGGTCTTAAGAAGAACTTGATCTCTATATCTACTATTGAAGATCGGGGATTATGGGTGATGTTCAGAGATGGAAATGTGCTAGTCCATCCCAAGGGATCCAATGTTACCTCAACTGTGAGGATTGGAGTCCACAGCGGAAAGATGTACAGACTCAGCTTTCAGCTTCATTATGCCCTAAGTCTTAGTAGTCGAGATGATGATTGTGACACCTGTGAGCTTTGGCACAGGAGGATGGCTCATCTTCACCATCCTGCCCTAAAGATTCTGAGGGAGATTGTGACAGGAGTACCTGAGTTCAGCACTGAGCACAATGATGTGTGCAAAGGGTGTGCTCTCGGGAAGTACATCAAGACATCTTTTTCGAAGAGTGATGGCAGAGCTACACGAGCTCTTGATTTGATTCACTCTAACCTCTGTGGTCCGATGTCCACTACATCACTGAAAGGATACAAGTACTATGTATCTTTCATTGATGACTATTCTAGGAAAACCTGGATCTATTTTTTGAAGAGCAAAGAGTCAAAGGAAGTTTTGCAGAAATTTCAAGAGTTCAAGGCTCTTGTGGAAAAACAGGCAAAAAGGAATATTAAAATCTTCAGATCGGATAATGGAGGAGAGTACACCTCCAATGAGTTCAATAAGTTTTGCACTCAGGAAGGCATCAAGAGACAGTTGACTGTCCCCTATACACCTCGACAGAATGGGGTGGCTGAGAGGAAGAACAGGGCCATTGTTGGAGCTGCTAGCTCCATGTTGCATGATCAGGGATTACCATTTTTCCTTTGGGCAGAAGCATGCAACACTACAACTTACATTCAGAATAGGAGTCATCATAAGGCATTGGGGGACAAGACACTTGAAGAGGCTTTCTCTGGAAAGAAACCTGAAGTTGGGCACTTCAAGATTTTTGGATGCCTTACCTACTCTCATGTTCCTTCAGAGAAAAGCACAAAGCTGGAGCCCACAACAGAAAGGGGAATTCTTGTTGGGTATGATGAGACTTTGAAATCCTATCGCATTTATATTTCTCAAGAAGACTGTTGTGAGGCGAGATGTGAAGTTCGAGGAGGATCGATCCTTTTGAAAGTCATGTGAGTCAGAGAAGGGAAAACAACAAGTTGCTACATCCCTACATGACACCGGTTAGAGGGTTGCTCAGCAACCAACAGGGTCCCAAGTGTCTGGAGTGACAGATGCCCAGGTTACGGGTTCCAGAGGCACAGGAGTAGGAACTGGCATAGGATCTCAGGTTGGTGATCAACTTGGATTTGGGTCCCAGATTACAGGCTCTCGAGCTACAGGATCGACGATTACGGGCACCTCTACTGGAGGTACTCATTCTCATACGGGTCATTGGGACGAGGATGAGGTGTTCTCTTCACAGGATGTCACTTCAGGGAAGAGGAAGCCCAAGTGGCTTCAAGATACCTTGAAGGAAGCTCAGGCAGTGGGAACTCCTAAGAAAGATGTAAGAGAAAGGAAGGCTCCACAGAGATTTTGCAGTTACTTAGCTCTAGTAAGCAGTATCAGTGAATCTGAGCCATCCTCATATGAGCAAGCAATAGGTGAGCAGGCCTGGAGAGATGTCGTGTTGGAAGAGTGCTTCCATCATGAAGAATGATGTCTGGGAAGTTGTACCCAGACTAGAGGGAAAATCAGTAGTCACCTCCAGATGGCTCTATAAGATTAAGTATGCTGCAGATGGCAGCATTGAGAAATACAAAGCCAGGTTTGTGGTTAGAGGGTTCTCACAGATAGAGGGAGTTGACTATGAGGAGACGTTTGCTCCAGTGGCCAGGTATTCTTCCATCAGGATAGTGATTTCTGTTGCAGCAAAAATGGGATGGAAGATTCACCAGATGGATGTCAAGACAACTTTCCTCAATGGACTCATAGAGGAGGAGGTATACATTAAGTAGCCAAAAGGCTTCGTGGTTTAGCAGGAAGCAGAAGTTTGTTGCATTGAGTTTTGCTGAAGCATAATATATGGCAGCCAGTTACGAAGCTATTTGGCTTCGCAAGATGTTGGTAAGTCTATTTGATCAGCAGTTGGAGCCTACTGTGATTCACTGTGACAATCAGAGTTGCATCAAACTTTCTGAGAATCCAGTGTTTCATGATCGATCCAAACACATTGAGATCATATATCACTTCATTCGTGATCGTGTTCAGAAGGGAGCATTTGAGCTTCAATACATTTCCACAGATGAGCAAGTTGAAGACATTTTGACGAAGTCCTTTTTGAAGAATAAGTTTGAGTACTTCAGGGAGAAGATGGGAGTTGTGCAGAACCCTTTTCTGGTTAAGAGGGAGTGTTAAAATGTTAACCAGGAAAATATTTGGGAGAAATGCATGCATGCAAAAGTGAGTTTTGCATGCACCTACTTTTAGGTTTTTGGTAAACCTAATTTTTCAGTGAGTTGATATAAGGAGACAGAAGATGTATGTATCATAATTCATTCACTGAGATAGATCAATTGAGAGGTGGATGACTTTCCTTGGGAAAGAGGGCGCATTCCTTAAGGAGGAAGAAGCTTGTACCGCATCTGGTTGAGTGTTTGAGTGTCTGTAACTTGCCGAGTGTCTTCACCTCAGTGATTCAGCAAGATCTACGACGATCAGAGCTTAGATCTAATTTCGTACGAGTGATTCATGCTTTGAGGGAAGGTGCACTTGTCCATGCATAGGAGGATGTTTCAGCAGTTAGGCTTCTTCTATTGCAGAGCAGATCAGAGCAGTGTGATACAGAGAGGTAGATCAGTCAGAGGCACCTGCGGAAACACTCAGATCCAATTTGACAGTTAGGGCACATTCTTCCAGTGCATGCATCAGCTGATGCATGCAAATCTAGAGTTTGCTCTGTTCAGGGATTGAGTTACTTTTGAGGTAACACTGTATTGTACTTGTCCATTTTTCATATATGCTCTACGCTCGAGAGAGAAGATAGCCCCACAGATTGTTGGTTTTCCCCGGTTGGGGTTTCTAGGGTATATTTGGTGTTCTATGTTTGATTGCTTATATTTCAGTTTGGTAAATGAGATCTAGTTGTTGAGTTTATATTTGTATGTGCATGTATTGATATTGAGACTCAAACCACTTGAGATCTCTGGGTGATTCAGAAGGAGTAGTGATCTCTGAATCAAAGATTTACAGTCCACTTAGCCATGTCATCAACCTTATTTGTTCATTGCTTGTCATTGCCCTTCATCAACACTTGTCTCCATATGCCTTTTCATGCTTGTTATCCATGTCCACTTAGCCATGTCATCAACCTTGTTGTTGGCTTGCCATGTCAACAAGTCATCTTTGTCATTAATGTGTTGTCATCAATGACAATTATGCTTGTCATTTACATGAACATTGAGAGAAAGATAATAGAATGACAATAGAGAAGAATGAGAGAATATGAACTTGAACTTAGATGGGGGTTGAGCCTGCATCAAAACATGTCCATGAAGCTATGTTGAGAGGTCTGAATGGCCTCAACATCAACCAACTTGGATGGCAATCTTGCACCCTCGAAATTGGTTCTAAGGCAGGGAGGATGAACATCCACCGTGCAAGGACAAGCTTGAAGCTCTCCAAAATTGCAAAGATGCAAATGACAAATGATCAAAAGCTGCTCCATTTTGACTTGGCCTCCTTTTAATAACTTTAGTTGACTCATTTACCTCCTTAGAACTCAAATTATCTCCTAATTACTCTTGAAATTCGAATTAGTGGGAGTTATGTCCCTTCATTGGCTCCACATGACACTTGGCTCATCTTTTGTCTCCAACTCCTCCATGAATTTGAATTGGGGAATCTTTTGGATGCTTTGGAGATGTGTAACTCCTCTCATGCGCCCTCTTGGTCTATTTTTAGCTCTTACATTGTCATAGATGTCATAGAACCTCTCATAAGTGTCATAGGTGTCATAGAATCTGTCATAAGTGTCATAGAATCTGTCATAAGTGTCATAATGCTTGTCATAGTTGTCATAGAATCTGTCATTGCCTATTTTTAGCTCTATGACTCTTCCTCTTCCTTCATGAATGTTACCTCTTCCTTCCCAACTCGAATTTGGGGATGGCTCCATGTTTAAAGGAGGAATATTCTCTCATGTGGACCCCACATGTCCACTTATGTGCCCCCAAGTCCAACTAGGACCTAATGCCACTTCATTTTGGAGCATTTAACATTTATTCCATAATTTATTGACCTATTTTTCCACCATCAATTTAGGATATTGAATTTTCATGAGAAACTATAGACCTTGGGGTTAAATGTCAATATTTTAATTCTTCCACAACCCCTAGGAATTGGGTAGGCGAACTTAATTATTTATCTGAAAATCATTTAATTTGGGACATGACAAGCTCCATTGCACCAAGGTTTGAAATGTATGACAAGGGAGGTCATGAGGAGGGCTAAAAAATGACTAGGTTTCCCCCTCTACTACTATGCCCCTTCCTGATCCAATGATATCATCTGATAATAAAATGCCTCAGATGTCAAGACAAGGCCCATGACTGTAGTGTGCTCTGGAAAAACGAGAGATGTTGCATCTCGAAAACATGTGATAAAAGACCATTTCTCAGGTGGAGTTTGAGGTCCAAGCTCTTTGCCTTAAAGTCATCTTCTGACTAGTCTCCTTCCTTCACAGAGTCTGGATGTTTGGAGACAGCCTCAAGGAGGGATTGGTATCCTTATTTAGCACTCTATTCTTCATAGGCCATTGTGTTGGTTATCTCTCAAGGATGCACCTAATGTTGGTTCTTAAAGATCTTGATTGCTTCATTTGGTGTCCATCTCTCCCTACTGTTTTCCTTACTTTAGGTACTCCCTAGATGTGCTTAAGTCACGTTCTTCCTTCTAAGTAGGACTTGAATCAGGGAATTAGAGAGGAAAGTTATAAGCAATATATCCAAATCAGCTAGATCGTGCTTGTGGAGGGTCCTGGCACAAAAATGGCCAGTCTAGGAGTTTAGAGATAGACTTATTGTCCCACCTCCTTACACACAAGGACATCTATGCCCTTTTGATCCCCCTGGGCAGTTTTGGGTGTGCTCCCATTGATTCCAGATTGAGAGGGATCACCACATCTTGTAGCTAGACAAGTTTTGTTGGCTTTGTCATTTACAAGAACCACATATGGAGGAACATCTCTTTCTCTTTTTCTCCATCTACCAAATGGTTAGAGATAGACACTACTACGTATTTCGACACTTAAGGATATCCCTTTCCATTTTTCTCATTACCTAGACCAGAAGTGCCTTGCTTTCTTCATGAGAGAAGTATTTGGGCACAGATCTCAGTCTCTATATGCCTCGCTCTAGAGGGAGTCCTTTAGGAGGATCATGTCATCCTTTTAGTTTGTCTCTTCTAATCAAGACAACAAGTGGTAAGCAAAGATCCAAGACACTCTAGATTCTAGATTGGTGAGACCTCGAGTCCCCTGAACCATCATTGGGCTAAGTCACTTGGTTCGAGTTCGTGTTCGAATTCGGCGACCTTGAAATTTGACAAAAATTCGGCAATGAAAAATTTGGTGATAAAATTCGACATTAAGTTCGAGGGGTTATACATTTCAAAATTTTAATATATATATATAATTCTAGGCACTCATTAAACATTATGTAAAATGAAAATTGCATGCCAACACTAACATATATAATTATATTTCGAAAGGATGGTATCTTGTTAAAAATTTAGGAATTCAGGTTAGGTATTTTGTCTTTCTTTTACCTTTTAAATTTTTTATTGAATAAATTCGATTAAATTCGCCTTGAAGTTCAACTTTGAAATTCGGCTTTAAGTTCGGCTTCAAGTTTGAATTTGGTTGAAGTTCGGCGAATTTTGAATTTCAAGGTTGAAATTCGCCGAATGCGGTGACTAAGCCATTGGGTGGTTGATCAACCTCCTCAAGACTCGTTGGGAGCTATCATTTGAGGACACAGGGCATACAACACTAGCCCAAAATTGGGTTCCCCCTATCCATTTGAGGTTTCTTCTAGGTCTTGAATGTTAGGAGCATTGGGATTCCTTGCTCTTGTGCTCACCCTAGGATCGTGTAACCAGGACCTCTTAATCCCTGACATAGTCTAAAGCATATCATCTAACAATGTATTGGCTCTTTCACAATTAGGAGTCTGTCTTGCAGTGCCCTCTCTCATCCTTGACAACCAGCATTAGCATGCTTTGATATCCTCTTTTCTGCTTAGAATGAGACTTATTTGTTTGTAGCACCTTACTTTATATCTTTTTATAGATAAACATTTAGCTAGACACATAGTTCATTAACTTTTTTTGTTTCTTCTTTTAGTATTAACCTACACACTCCCACATTGTACTTGAAGTACCTTTTAGTCCCATTGGCCTACTTTTGTGGTCATTATTTGGACATTAATAAAGTGGCGTTTGCTTTCATGCTAAATGACATACATGACATACATGCCACTAATTGGAAACTTCATACATGCACAAATAATAATGATACAGATAAGCACAAATAATTTGAAAATCTTAGTCTCTCTTCGGATTGCCACATGATATATTTCACCATCCAGTTGACCCAATTGATCACTTTATAGTCTTTAGTGAACATTTAATATATTTGTATATTTCCACTTATTGTATATTGCATATCCCTACAACAACGTACATGCTTGACTGTTGTGTCTTAGACAGATATCAGTAACAAACATACAAAGTATGTGTCTAACACACGTTAGTCTTTTTTGATGACTTGATTTTAAATAAATAAGTCTTGATATTATATAAACTATAATGTAATATTAATTTTTTGATGGTTTGTGTTGAAACAGTTGGGTTTGCCAATTGAATGATTCGTAAACTTAATATGGAAAATATAAATAATGTGAATGCTTGTTTTCATGACAATAGATGATTGTAGTGGTATCTTTGTGGATCAATCAAAATTAGTTTGTTAAAAGGATATGTTTCTCTACTGTACAACTCAATTACAGGGATTATTTGGTTAGTCTATTTGGTATTAAGCTCTGAAAATAGATTTTTGCAACTGATTGTGGAATGGGACTTGGTAAAACTCTAGGACGAGTTCTATGTCATAAATTTTAATCTTTTGGACTTCAACATGAATGGGATAATCTATTCTTTTGTCTAATAATATCACACCACTATCACATTTTCTTTTAGATATAACTCTTTATCATCTGATAAAGATATTTGGCAGTTAAAAATGTACTCTTGCTGCCTTGTTTTGGAAAATTGCTGTTTATTATTAAGATGGAAATATAACATGTACTTCTGACCTAATGACATTTAATCTACTCTTACTTTTGCCAGGGAATATTTATGGAAAATGGCTTATAGTTGTGTTATTCATGCTTTTTGTCAAATAATTGTGTTCTAATAGAATGAATGCCTTTTTGTACAGCTGTGCATAATATTGATTTGGCTAGCTTCCTTCGTTGGTATGTCATGGTGGAGATCTTTAATCCTACATATGCACAAAGGTTCTTGTCTACTTATGGAAATTTGGAAGACTCTATTGTAAAGGTACATTATTTGTTCACGTTTTAGTATTCTACAAATACAACTCACATGACCCCTGCAAAGTAAAAAATGAAAAGAAAAATAGATTGCAGATAGAAGGAATAAAAACAAGAAAAATATTACAATTTTTTTAAAGAAAGTAAAAATGGAGAAACCTACAAATTATATTCCTGCAATGTTGTCATTTTTCCATCGTTTATGGATTCTACAAGTATTGGGACCTGCATAACTACATCATAGTTGGCATACAAGGACAAAGACATGCATATGTTTGCAAAAATAAGCCCGTGACATACCTTGTGGTACTCTCGAGATGCCATGAACGCTCATAAATAAGGGAAGGAAGCCATATAGTCCATAAAGGAAAATAAAATATTTTTGACATGAAAATGATGGATATAGAGCACGACATATATGATATATATGTTGGGATTATGGTTATACTGAGAGCAGAGGGGGGAGTAAGCTACTTTTTTTTAATTTTTACCATTCAACAATTATTTATGAAACAACAAATACATATAAGTTCAAATCACAGTACACAAGCTATAACGTGGAAACCCTTTTGGGAGAAAACCACAAAACTTATCTTTATGAATTCATGTAGGCACCAACCTGCAGGAGACACCAATCCCCTCAAATTAACACCAACTCAAAAATATGTAGCACCAACCTATTGGAGACACCAATGTCCTGAATGAGAACCAAGTTAGTAGGATGTAGGCACCAACGCACTTGTTGCTATAGGTACAAGAATGCTATCATAATCAACCTCAAACCTGCTTCACAATCATCCTCAGATCAACTCCATAATCTGCTTCAAATCAGCTTCACAATCATCCTCAAATTAGTTTCATAATATGTCTCTGATCTATTTCATAATCTGTTCTCATCTGCTTCATAGTCATTCTCATATCTGCTTTATAATTTGCCTCTGGTTTGCTTCATAATTTGCCCTATAATTTGCCTTTGATCTTATCCTCATCCAAAGAAGAACCTGCAAGAAAATATCCCTTCCACTTCACAAGGTGCGCCTCCTCCTCAGAGAACCTTAGAAAAACTTCAAAAGCATCTTCAAGAATCTTAGAAAATCCTTCAAGAACATCTTCAAATGGCCTAGAACATCCTCAAGAAAACCCAAGAAATAATCTTCAAGAAACCCTAGAAAATCCTCAAGATATACTTCTTCATCTTCTCCTTGAAATTGTGCACCTTTTTGAAATCTCCATACGTGGATGATTGAATGAACAAATGAGGAGTGCCTCCTCGTTTTTATAATATTCACTTTCTGGGGCGACCTAACATTGTTCAAAATGTTGGTAGGGCCAACCTAAA
Source organism: Larix kaempferi (assembly GCA_027924585.1). Classification (NCBI taxonomy): domain Eukaryota; kingdom Viridiplantae; phylum Streptophyta; class Pinopsida; order Pinales; family Pinaceae; genus Larix; species Larix kaempferi. Next base: position 8,529,982 of record BSBM01001201.1, on the reverse strand, counting down.
ATTCTGGTTGGGATGACTTTACAAATCCCTTCGTATCTCCTCATTCCTATGGAGTTAGAGGGAGTTCCATATACAGTTCAAAAAGTCTCGGAATAAATTTTCCAACCATGTAACCTATATTCTTATTTGAGCTAGGTATTTAGAGTAAAAATTCCTTCAAAGATCGGGTATCCAAATTGAGCATAAAAATTTCAAAAACAATATTTTCAACAATCTCCATGTTGTAATCTTTATCTTGGACATCTGTAGTCTCCCCTTTCTTTTGACATCAATGACAACAATATTTCTTGTAAATTTCCTTAAAATCCACACTAGAGATAATGTATGCCATATTAATTAATTAAACCTAATTGCCACAGTTAACCACACATGGATTTCTTCACTATGCAGCGAAAAATAAATATTGAAAGAAATATAGCATCAATCATATCAATAGAGACAGCACAATCTTTTTGGGTATAAACCCTCAGACAAAACCAAGATGGGAAAACCGGTGTAGCAGTTTGAGATGAAATTTTATTATGAATATATGAAGAAAATGCAATCCAAAAAATCGATTTAACCAACCTGGTAAAATCGACCTCTGCAAATCACTGAGAAAATCGGAACCAAACTGTACGACCCCTCTAAGCAGGTGTATGACCCTCTGCGTCAGTTGTACGGAATTCGTACGACTCTCACACGTGCAGACTGCCATACGGTGGATGTATGACCTCTGTTGTACGGTACGGCTTCCTTCTCTGCTGATCCGTACGACCTATGTCTCTGCCTGATCTCCCTGTCGATCACTAGAAGGATGCTCCTTTCATTAGAGAGATTTTGAGGTAAAAAAATGGCCTCCTAAGAGATGTACTAAAAAAGTATGAGATATATTAAAATATTACGAGTTAGGATTTTAGGTAGGTATATATGACAAGTCACCCGCTACACTATTTTCTATGCACAATATACATAACCATGGTTAAATTACTTTTCAAAATTCACTAAAAATAAAATTAATAAAATAACTCTACATTGATATGACTAAGATTCATTGTAAATTCCTAAAAAATCATTGTCCTTAGCATTTATTTGTCTTGAACTTGCAAATGAAATCAAATAATAAAAAACATTTTTTAATAGCTATTTTTTTAGTTTATGTTGACTTTTTATATTTAGTATTTTTCTCATCAATTTAATATAATGTAACTTAATTGAAATTTTATTTACATGTAAAATGTTAATCATATTATTATAATCCACATTACATTATTATTATTTTTCTTTATTCATTAAATCTATATTAATATACATTTTTCATATTAATATCATTCATGGATTTAATTTATTTTAAAAGTACAAGGATATATATATATATATATATATATATATAAGTTTAGCATTATAATATTAAATAAAATGGAGTGAATACATAATTAAAAATTAAAAATATGAAAATGATAAAACTATTATTTTATGAAAAAATGTGAAATGAATATATATAACAATAATAACAAATTAGTTTATATTAAATAGAATGGAGTGAATATATAATTTAAAATTAAAAATATGAAAATGTCAATATATTATTTTATAAAAAAATGTGAAATGATTTTCTTTATGAATTATGAGTACTTTACTTCAAAATGACAATAATATTATTTTATGAGAAAGTGTGAAAGGAAAAAAAAAATGTGAAAAGACATTTATTATGAGTATTTTACTTGAAAATGACAATAATATTATTTTATAAAAAAATGTTAAAGGACTTTCATTTTGAGTACTTTACTTTATGACTTAAAAAGACTTATACTACTGCCTTGGTTAACTATGTGTTTTCATCCACCATAGAAAATTTGACATGTAAGCATTCTCAACTCATGCAATGTCACTTCAACCATGGGGGATGATGTCATCTACTAGAATGTGATTGGTTGATTTTTATAGTACATTTTCTTTGTTTTGAGACCCATTTTTTACCTCAAAATTTCTCTAATGGTCTTCTCTGCAAACTTTTCTCTCAAACTTCTATTTCTTCGTCTTTGTCGGAATGTGTGTCCTCTCCACCAAATCAATCTTCCTTTTAACTCAATGGCCAAGTGAAAAACCTAACATCTCACTATAGATCTATGGATGAGATCCTCCGGTGAGATCAATGGCCAAGATTAGATTAGCCATCACTTAAATATTTTTCACTTGCACTTTATAAAAAAATGTTCTTAAGTCAATCAATAATTAGATCATTTTAATATATTTTACAAATTTAGACTTATGAAAAAGTACATTAAATATATTTGGCTTCCTTATTTAAGTCTTCTGCATGCAAGGACACATGCAATGCATGAAGACCTTCCTTGTTGTCACTTTCTAACACTCCCTCTCAATGAGGAAGGGATTTGGTAACAACCCCAACTTGTCTTTGAACTTTACAAACTTGAGTTTGCAAAGTGCCTTGGTGAATATGTCTACCACCTGCTCATTTGTTTGAATGTACTCCAACCAAATGGTTCCTCTCTGAACACAATCTCTAAGGAAGTGATACCGGATGTCAATGTGTTTACTCCTGTTATGGAACATTGGATTCTTAGAAAGGTTGATACCACTCTTATTATCACAGTGAACTATAGTAGTCTCCAACTCACTCTCGAACAATCCTGAGAGCAACTTCCTCAGCCACATCCCCTCACATGCAACCATGTTGGCTACCATGTACTCAGCTTCTGCTAAGCTTAGTGCAACTGACTTCTGCTTCCTGTTGAACCAAGAGACAACCCCTGATCCAATGCTGAAGCAACAACCTAATGTGCCCTTTCGATCCTCTACACATCCCGCCGAGTCATCATCCGTGAAACCTGTCAATTGTATACTCCCATTGCGCTCATAAACCAAAACATACTCCATTGTGCCTATGTAACGAAGTATGTGCTTCGCAGTTGTCCAATGTATTCTTTGAGGGTTCACCATGAACTGACTCAAAGTTAACTGCAAAGCTAATGTCTGGTTGAGTGTTGACCAGATACATAAGCGACTCGATAAGTTGCCTATACAATGTAGGATCAAACTTCTCTGATCCTGATACATCAATCTTCCTTCGATTGGTAACTAGAGGTGTGGCCATAGATCTACAATCCTCCATCCTAAATCTCCTCAAGATCTCCATTGCATACTTCCCCTGTCCAAGGAAGAAGCACCCATCTCTCTGCCAAACCTCCAGACCTAGGAAGTAATGCATCAACCCAAGGTCTTTCATCTCAAACTCCACTGCAAGATTGGACTTGCAATCCCTGATCAACCTCTCATCTCCTGTAACAAAGAGATCATCCACATATAGTACCAGTATGAGAGGTACCTCACCTGAGAAGAAGTACAGGTTATTGTCTGCCTCACTTCGTTGGAAACCCATCTCTCATAGATAGTTGTCAATCCTCGAGTACCATGCTCGAGGTGCCTTCATAAAGAGCTCTCTGCAATCTGCACACATGCGACTCTCTGCTCTTCACCTCAAACCCCTATAGCTGCTCAATATACACCTCTTCCTCAATAAACCCATTGAGGAAGGCAGTCTTCACATCCATCTGATGAACGCGCCAACCCATCTCTACTGCCAATGATAGGATAGTCTGAATAGAAGAATACTTGGCGATAGGGGCGAAGGTTTCCTCATAGTCAATACCTTCCTTCTGCGAATATCCCTTCTCCACGAAGCGTGCCTTGTATTTCTCCACACTTTCATCTGTTGCATGCTTTAGCTTGTAGATCCATTTGGATCCCACCACCTTCTTACCTTCTATCCTCAGCACAACCTCCCATACCTGATTCTTCATGATTGAGTCATACTCCTCAACCATGGCCTCTTGCCACACATCATGTTGTGCGGCCTCCTCGAAACTAGAAGGTTCCGAGTCAATCAACTCTTTCATCAGTGCCATATAGCTCAGTCTATTTGGTGGTGTGCTCCGCCTCATGGAGCTCTATGGAAGCCTCACCTGCCTGGAATCCTAAACAATGGACCTATACCACCTAGGTCGTGGCCTAGTGTCTGCCTGCTACGGTTGCTGGATATCCTCTTCCTGTTGCTGCTCATCTTCCACATCAATGATAGGAGGATCCTGTCTACTTGACTCCCTTTGACTACTAGAACCTATGCTCTGCGTCTGTACCTATAACTCCTCCAACTTGACTCCCGAGTCCTCTGTTGGATGCTCCTACATTGGTAAGTCCATAGATATTCTCAAGGCTCTATCCATATCAAACTGGACATCCTTGTTCACAATGATCCTCTTGCGAGCTGGGACATATACTCTATAAGCCTTGGAAGTCTCATTGTAACCAACTAGAAGCCCCTTCTCTCCAGAAGGATCCAACTTCTTCCTAGTGTCAGCATGAATGTGAAAATAACAAATACTCCCAAATATGCATAAGTGACTCACATCTGGTCTAGTACCTGTGAATACCTCCTCAAGGGTCTTCCTCCACAATGATGTGTGGGGACACATGTTCTGGACATATACTGCAGTCCGAAATGCCTCGGCCCATAGGAATAGTGGTAATCCCTGATCAAATAGCATGGCCTTGGCTGCACTCACCCGTGTCCTGTTCTTCCTCTCCGCCACTCCATTCTGCTACGGGGTGTGAGGAACAGTGTGTTCCTTCTTGATCCCCTCTGATGCATAGTACTTCATGAATTATCTGTCGGTATACTCACCACCGTTGTCAGTCCGTAATATCTGAATCTTTCTCCCTTTTTGCTTCTCCACGGGAGTCTTCTCTCGGAAACGCTCGAAGACCTCTGACTTGGCCTTTAGGAAATAGATCCAGGTTTTCCTGGGATAGTCATCAATGAATGTGATGCAATAACTGTAACCAGTGAAAGAATGGATGCTCATCGGTCCACATACATCTGAATGCACCAAGTCTAAGGCCCCTTCAGACTTGTGCTCACTATGTGGGAAAGGTCTCCTGATGTTCTTCCCCAACGCACAACCCTTGCAGTAGTTGTGCTTCTCCTCCTGTACTGAAGGAACTCCGATAACTTCTTGTCTCAGATGTCTCAGTGCACCATGATGTAAGTGTGCCATCCTCTTATGCCACAACTCACCATCACTGCTGCTGCTAGTGACCAGATCCTTTGCAGGCTCAAACTAGTCTGTAAACCTTCCCACTCTGAACCCCAATCATCATGTCCAATCTTTGATTTGACCCATGTGGCCTGATATATACTTTCCTATCCCAGAAAGTCACAAGAAAACCCTTGTCTTCTAGTGTGGAAACTGATATGAGATTATTTGTCATCCTTGGGACATATAACACATCATCCAAGCTGATGGGATTTTTAGACTCCCTCTGAAACGAAACAGTACCAACACCCTGTGCCTGATACCGTGCATCATCTCCTAACTCAATATGTGCATCATCTCCTAACTCAATATGGAGATTTACTCCACCCTCTTGCAAGCTCTTGAAAAATGATCTATGTCTTGTCATGTGACAGGATGCACCATTGTCCACATACCAGATGCTGTTGCTGATGGAGCTTGCCATGCAAGCTATCAAGCAAAAGTCCTCGTCAAAACTCTTGTTGAAGTCATCCACCTCTGCTGAACCTGACATCTGTGTGTTGTTCTTCGTCTTTCTCTCTGGGCACTGGGAAGCAAAGTGTCCATGCTTGTGGCATATGAAGCACTTGACTTTTGACATGTCCAAGTTCTGCTTACCACCTTTCTTCTTCTTTTCCTTCCCCTTGCCTTTGTTCGCTAGGGCTAGAGCCTCTTCATCCACGATATGTGGGGCACTGCTGGATGAAGTTGAACCTTGACCCATACAGGTCTCTTCCTGTGCGAAGTCATCCCACAATCTCTGCCAGTCAGGGAGCTTCTCCCTAGCCACCACGCCTTTAACAAAGACATCTCATGGCTTAGAAAAGCCATTGAGAGCTATACGAACTAGCTCCTCATCCTCAGTCTTAGAGCCCACTGCTCCAAGCTCATCCCTGATTTTTGTGAGCCTTGTAAGATAAGGCACGACTCCTTCACCCTTGGCCATCCTGGTGCTACACAATCTCTCCTGCAGCACCATCTTCTGGTTTTCGTTCTTGCTTTGGTAAAGACTCTCCAAAGCTTTCCACATCTCTAATGTGGTTTTCTTCCCAGATAGATGAGGGACTATATGGTCCTTCACCCCATCCAAGATGATCAACATAGCTCTGGAATCTATCTTCTTCCACTTAGCCAACTCTTCCGGAGCCACTTTCTGATCATCAATGTGCTCATCATCATCACTGACATCTAGGATCCTGGTGATCCTCTCTTTCCAAGTAGGAAAGTTATGTGCCCCCTGGAGTCTATCCTCAACTCTCAACTGTACGGCCTTAATGAATAGTACCTGTAAACCCTAGGATAAATATGCCAATGATCTATCCAACCAACCTGCTGTTATCTCTCAGTCTGCTTATAAGAGCTCTGATACCATGTAAATTTCCTTAAAATCCACACTAGAGTTAATGTATGCAAGATTAATTAATTAAACCCAATTGCCACAGTTAACCACACATGGATTTCTTCACTATGCAGCGGAAAATAAATACTGAAAGAAATATAGCATCAATCACATCAATATAGACAACACAATCTTTTTGGGTATAAAACCTCGGACAAAACCCAAGATGGGAAAACCGGTGCAGCAGTCTGAGATGAAATTTTATTATGAAGATATGAAACAAATAAAATCCATAAAATCGATTTACCCAACTTGGCAAAATCGACCTCTACGAATCATTGAGAAAACCAAAACCAAACTGTACGGCTCCTTTGCCCAGGTCTACAGCCCTCTGCGTTAGCTGTACGGAATCTGTATGGCTGTCACACGTGCAGACTGATGTACGACGAACATATGGCCTCTGCTGTACGATACAATGTCCTCCTCTACTGATCCGTATGGCCTCTCTCTCTGTCTGATCTCCCTGTCGATCACAGGAAGGATGCTCCTCCATCTTATCTGCAAACTTCTCTCTCAAACTTCTCTTTCTCCGTCTCTATCGGAATGTGTGTCCTCTCCACGAAATCAATCCTCCTTTTAACTCAATGGCCAAAAGAAAAACGTAACATCTCACTATAGATCTATGGATGAGATCCTCCAGTGAGATCAATGGCCAAGATTAGTTTAGCCATCACTTAAATATTTTTCACTTGCACTTTATTAAAAAATGTTCCATTAAGTCAATCAATAATTAGATCATTTTAATATATTTTCCAAAGTTAAACTTAGGAAAAATACATTAAATATATTTGCCTTCCTTATTTAATTCTTCTGCATGCAAGGACACATGCAATGCGGGAAGACCTTCCTTGTTTTCACTTTCTAACATTTCCAACAATCTATAGTTGTGTAGCGGTATGGTCATCAGGAGTCATGACGATTATGGATTGGGTTAGTTAGGATAGTTAAATATAAGATCTGTAGGTACATCACACATCTAGGAAAGCTTCATCATTGAAGCAGGAACACGTAATGGTGTTGAAGTGCAAAACATCTACCACTAATCAACAACAATCATACTCTTTGTCAAGTACACAAAGTCCTCTACAAATCATGAGTATTGGAAAATAGATCCTATGAGCAATCAAAAGAATGCCATAGATAGAAATAATTAGTAGAGGATGATGCGACAATAGTGATGCAATACAGATCTCTATCCTATAAATCTTTTGGTAATACAATATCTCCAAGGAAGGTCTATTTGATCCTTTGGAAATTGTCAAGGATTAATGACGAAGTAACCAAACTTCATTGTGTATGTGGTACTTGGGAGCTTCTATTCTGTTGTAATGATTTGACCTCCAATTTCATTGTCAAATTCTTGAAAATAGGTCCATCTCAAAACTGCCTGTCATCTTCAATACCTTAACATGTGCTTGTAGTTTATCTAATGTAGTTTCAATTTTTGTTAATGTAGCTTGAATGCTTAGGAATTTTTCTCTAGCATTTTGTAATATCGTGATTAATTTTTCCACCTTTTTTTAAAATTGAGTTGGATTTATGAATCCTTAAGTCTTATATATATATATATATATATTTCCAGGTAAATAGCCCATGGAAAACACTTAGGTACTTCCCCTAATTTCGAGGATGGTACTTAGGGTAAAACCAAGATTCTTCAATACAGATCTCTATCCTATAAATATTTTGGTAATGTTAAGTTTATCCAAAGATCACTACTCCCTTTGGATGCCCTGGGAACTCAAGCGGTTTGAGTCTCTATAAATCAATATTGCAATAATGACTTAAGATACAAACACAACAGTTCTCTTAACACTTCAACTAACAATCACACAACTCGGGATGTACCTTGGAAACCCCAAACGGGGAAAACCAGCTATCTGTGGGGCTTTCTTCTATCTCGAGCCTAGAGAAAGGTAAGTAGAATACAAGTACATACAAGATACCTCATAAGGAACAACCGAACCTGACATGGTCAAAACCCTAGATCTGCATGCAACAACTGATGCATGCACAGAGGAAATGTGCCCTGGCTGTCAACTGGATCTGGATATGTCTGCAAGTAACTCTATGTCGGTATTGTCTCTCTCTCTCATAACACTGCTCTGATCTATTCAGCCAAAGAAGAAGGCCAACTGCTGGATCTGATGAATGCGCCCCTCCTCTGCATGGAAAAGTGTGCCCTCCCTCCAAGTGTTAGATGCTCGTATGGAATCAGATCTCAACATATTTGAGCTCTAATTGTCATAGTCCTTCCTCAAACAATGAGGCAAGGATACTCTGAAAGTCTCAGCTGCTCAATCGGTCAATCGAATGCAGTATGAGCTTCTCTCTCCTTAGTGAATGCGTCCTCCTTTCTCAGGAAAGTCGCCCACCTCTCAAACAGATCTACCTCTGATCAGTTTTCTCAGGGTGTTCTTCCAGTGACCTCCTGCCTCCTTATAATACCTCATTGGCTAATTAGGTTTTCCAAAAACCTAAAGTGAGTGCATGCAAAAACTCACTTTTGCATTCCTTTCAGAGAACAACTTCCCTGGTTCACTTTTCAACACTCCCTCTTAACAAGGAAAGTATTCTGAACCACTCCCATTTTCTCCTTGAAATACACAAACGTGTTTCTCATGAAGGACTTTGTGAGAATGTTTGCAACCTACTCATCTGTAGATACGTATTGAAGTTGAATTGCTCCTCTCTGAACATGATCACGAATGAAACGATATTTGATCTCTATATGTTTGGGTCTATCATGAAATACTAGATTCTCCGAGAGTTTGATGCAACTCTGATTATCACAGTGAATCACGGTAGGCTCCAACTGCTGATCAAATAGGCTCACCAACATCTTGCGAAGCTAAATGGCCTCGCAACTGGCTAAACTAGCTGCCATATATTTTGCCTCTACAGAGCTCAGTGCTACAGACTTTTGTTTCCTGCTGAACCACGACACTACTGTCAAACCCAAACTGAAACAACACCCAAAGGTGTGTTTTCTGTCACCTACATTGCCTGCCCAGTTAGAATCAATAAAACCAACTAGATGCACTCCATCCTTCCTCACATAATTCAAGCCATACTCTGTTGTTCCATTAACATACCTAAGTACAAGCTTTGCTGCCACCCAGTGAACATATTTAGGCTCTGCCATATACTACCTCAAGGTATTGACAACAAAACTCAAATCTAGCCTGGTGTTGACCAAGTACACCAAGGATCCAATAAGTTTTCGGTACCTAGTGGGATCAACCAACTTACCCTCAGAAGCCACTAGCTTCTTCCAGTTGGTTGTCATCAGTATAGTCATGGGCTTGCAATCCTGCATCTGAAATCTCTTTAGTATGTCGATTGCATACTTTCCCTGACTTAGAAAGACATGCCCATCCTTCTGCCAAACCTCCATGCCTAAGAAATAGTGCATCAATCGTATGTCTTTCATTTCAAATTCTGAAGCAAGATCTTTCTTGCAACTACTGATAAGGTTTTCTGCCCCTGTAATGAATAAGTCATCTAC